>CM033797.1:25767067-26253382 GCA_019656835.1 Rhododendron ovatum | reverse complement strand
CTTTCTCAGTGGTACCAAGGTTCTTAGAAAGTTCTGACTAGGGAGTGTAGGAGGGAGGTTCCGAGGTGGATTCGCGATTAAGAGGGTCCTTAAATATAATAGGAGTTGTTTGAAACCTTTTGTGGTAAGGCCTGTAGTTATAAAGTCATACCAACAAAACCCGGAAAACTTTTACTGTTATCAATCTTCCTCTATTTCAATTTTTCAAGTCACCTGTAGCTAAATCTCTGGTTAAGTTTTGTTAAGTCCCTTCCTTTGAAATTTCCAAACATAGCATTTACGTTTGAAATGCATTCCAGCATGTTCTTTTTTGCGTGTTGAATTGATGTTTAACCCTGTTGCTATGAAGTTTGCAAACAATAAAACAGGCTTCTTTTGCATTGCTGATATCATATATGTTGGGTGTTGATTTGCAGGTTCCATTTGCTGGCTGAATTTGATGATGTTAAACGCAGTTGCCGTAAACGTCTTGCTGGCCATAATGCACGTCGACGGAAGCCTCATACGGGAATTCACTCTTCCCGAACTGGGAGGCTAGTGCAGTCGTATAATGGTATTTAAAGTATTTTAACTTCTAATTTGGACTATTGAACTGTTAAGTTAATTGCCCCTTTCACTCTCTTTGCTTTCTTTCTCTACTTAGTTCCCGTTCCGCTAAGGTTCTTATTTTTTAAGTACTTATTTTCCGTTTTACAAGACAGGCCATTCTCTCACAATACATCACATTTAATTCAAAAAATAAGTACTTATTTATTTAGTTAGTGGAATCAAGTTCTCAGCATTTTGCTCAAATCTGTCATCTCTTCCTGCTTTTGACTTTATGTTAATGTGGTTTTGCCAACACTAATTTCGTTGTTCATCAAATTAATATTTTGGACGCTAATGGTTGATGCAGCTAAAATCGATCATTACCTGAGGAAGGGAAACCTTTTCCTGATTTACTTGTATTGAAGAGAGAGTCTAAGACTCTAAAAACACATTATACAACATTGTGCACAACATACCAATGTGGCATTGTTTCATTTGCAATCAGGTAGATCGATATTTTTCAATTCTCAGTGAGACAATGCCACAATGACATGTGCATGATGTCGTATTAAATTGTTGTGTTTGTAGCATTCTCTATATCGAGAGGAGCCTTCTTTTGATATCTGAAATCTGCTTGTAAAGGATGGAGGATTGTATGGATTTGATGAATTGAGGCCTGAGTTTTTAATTTACTTTTTTTATTGTGATTTTTTTCCCTCTGTAATAAGTATTACTCCTTCAAGCTTATAATGTCCGCATTGGGGTTTTTCAAGTGTATAAATGCCCCAAAACTTTTGTTTTCTCCGGGAAAGTATCTGTGTCTTCCCTCAGGAAAGTCATTTTACTGCAACTTTTTTGAAGTGCAGTGATGACATTTTGCTTATTCTTCTTCATTAATTCTTTTCTTGGCTTCGAGACTTCTGGGGAAGGGAGCTGATGCTGTATTGGAGCAGTTCCATTGTAACATAACATTCCACTTTAAGCTACTCTTCAACTGTCAAGATAAGTGGTCCATTTCACCTTTACAAATCCACATATGCTAATCATGGATGTGCCCCTAAGAAGCACGGGCAACACAACACAACACAACACGGACTCGTGTTACACGTCATTTCTTCAAAGTTAGGACGCGGACAGGTTGTGACCAATTGAAAATATTATTGTACGGAGGGTATATCTTATTGAATTCATACAAAAGATGGAAAATATCATTTCTATCAAATTAAGATAAAATTCGCACATAGCATTATTAGTATAACGATACGAATCAATGGTCACTATATGTGTCTATGAATTGAAGATACGAATCAATGGTCACTATATGTGTTCAAGAACTTAACCTTCATGGAAATTTTGATTATGGGCCAAGTGTTAAAAATTTCATTTTCAACGTGTCTCAAGAGTGTCTCAGACGTGTCCTCCATTATCACGCATTTTAGGAGTATCTGAAAAGTGTCCGAGAGTGTAGTATAGTGTCAATGTCCAATACCTGTCATTCAAGGGTACATGAGGCCAGTAGACTTATATGTGCTTCTTAGATGTGCTCCCATGATTTAGCTTTGAGCAGATGACGTATTCGATAAATTGCTCTTTCTTGGGGAGCAGCAATCATATTCCTGTCTATGTCCATTATCGCAGTTCTCCTTTTCGTTTGTGGTGGTATTGTGCATTATTCTGGAAGTAATAAGTGACTACTTTGTTGAGTTTGTATTTAGGGTTCAAACTTCAATGTGTGGGCGCTGGCACACATACGCAAATATTCATCTGTTTATGCCTAAGGCGTTCCTTAAATGTGCTTGTTTGATGAGGCCTAATCTCCATTCATGCAAGTTCAAAAGGAAACACTGAAGTACCTATATTCTTTGCCTGAACCTAGGTTCTCATATGTCTTCTTTCTCAGAATGCTTGCAGAAACCCTTACGAGCGTTATCTAGTGCGAGCAACACACCATGTTACAGCCACTCTGATTTAATCATCAACGAGTGGTAACTGATTGATTTGGCTTCTCTAAGATCATTATGGCAGTCATGCAGAAAATTTTGATTTATCATTCTGGGACATAATTAGAACAGTAGAACCATGGATTAAAGTACGCTTTAGTTTGTAACTTCTGGAGTTTTGAACACACTAAGATGCAATCATATACATAACGATTGTCGGTTACCTGTTGATTTAAGACAGCTGATTTATTTGGTTTCTAAAAACAGGCATGACAGCACTAGAACATGTTTATGTTACGTACGGAGATGCCTTAGTGTAAAAAAAAATAGAATAGCATGTAAACTTCATAGATAGGAGTCACAGGACTCGGTCCTTTAAAGTGCTGCCTTTTTCCAATCAGATTATTCGGATTATTTAGGTTTGCTCACTGTATTTGGGGGAAGTACTGAAATCCATCTATTTTTGGGAAAATATATCTTGACATCTTAATTTCTAATTCATACTTTGAATGTTTTCATGACATTTTGCAGGTAGCATGTTTCAGAGTAGCACTTTAACAGCATCATCTTTTGCTTGCGAAGATGTTCTCCCGAAAAGCCTTCTGCATCCTCAAACACATGACACAGATCACTGGAGCGGGCATATAAAACTTGAAAACAAGGTCGATAATTGTCCTAAGTCAGAAACGCCCATTGCAAATGGACATCTGCATCCAAAGTCTATACTTGCTCATGGCTTTGGAAAACCTTGTCCTCCTTCTCATTTTAGTGAAGTTAATTCAGCTACCGGAAGAGCTTTTAATAATATCAGTAACCTATACCCACATGATCTTGGGCCCTCACACTCTGTCTCCGGTTCTTTGGTCCAGAATCCCTCAATAAGAAGTGAAGAGTTCAACCTTCTCAACTCAGCATCAACCGTCTCTGGTTGTGCTCTCTCTCTTCTGTCATCTCAATCACAAAATTCTTCAACACATTCATCAGGAATTCCAATGGCTCAACCACCAATCATATCTGATCGCCGTGCTCATTACAGTCTTAATGTAGTCTCTGGAAATCTTTTGGGATCGAGCTTTTCAAATAAGTTTAGCTCTTCAAATATGAATTATGCGGAAGAGAATTGCTTTGGTCCCATACTAATTTCTGACGATAGCGATGCTGTCAACTTCAGTGATGGAATTTTCCAAGGTTCACAATACGTCGATGCCAGGGCTTGTCTTCCTTGTGAAGATGGGCCTACCATTGATTTGCTTCAACTTTCATCGCAGCTTCAGCGGGTGGAGCATGAAAAGCGATCCATGCAGTTGAAGCTGGAAAATGATGCTTTTTAACGACGTAAGCTCATGTCAGCAGTGCAGGAATAAGGTACACAAACACGTGATTGAAGAATTTCGTTTTTCATTTTTTCTGAACTGATTAAACAACAAAAAATAAATTTACTCTTTTCATATTTTCAGCAAAAAGTACTTATGTAATTGACTCCGAGTGGAGAGAATGCACCTTAGGCCCTGTTCCCTTTGTATATTTTAGTAGATGCCTTGGGCATCAAAACTCGCTTGTTCGCCTGCCAGAACAGATACCCTCTCCAGTAGGGTGCTCCAAAATCTGTTGGGGAGAATCCTTCTGCAAGGGCTCACATGATCACATCTCATATTTTGCGGTCTTGCATCTATGGCAGTCCGGCAGTCTGCCACCCTGCCTAGATTGGCTGGCCGTCTTCTGAGTGTTCACTTCAGTCTTATTTCTAGCTTTAAGTCCATATGGCCAAGCTAGCAAGCTCAGCCCACGCTTAGCCGCCTTGTACTTGGCCTTGTCAAGCCGAGTGCCACATTGATCCTGTGCGATGCCCCTTGGGCCCCTAACTTGGTCGATGTGAATCCTAGGTACGCAATGTCCGGCACATATCCCGAATGGGGCAAAGCAGCCTAGGGATCCGGAGCTGTGTTTTAGGCAATAAAACCCCGATCAGCCAGCAATACACCAATTTGTGCAGCCCCACTATCGATGTCAAACCTTCACTATAATAAGGGTCTTGCTAACCGCGGGTGTAAACCATGTAATATGTATATAATGTCAAACAACTTCATATTTTAATACGCATCTTACAAATAATTGCTACACTTTCATGGATATTCATACACTTTTTCAAATAATGATACTCCTTTTACACATTAAACCCTGACCTAAAGGCTGTGTTAGGATTTTCCATAAAAGAAATAATCAAGGATATAAATGATTGAACCCTACAGTACAGATCTTAACAAAAACAAAAGCAGGAAGGACATTGGGTATTTAATCTTTTAGAAGATCACCAATTATGCAAACTTGTCAACCCCAAGGATTGGCCTAGTAACTTTTAAGCACTACTCCATTAACTATTGTGGGGTGTCCATACGAAACATTGTCTCGACTTTGAGTACACCCCTGTTAATAAGTGATGATATTTGTTCTTCAAAGGCTTAGTGAGACACAGATAAGCAGACCGGGACACCTTGCATTATCAAGAAATTTTTTTGTATGCAGTTGGTCGATAAAACATTTTGTGCTTCTTTTGGACAGATGGATTTTCGCTGGTGGGATTGGTTTACACTTCCAAGATTGAGCGTTCTAGTTAATTTTTGAAGCTGGGTTGAAGGATGAATCAGAGATGGATTTTTCTGGGAAGTTTGTACTACTGCAATCCTCAAGAAACTCCACTTAACTTTATGTCACCTATAAAAACTAATTATTCAATGAGAAGTTATTGAATTTGTAGAATTCAATAACTAATCTTAGAGTGCACTATACTAATCTTTCAAATTGTAGAATCTGCTACGTATATTATAATTTCAAGGCTCTACAACTGGAGGAATTAATCATGTGATGATATCTCGTGTGATTCTGCTTCATAATTCAAACTGTTTATTTCGTATGTCACGATGTATTTATTGTCTCTATAAATAATTAGGTTAATCAGACATCGATATCCATGCAAACAAAACATATTTGTCATGGTTAGAGTCTGACCATTCTTTTTTTTCATTCGTAAAATGTGATTCGACCAAACTTTGCATGATGTTTAGTCAAGTATACTTAATTTCTTACATGGATGAGAAACGTATCATCAAATAAGAACGCGGTGTGATAGGATTCTTGCTCCTTTTTTAGATGCTCTTAGTTGGATGTTAATTCTCCACTTGGAGAATAAATTCTCTCCGCCAGGGCTGGAAAACCCCAGTTTTCCTCCAAACCAATAATATGCTGCCACGTCATCAAATTGTACCAGAAAATGGAAGACTCACGTGCTTGGTGGTTCAGTCCTAACTTGGCCAAAAAACCAATCAAAAAGTTTTTTTTTTTTTTTTTACAAGAACCGATCAAAAAGTTTTTTTCCCACCCGTCAGAAATATTCGGGTCAGTTTACGATTGCCTTGACTATTTCTCTTCTTAGTCTAATCAAAGACAGGTCAGCCATGCCGAAACTAGGGGATTTAAAAAAAAATTGTTCATGGTATATGACTATATATATTGATTTGAACAGATGAGAAGATACTTATTTTTTTAATCATTTTATTCTGAAATGTTGTAATTAATTTTTATCTTTAGGGCTCTCATAATTGAATATTTGCTTTTTATTTATTAATTTTTTTTGGCCAAACGGAAATACTCATAAATAAACTAGAGCAGATACTTGATTATAACTTATGAGAGCCCTATAGACAAAAAATAATTATTACCTCTTAGGATAAAATAATAAAAAAATAAGATCTCCGCATCAGTTCAAACGGATTGAAAATTGGAATACTTAATTTTTAACTATATTTTTTAATATATAAATAGTCTAAAAAATTTAAATGCTCCAATGTTCAATCCGTTTCAACTGATGCGAAGATCTTATTTTTCTGATCATTTTATCTTAAAGGCCATAATTAATAGTTGTCTCCAGGATTCTTGTAATAAAGTATCTGCTCTATAGACAAGGTATCAATATAGTCATATAACATGAATAATTTATTTTTTTAAAATCCCGTAGTCTCGGTGTGAATGACTGTTTTTGATCGACTGGGAAGAGAAATAGTCGAGGAGCACATAAACTGACACGAACACCTCTGACCATTGAAAAAAAAATGGTTATCTGGTTGTAGATTAAAAGATCTCGGAGGTTACTTTCTGATCGGTTCTTGTTAAAAAAGAAAAGAAAAGAAAACCTTTTCATTGGTTAATCTGTTTGGAACTCAGGGAAAAGAAAGAAAAATGAAAGAATTTTCCCTCCTATTGTTTAGTTGTAGAGAAAGGAGAAGAAAATAAAGATTTTGAATATAATGAACGGTAAATTTTTCCTCTCATTTTCTCTCTCTTTTATTTTCTTTTGCTTTCTTTTCCTTCCCTTTTCATACGTTCCAAACAGAGCCAAGTTTTTAGCTTGCGGGAGGAGTAGTACTGAAAATGGTTTATAACTCAAGTTGGAGGACTGAACCACCAAGCACATGTTTCTTCCATTTCCTGGTACAATTTGATGAAGTGGCAGCATATTATTGGTTTGGAGAAAAACTGTGGTTTTCCAACCGAGAGGTGCTACAGTTCTCGACGGGAGGGCTCCCGACGGCGCGCTGGGTCCACTCTGGTCACCAAACGGCTGATCCGAGCCGTCCAAAAAATTTTAAAAAAAAACTGAGTGGGCCCATGCAAAAATCAACGGCATCCGACGTGTGTAGGTGGCCGATCCAAACACTCCATTTTTATTTGTATCCTCTGTCAGGAACCTTAGATTTTCTGTTTCCAACCCTGGCGGAGATAATTTATTCTCTAAAACTTGGGACTGCAAACCATTTCAAATGTCGTCGCTGGCCACAGCATTGCAGAATGCAGATGTCTCGGTTTGAAAATTCTGCTCGGGAAACTTTTCACTTTCCTTTTGACTCACTAGTTTACAAAGTTAGGTTCTTGCCGGCCTCGTCGGTTTGAAAATTCAAATGCCAAAAGACAATCAAACATGAGAAAAACCTAACCCATACCCCCACGGTCCCCACCAACGCTTGCTACTGATTTTCAAAGCCACCACATCTTTTGTCAATCATCAGCAAAAATCAAAAGTCACCAACCCAGCCCGAATGATTAGTCCGGTTGTTATTAGGTGAATTTGTTCTCCACACAATTAATCAGGGTTCAATTCTTAGGGTCGGGCCGCAAAAAAGTAGTAACTTCTTGTGAATTTCTTAGTCCGGGTGTGGATGGACATGATGACTTGCAACTTGCCTTTGGCTAGACCGGAGGAGAGAATTAGTTAAAGTGCGCCTAATCTAAACTCCTCTAACCGTTGAACCAATAAAAAAAAGGAACACCAAGCGATGCGAAGAATAGCAAAATTTTAATCAATAGAATGCATATTGGAAAGATTTGATTGAATTGTCTTGTCTAGATAGTCAGTCCATCAAATAATAGATTTGGGGGCTCACATTGGAAAGATTTGATTGAAGAACGCCATAAAAAAGCACCATTCAAATTCTATAGTAAGATAGCAAAAGTACACTTTCGATGACAGAAATTGAAATATCTATTGCAGATGTGCTCCGAACTCACCAAAAATACCAATGATAAATAATTTCCAACAAGTCAGAAACACAGTCTTAAGCTTCTAGAGAAAGCTCCGATCATAGTACCTCTGATACAGACCCAGATCAATAGAATGCGTCATTCAAAACAAATGATAAAACAGTAAATTTCAACCTGCAAAAACAAACGCTCTCTAGCTTCTGGCGAAGCTGGCAAAGCTCGGACGATACCTCCGATATAGATATGAACCTTGATCGGTCAAAAGGCCGAGTAAATGAGAATTTTAGTCTATTTTCCAGGGCCCTTGGCTTCAGCGGAATCTGCAGCAGATGGGTTGAGTTCATCCCAAGCTTCAACCCATGTGACCATGGCGTCGGCCAGCTTAAGGAAGTAGTCATCTAAGCTTCCGAGCTTTGCCTTGACTTGCTTAGAGAGTTCAATGTAGCATTTCTGCACGGTAGTGCATTCCTTTGGAAGGACAGCAGATTGGAAGAATGGGATCAGCTCTTCCTGCCAGTAGATGCCTTTATATTCCTTCTTGAGGTTCACAAATGGGTTGCTTGCTTTGCTGTGCCAGATGTAGGGGAGTCCCGTCTTGACTCCATATCCCAAGTGATCGCATATTACCTACACGAACAATGAATCAAAAGCCGTGAATGGTTTTGTAAAGTTGAGAGAAAGCATGAAACAGGATTGCTGCTGCAGATTTTGAGTACATAAGAAAAAATGGTCAGGACTCGGGACGATGGATGGAACTACAAGCGACATGGCAATATTACAAAACAAGGTGTGTGCATACGAAAATCTCGTTAACCAACTCCTAGTTGTTCACCATCAAAATCAAAGCAGTTGAGACGAGATGATGAAGGGATGAAGCATTCAAACCGAAATATGCATTAAAATTTGAACAAGTTGAGAGTTGTTGAAAACAAAGTACTTCTTGGGAGAATTTCTTTTGAGTAATGTAGATGAATAATACCTTGATACACCAGCCAGCCCACATGTCATCGTACCGTCCAATAGGCTGACCATCACCCATAAGTCCAAAGTACATTGCAGGGCCAATCAACTCACGGTCGAATGCCAAATTCATACCGCACATGGGGAATAGAGTCCCCTTCGGAATCGTCAAAACAGCATCAACATACCTGGAATAGATAAGTTGGATCTACTAAAGACTCATGTAGGAAATTTCGGTCCAAGAAATGTTAGCCTTGTTTAGAATACTTTTTGAAAAGTATTTTTCAAAAGATTCCCCCTACTTCCAATCATTTCTCTCTCTCTCTCCACTTATTACCCCTACTACTCTCATAAAAAAAAATTTCAAAAACTAAACCAAACAAAGCAGTAATCATACCTAGTGTTTCTCTCACGAGGCTTAACAAGTTGGGTGGGTGCATCGTAATCAGGGATGTTAAGCCAGAGGCCATGAGAAACCGCAGTGGGGGCACCCTCACGGAGACTGAATGGGTATCCACGGACGAAATCAGCACCTTCTCTGTACGGATCGTACAAGGTGTTGAAGAAAAACGGAGTCGACGGGCACAGTAGGTTCTTGATATGCTGCTGGAGTGCATTAATGTCTTTCCCAGATGGATCTTTGGCAACCTGTGAGCCAATAAGGAATACTTAACACTAGAGCCAAACGAAACGGCTCGCTAACTTGAAACAGCAAAGCCAATAGAGCACCTCAATGACTTGATAAGAACAATCATAAAGACAAATTAAGCACAAGAACAGGAAGTAACAAAATGGAAAAGGAAATAAGAGATGCCTTAAATTGTAATCGAAATACATAATCAAACGCCTCAACTTGTTGGAGCATTGAACAACACAACCAGACTATCTAAATGCAAGCTATAGCAGGTCTTGCTAAGAGTTGGACCCAAAACAAGAGAACCTGAGACATACTACAAGAGTACCAAAGACATACTAATAGATCTGAATCTCATCTAAACTAATCAACCTTAATTGCGAAAATAAAAAAGCTTAACCCAGCCACCTCACATCAAAGAAAACTTTCGGCACAGACATATCCTAGAAGGCTAGAACTACAATCCCATTCAATGAAATGATCAAAGCCAAGGATCTATCAGTGGGGTTCACCGTATACCTAACTGGAGGATCATTGAACACTCCAGATCCAATTTGCAACACTGGTCAAACCTACAAATGAAGAACCAAGCAACATTGTTGATTCCCCCGTCTGCGAAGTTGTGAGTCAGTTTTTTCTAATATGTAGCAGAAACGGTTACTACAAAGGTTATTAACTGAAACAGATCTCCAACTTCTGCATATTTAGATAGTTCTTTAGTGCCGTTACAGATCCATTACTTTCTTTTCCTTCTAATGTAGTGATAATTGGAAACGTGTATTAGAGACAAAACAGATCCAGTTCCTACATAGAATAAGAAGAGAAATTCAGTAGACCAAACTCGATAAATGACAGTTCAAAAAAAAGAAGATCTCAATAAATGACCACCAAAAATACAACACAACATTCAAGCGACATAAAAGCAAAAAACCGATCCAAACTCCTCAACCACACATGAAAAACATAACGTGCCCAAGTCTCCAAATCAAAAAACAAATCAAGTGGCAATCAAAAAGTTATGAGTACCAAAAGGAGAAATCAAAAAGTTATGAGTACCCAAAAAACAAATCAAGTGGCAATCTTTCCAAGCCTCACAACCCACCAGGCCACCATCCCAATCTCAACAAAATCCAAAAACCCTCCTAAAACCCACTCATCAAAAACACCAAAGAATGAAATTTAACCCACGTCCAAGTAAGCTTACAAAGCAATTATCGTTCATGGTTTAGATGTACTGCAGAAAAAAAACACAGATCAAATCAAAAGTCAATCTTTCAGAGCAAATCTCAAAACCCTCCACCCAACCCCACCAAAATTCAAAATTTCCATACACCCACAAATCAAATCAAATGCCACTCTTCCAAGGTAAATCTCAAAACCCTCAACCCAACCCCACCAAAATTATAAACCCCCAAAAACCAACAAATCAAATCAAACGCCAATCTTTCCAAGTAAATCTCAAACCCAACCCCACCAAAATTCAAAATCTCCATAAACCCCCAAATCAAATCAAATCAAATCAAATGCCAATCTTTAACAGTAGATCTCACAACCCTCAATCCAACCCCACCAAAAACTCAACGTCCCGATCAAACCCACCGCCCAAAAAACCCCAACATTAAAGCCCCAAAACACATCCAACCCCAAACTATACACCCCCATGTTAAAGGCCCCGGAACATACAGATCACAACGATTAGGTCAACAAAGGATCCTAAACCTATGGATAACAACAAACAATGGTGCCCTTACAACACAAATTCTCCAAAACTCTAGCTCTGATAACAGGTTACGATGAGGGGAGAGGCCGCCCAGACTCTTATACTAGTGATCGAGGTGATAATTAACCGATGGGAGGACAAATCCCAAGACCCAAAACCCACATTAAATAAAAAAAATTCCCAACAGGAAAAACAAAAGGAGAGACACAAAAAGGGCTGGCTTACAAAGCAATCGTCATCAATGGTGTAGATGTACTTCTTCTTGGAAACCATGTAGCCGAAGCAGCGGCAAGCGGAGTCCTTGAAGGAGATGCAGGAGGCCTTGGGGCCCAGGATCCGGTTGATGTCGTTGCGGTTGTAGAGTTCGTAGTCGAAGCCTTCTGGGACCTTGATGACTTTTGAGGGGTCGCCGTCCTGGACGATGATGAGGTGGTAGTGCTGGAAGAAGGGGCGCCACATCTCGAGGAAGTCGAGGTTGCGGATCGTGGGTATGACGATGTCGAGCTGGTCGGTTAGGAGGGGGATCGGGGTGGCGGCAGGG
Source organism: Rhododendron ovatum (assembly GCA_019656835.1). NCBI lineage: Eukaryota > Viridiplantae > Streptophyta > Magnoliopsida > Ericales > Ericaceae > Rhododendron > Rhododendron ovatum. The sequence continues at coordinate 26,241,527 of CM033797.1, read as the reverse complement.
TCTGCCATCGTAGAGAGAGAAAGAGAGCGCGCGCGAGAGAGTCTTTGAGAGAAAGAGAGAGAGAGAAGGGTGGAGTTGAGAGAGTCTTTGTGAGAGAATATAGTGAACGGTCGGGGGTCTGATATAGGAGTACTAGGAAGAGAGAGAGAGAGAGAGAGAGAGAGAGAGAGCTGCTGGTGAGTTGTGCGCCTGAAATTGGGGAATTAAATTGTGACATGTGTGAATGTAACTGCCACTGTGTGAGGGTGTGTTTGGAATCTTGAAAAAAAAAATTTGTTTATGTCAAAATTGTTGTGAAAAAAAACTTGTATCATGTGCTAAGCACAATATTTTAAAAAAACAATTTCGGTATTATTAAGTTTAGATTATTTAGGGGTCAAGGTGATTTTATATATATAATATAAAAGTCAAGCTAATCTCAAAAGAGTTTTAGATCAAGTACTCAATATCGTGCAACATTAACATTTTACGTATCAGAAGTCGAACGAAAGAGGTTTATTTTTTGATAACTTTAAGTCAATTTACGCACACCTTGAGTATTAGGTATTTTGAGATTGATTTGAAAGCTTAATGAACTTAAAAAATATTCGAGATTAATTTATTAACGTAACCAAATTGATGTTGAACGAGTTTTTTAACGCAAGCTCAAGTTCTATTACTTCTAGTATTATTTATCTGTAAATAATTTGTTTTCCATTCTATTATATTTTTGGCAGGATTAAATTTTGAGAAGAACGAGCATAAAAACTTTAAAGAATATCATAATGTATTACTATGTAAAATTGTCTCTCAAATCTTGGCTCCCCAATACCAAAATTTTGAATTCGTTCCTGAATTTATCAGCTCAAAAAGTTTAGCGCTTAGTTTGACATAAGTTTAGAGGCAATCATGCTTGTTGTTACTCTTCCAAACTCTATAGCAGATGCTTCTTTTTCGAGCATGAATATCATCAATTAGGCTTCGCAAGAATCACAACAAAATAAAGAATGATTAATTTCTTACCGACTCTTTGATGTTATTTATTGAAATTAAAGCAAATGAAATAATTGCTTCCTCTTATACTACATGTATTTATGTGTGTTTTGGCAAATATGAATGGAAACTGACCGTATTATTCTTGTAGAATAGTACTCTTGAATTTATAGAATTTAAAAATATGGACAAGGAAAACCTAAAAAATTCAACAATCGTGTCTTGAATTTTTGAAAAATGTTAAAAATAGCCCAATGGGTTGTCATTAAAGTTTTAAAAAAATGTATTAAAATATGTGAAAAATGCATAAAAATATGTGAAAGTGTATTAAAAAGCGTAGAAAGTGCATCGGCGTTTGTGTTTTTATCTTTTCCTTATTTTACTGATAGCCCAGTAGACTGTCAATAGAAGAACCCTTAAAAATTTATGCTTCGGCACTCCCAAAATAAAGATCTTAGCTCCGTCAAATTTTGTAGTAAAAGAAAATTACAGAGTATTATAGAAAGCAAATCCTACTCTAGCTCGGCTCCGTCAGGAAAAATTATTCAGTGTGCGAGGTTAGATTCAAGACAAAGTGTATGAACACTACCACAATATGTGATGAAAAATGAACCCGTAACCAAATGGTGTGTGCCATGGGCACTGAATAAATATAGCATTGGCACTATTATAGGCAGGGTGCAAAACACCTGAAAATTTATCCCATAATGAAAACCAACGACCGACTCTCTCTGCTCTCTCTCTCTTCTCTCTCTCTCTCTGAGTGTGTGTTCTACCTGGACTCCAATTACAATTAATCTGATAAATATATAGGACATTAATTATCAAGTTGTCAATTCTACGGGTCCTCTGTTTTTTTTATTGATATGTATTCTATAAGCAATATTTTTTCTCCAAGTTAAAAGTTTTTCTTATTAGTATTTTATTGTTTCAAGTAACAATAACTTCAACTAGAAAAATGAGTCATGGGTTGGAGGAGTTTTTATGGGGTTTTACTTAAATTTGAGTTGGAGTATCGAAATGGTAAGGGACGGACTCTTATATGATCTGAGTTGGAGTATCGAAATGGTAAGGGACGGACTCTTATATGATCTTTTTAGCGTTGTATTTTTTATTTAGGTCAAAAAACATGGATACAGTTATGAAAAGAAGCCGGTTATAATGCAAAATTCATCTTTTTTAGTTCTATTCAAGAAATTGTGCTAGCTAAGAAAAGTCGTATCAATTTAGACGACTTTTCTCAACTTTTAAACTAATAGTAAACATTTCAGCTTTCAATTTGTAAATGACCCCGTACTTATAAAATTCTGGAGTCGTCACTGGTTTGAGTCTTATGGACGTGCTTAGCTCCTCTCATTTAAAAACAAGTGTAACAAGAGGTGATGTTTAAATTAGTATCCAGAAAGTCTTGTGCACAGGTTTTATTGTGGGCCACGGGTCTCACACAAATCATCCGAGCTATTCATTAAATGTAAAACATTTTTTCAAGGGTCCCCGCAACAATCTCAATCCGAGACCTATAGGTGCTCGATCCAATCATATAACTTTTTATTATCCGAAAATCTGAATGAAAAGTTAGATGGTTGGATGAAGCACCTATAGGTATTGGATTGAGTTTATTTTTCACGGGGACCCTCGAAAAAATGTTTTACATTTAATGACCGGCTCGGATGATTTGTGTAGAACCCGTGGTGGGCCCCATAACGAAATCTGTGCACAAATTACTGTGTGTGTAGCACAATTCATTAGTTTCAACCCTTCCTTCGTCTTCACCGACAAATCAAATGGGTGATTCCGGTTGTTTTTGTTTTACAAAAATGAAAACTTCCTTTTCCAACGTTTTTTTTTTTTGGCAAATTAATCTATTTTCAGTTTCAACATTGCTATGTATAAAAACATCACCGAGTCTAACGTGCATCATTAACATCAATTCAATTCTTTTTGTGGGAAAGTGACATATAAATTACTCCTATAATATAACGAATTAAAAGAAAAACAGAAAGAGAAAGACTGATTGCAGGTAGTATCTAGTACGGAGCATTTTTGTTTTGGGATCTAAAAGAGCATCTTCGCAGGTTCACCATATTCGATAGGAAAATGTTAACCCCCGCTCATTAGGTGTTGGATAATTGATAGAAAGATTGAGTTTTGTTCACCCATCACGTAAAAGGGTGAACATGTGTGGATTCTATTATAAGGTGATGTCTCCACACCTTTTTAATCAATAGAAAGGAAGGTAATGTTTACCTTCTTTTAAAGAAGGTGAACAAAATTGCACTCTATCAATATTTAGAAATAGTATATTGATATCCGTGAAATGTGTATTGATATCCGAATTTGTTTAACATTATATACTTATTATCTTGTGGTTAGCAAGATCGATTATTATACTCTTGGGATCTCAAAGCATCTTCTCTGATTTCGAATATTTTGGGTATTGATTAGATGGAGTAAGGCCCCGTTCTGCAACGGAAAAAAAATTCTTATTTTTTAACAAGGCAATTTCAAACTCAAAAATTATGAATTTATTGAAATATAAAAATATGCAATATAGATCTTATTTGAAAGATCTCATCTCATCGAGATTTTTTATACGATGCAAAAAAATTTGAAAATTTATTTTTCATTTACATTATTTTTGAATTTAAAAATGTGAAATAAACTGTTTATTTTTTAAGAAGGTTTTTGAAACGGGACCTAAATTGACTTGTTTCTTTGCCATTCAAAACAAGTCATTTCCTCTAACTAAATGGGACTGAAGGTATTTTTAATGCAGACAAAAGATTCAGTAATGCTATACACACAGATTTTGTGCACATATTTTGTGCACAGATTTTTTGTGGGGCCCACTACGGGTCCCACAAAAATAATCCGAGCCGTTCATTAAATGTAAAATATTTTTTCAAGGGCCCCCGCAAAAAATCAGCTCAATCCGATACTCATAGATGCTTGATTCAATCATTTAACTTTTCATTCGAATCTCAGGATAATGAAAAGTTAAATGATTAAATCAAACACTTATAGATATCGGATTGAGCTGATTTTTTGCGGGGGCCCTTGAAAAAATGTTTTACATTTAATGAACGGCTCGGATTATTTGTGTGGGACCCGTAGTGGACCTCACAAAAAATCTGTGCACAAAATATGTGTACAAAATCTGTGTGTGTAGCATTACTGCAAAAGATTTAGTGGAAACTCATTTGACGATGCTCACTTGCTGAACGTGTTATGGCAGGTGGGGAACTATTCTTCCTCTCAACCTCTTTGCTCAGAAAAAAAATGAGGGAGATGGAGCCTGGTAGACTGGTTTTTGCACGTCAAAGAGAACAAATCATTGGGTGTTCCTAGTGCACCATCACGCAATGTCCAAGTTTCACTGCATATTCATGCGGGATCCGAGATTAAGCGAGAAAGATGTGAAACATCACTTTGCGGTGCTTTGAATGATTAATTACACGCCAAAAGCGACGTGTCGCAAAGCCACGGGACGAAGACTTTTGGTATGTTGCTGGAAGCTTTGGACCCATTCGTGCATTTCTTTGACAGCTCTAACCCTTAGTGATTCCCCTCAAGAAAAGTCGCGGACGCGTTTCACAAATGAACCATTTGTTTGTCACTTGATTTGCCTTTATCAAAATTTTTTGCTTTGGGTCACTGTCGGCTTTCGGCTAAGGCCCAAGAGGCATGGGTCTTAAGCCCCCAAAAATGTTAAAAAAATAGGGTCCTTACTTATTTTTAAGACCTAATATATATGTGTTATTTTATGGATCAATTTTAAACCCAATAAGACATTTTATACTTAAGCCCCAATGGTCCAGAAAAATAGAACACAAAATACAGAAAAAACAAACAAAAATGAGTAAAAGGTCACGAGATCGTAAAAAATCTCTGGGGCCCTTCAAAATTATTCAGTGTGGTGGGTGTATGCATGCATCTTTTTGCTCCCTTAAACGCTACTACTCCGGTACTTCTTATTACAAACAAATACTATATCCGAATCAAAATTATTCAGTGTGATTGATTTTTTATTTGATTTTCGTTTACAATTATTAAGAGCCTCACTTTCGAAGATCGTTTTAAGCCTCCAAAATCTCAAAAACAGCCCTGTTTGGGTGCATGGACCGAGTAATTGCTCAATTCCCGTGTGGGTATTCCTAGAAATAAAGCACGTCGAAGAACAGCTAGCGTTCTTTATTTGCAGGAAGGGGGCTGTGAGCAAAACAGAGCAGCGCACAATCTTACCTTCCATAAGTATTTGTGGACGGTCCGGATTTTAAAAGAACTCGAGTTTTGTTAAAAATCAGACCATTGATGATCGAGACGGAAGGTGAGATGGGTCAAAGCTGCACGTTGTCGTGTTTGCTTGCAGCAGCCTCCACTTCCATTCTTTACATATATATCAGGACGGTTCCGAAGACATCTATAAAAACATCTCAAATCTCAATTTCATAGTTTTCGATCAAATTTTTATGATCCGAACCATTCAATATGTGCAGAATGTGATCTTTAGGGTGCCCGTAGAAATTAGCAAAAAAAAAATGACAAGTAAAGACTTGATTTGAGTAGTTTTTATTTGAACCATTCAATAAAAAACTGTTCAAATCAGGCCCTTCCCGATCATTTTTTTTGCTGATTTCTTGCGAGTACTCTTAGAATCACGTTTTGATCACATTGAACTGCTCGGATCATTAAAATTTGATTGGAAATTATGAGATGTTTTTTTTATAGATATCCTCAGAACTGCATATATATATATATATATATATATACGGAACGGTTCAAAGGACACCTTAAAACAACACCTAAAAAAACACCCATAATCTCAATCTCATAGTTCCTGATCAAATTTTTATGATCCGAACCGTTCAATGTGTGCAGAATGTGATTTTAAGGGTGCCCGCTAGAAATTAGCAAAAAAAATGACCGGGAAAGATTTGATTTAAGCAATTTTTATTTGAACTGTTCAATAAAAAACTGTTCGAAACTGTTCGGATCAAGCCCTTCCCGGTCATTTTTTTTGCTGATTTCCCAGGAGTATCTTAAAATCACGTTCTGATCACATTGAGCGGCTCAGATCATCAAAATTTGATCGGGAACTATGAGGTGTTTTTTTAGAAGTTTTTTCGGATGTCCCTTGAATCGCCCCGTGTATATATATATATACACGGAGCGATTCATATATACACGGGGCGATTCAAGGGACATCCGAAAAAACATCTAAAAAAACACCTCATAGAGAAAGAGAAAGAGAGAGAGAGGGAGAGAGGGGGCCGGGGTCAGGTCCAAGAAGAAATTATGCAATTTTAGGAGAGAGAGAAGGGGCCGGGGTCGGGTCCAAGAGAGAGAGAGAAGGGGCCGGGTCCGGGTCCAAGAAAAATTTATGCAATTTTAGGTTTTTTTATTTTTATTTTTTATAAGTAAGCAATTTTAGGTAGATTGCTACAGATAACAGATTTAAAGGTTGGCCTGGCCCCCCTCTGCTGCTCACGCCCAAGAGGACCGTCCAATTCACTCTCTGTCTCTGAGTTTTGAGTCCTATTGGTTTTTCACCCAGAAACTATATATAGTGAAGACTGGAAATTACAACAGCATTCTATCACATTAGTATTTGGTGTCTATCAACATTACTCTGTATTTATATATAAATAGAGACATTATAAGTTTGTAACATATAATTGCAATTTAAGTAATGAAAGAATTTTAACTACTCCAAATCTCTTTCAAACCCATCAGAAAAAAAGGTATGAACTTACTGTCGTAGGATTTGAATCCGCAATCTCGTTGCTCTTGAGTACGAACGCACAATGCACCGACGGCGACTGTCGGACAAAGAGGCCATGGTTGGTTTTTACTATCTTTCACACAGTCCAAACGTTAATTTGTCATAGAGAGAGACAGAGAGACAGAGAGAGCCCTTTGAAAATAACAAGCCAGATATAACAGCTAAGCTACAATACAAATAGGTCACCAATTTACAGTTGGATCCTCTCCTCCTCCTGCCCTATGGCTATGGAGTTGTTCCAAGTACTCTATTATGTGGTTGTTGGAGCTGGCAATGTCTCTGTAATGGTAAAGAAAAACCCACCGACACAAAAAAAATGCCACGAGGTTATATCACGTGATTGTTATATATGTAGAAGACGCTAATAAAATTTGAACAGATACTATTTTGATCAAAAACTAATACAGAGAGAGGTCAACTCAAAAGACGTGATCCCCCTTTCACGTGGAAACATTAAATATCAAGTAGCTAGATCAACAGCCGTTGGATTGAGATTACAAAGGAGATAAAATCAGAGGATTTATTCCGCCGTAACGGAATGGAGTAACATAGAATTTTGTAGTAAAGACGCGAGAAAGATGCACAAAATGTGCAAAATTCTACGTAGAGTAAACAAAGCTTTAGTGCATATTGTTGGGGGGAAAATTGATTTAACACCGAGATTTTTTGGCAACTTTGAGCCAACAATTAAGTATGACCCGAATATCTTATGAGATGGGTCTAAATGAGTTTAAATGCTCCTTAGTAAGAGTTCTAAACCACAAAAATGATGAACAAAGTTAATTAGGGATGAATGAGAAATTGACTCGGGTACTCGAGTTTTCAAAGGGGGAGGTCCTATTCTTCTATGGGTTTAGTGCACCTTAATCCGAATGCGCTTGGTCGCTTTTGGACCACCCCATGCCCGTGGTCTGGGTTTGGACTCGGGCTTTGGACTCATAACCCTGATCGATTTACTTCCCTGACAGTGGAGTGAGTCATTGGACTTGTGCTATTAAAGCCCAGAACATGTTCGGAGCTGTTGATTTACAGAAACAGCTTCACACGATTGTTTCCTTCAGCAGCTAGCCAGAGCAACAGCTTCACATAAAAGAAACTTATTCTCGCAATTTTCCCACCAGTTTTTGCTGGCACCAAACCACATGGATTGAATTCTTCAGCAGCTGGTATTTATCTTATATAGTTGCAGTTGTCCGCTATCTTTTGTATAAAAGGGTTCCTTGGCTTCTAGTTCTATCCTGGGAGACAAACAAACGCCGTACAACCGATTCCCAGCGGTGGTAGCTAGCTATGTAACTGTTCAACAATCCTTGTATCCTAGAAGAGAGACGTGCTGATTCTCCTCCACAGTTGAGACGTCGAATCAATTTTTAAGGATAACATGAGAAACATGTGCCTTGAATTGCTCCAAATCTGGTTATACTCACTGCAGTTTTTATTTTAGTTCATGTTCAGTTGATAACAATTCCACAAGTCGCCAATCTTGCAAACAATCATCCCATGATGCCACATCTTCTACTCGCTACAAACCCAATTACAGGCTTCAATCTGACCAAGTTTCCTAGTTCGTCCGAAATGATCTTTCCATTCTCTTATTTGTGGTGCTGACTTGGAGACTCGAACAACTTAAGCACTGCAATGGACTCGTCAAAGTTGGATTTCAGCCGAAGCCAGAGTTAGCAGAACAAACCTTGGGCTTCAATCCAACATATAAACTGTTGGCAAGACCCCCGGAAGCGCACCTTCCCCTTCTGTCACACGTAACTAACATATTAGTACAAGATTACATCTACATCTTCCAGGGACATGCGGCTTGACCTACCCAAACCTTAATGAAGCCTACTTGGGTTTTGCTTAACATGGCTTGTTAAGCAACCAAGCCAGCATTTCCATTTCCAAAGTACAGAAAACTAAGGACAAGCCCAGGTAATCAGATTGGACAACAAGCTTGAGTGAGTATTTTAGTGAGCCCTGCCATCTAGTATAAGTTAACAGCCTTGATAAAATATTTCACAAAACGTACTTATGGGCCAACGGTTCACACTTCGGCCAAGTATCCTACAAAGATGCTTCCGAGGGCAACATACTCTAGGAAGATCACCATTGGTTGTTATGCAAATTAGAAACTAGTAATTAAATGGCAGTTAATAGACGAGATATATGTATCTGATTTTCTTATCTGTGAGTAAGAAAGAACAGATACTATGAAAAACAGAAGCAGCAAAGATGTTCCATCTCACCCACATATCCTAGGCAGATCACCACAGTTCCAAAATTTACATCTCTTCTTAAACAAAGTTCAGCCATAGCCAAAGCAATCAGCAAATGCATGAGACAGACAAGCAGAAACAGAAGGATGGATTCAGAAAGCATGAGACCAGCTAAGATCAACTTTAGAGACGCATCATAGCAACAACATCATGAAACCGCCACACAAAGCCAAATCTTTTTATTCAGCATCAAAAATTTTACAGAAAACATATTTTTCCTTGACTAAACACGAAGAAGAAGAAAGATCATGTATTGGAACTAAAAATTGTGCCGTGTAAGGAGACAAAATCATAACAATAGATGATGACTAGAATAGACATGACTATTAAAGGAAACCCTGCAGAATTTGGCACAATCTGGCACAGGAGAAAGCTCAAATCTACAGAAAATCAAGCTTTGGCAGCTGAAACATGCCCTGCCTATGTGCTTGTTCTTTAGACAAACACACGGACGTTCACATGAAGAGAATTAACCCATCAACTGGATTTGTTTCTAATTCTAGTTTTGCCAGCAGTATAACTGAAACAAGCAGCAGCGCAAAAAGTAAATAATCAAAGTTCTACAAAGGCACTCTACTGGATTGAAACCATACCACTCAGATCGTTGCAACAAGATACAAGTAAAACTCGGAGAAGATCAATAAGCCCGTCGCATACCCCGTTTTGGCTTTTTCACAAAACTCAATCGGATTTTCTTAAGGCGTCTCCTCTTCCTTGCCATTTTCTCTGGCAATGTCTCACGTTTCTTCTCTTTCTTCAAAACAACAGGTTTCTTCACAAATCTGGGATCCATTTTGTACGCTTTGGGCTCCACTGGAACCCCACTGCTTTCAGCTTCCTTAAACAAAGCATTTGCCTTGTCCACACGGCCATGAGCAACCAACTTCCCCATCAACAAGTCATATGTCTTAATCCCAGGACTAAAACCATCATCCTTCATCTTCGTGAAAACACTCATAGCCTGATCGATTCTCTCTATCCCGCACAAAATTTTAAGAAACTCATAATACACCTTCCTATCAAGAGCTTCACCGAATCCAGCTGATTTCATCTGATCGATCATCTCATCTCCCTCTCCAATCCTTGCAGCCTGATACAAACTCTTAATTAGAACAAGAAATGTTGTCTCATCTGGATAACATCCCCACTCACCCATTCTATGAAACAAATTCATCGCATCTTCCGTCTTACGAATTTTACACAAATTAGTGATCAACACATTGAACGTTTCCACATTGCGGGGAACACCCGCGACATCCATATCAATCAACACCTTTTCTGCTTCTGATTGAAGCCGAAAGGGGTCCCTTTTCCTACAAAGCTTACACACACAATCAAGAATGGCATTATAAGCCACAACACCAATCTCAAACCCTCCTCTATACATCTCCCCCGCTAACCTCCTCGCCTCCTCAAGCTTCCCATCAACACACCACCCCTTAATTAGCACATCACATATGTAATCATCAGGAAAAAACTTGTTTGCCCAACCCTTCACCATTTTCTCAGCATGGCTCGCAAACCCATTTTCACATAATTTCGTGACAATCAACTTCATTGACTCACTGTTACGAGCAAATCCATAATCATTCTCCATCTTTTCGAAGAATGAGGTTACCTGCATGGACAGACACAAGATTCTAATTTGTGCAGAAAAATGCAACAAAATTGTAATGAATGCAAAAAATCACACCAATACAAAATTTGAAATCAATCACAAGTTTGAAGAAATACACATTACCAGAACAATATAGTTGCTAAAACAAATATAACAGTGAACCTGTGTGTGTATGTTCCCAATTTCCAATGGAGGCAAGAAAGAAAGTTCAAAAACTGGAAAATCGTACGACTTGGAGAGAAACGAAAATAGATCAACAAAAACCCATCTTTTCTCTTCATTTCTCACCTCAGTTATTGCTAGTATCCTCTTCTTTCTTCATTTCTCACCCTTTCTTGCAATTCAAAGTGGCTGAAAAAAGATAATTTTTCCCATTCCTTAAAGCACCTACTTTACCCTAACCCAACCCAATCAACCACGATGGGTATCAAACCCATCCCCATAAGATTTGAACCCGTAATCTCACCACACTTAATGCTGCTACACAACATTGGGCCAACTACTCTATGAAAGATCGAAAAGAATATGACTACATACATAAATGTGCGTCTCGGGTACCACAGACATGATCTGAGCTGCTCCTTCTGTTCAAAATGATTTGTTTACGGTCCCTGTTTGATACATTTATGTATGTATCTATAGCAGCTCTGATAAAAGATATACTTAATGAAAAAAAGGTCTTTCAAAATTCGGGCCATCATAGATTACCTGAGTCGGCCTGCCAGCCCGAACCAGCCGGTCGATGGCCGATTCCAGCGTTTTCGCCCCGGAAACGCCGCGGCCGGCGACCAGTACATCGTGGGCGGCCTTGAAGTCCTTCCGGCGGCCCAAGTAATTTACGAAGTGGGACAGCGTCTCGTCGTCGGGCTTGAAATCGGGCCTGCTGGAGACCCATTTGTGAAACCCCAGGACGGCGCGGCCGGCGCCGGGTGAGAGGTCGAGGGTTTGGAGGATCACAGAAGGGGTTAGGTTAACATGAGAGAAGCTCAGGTCGAGGCGTTGGGTTAGAGAGAGAGGGTCCGTGGTCGGGTCTTTGAGGAGCTCGGAGGAGAGAGATTGGGCGAGGGCGAGATTTTCGTCGGTATCTGGGTTGGGGTCGGGGTGGGATGAGAAGAATCTGGAGGGGAGAGAGAATGGTGGAGAGAGAGAGTGGGTCGTGGGGAAGGAGGGTTTAGAGAGAGGGAGGTGAGGGTGGAGGAGGCGGTGGGGTTGTGGATGCGGTGGTGGTGAAGATGAAGTGAAGCAGCGGCGGGAGAAGAGAAGTCGGAGATGCTTGTGAGACGCCGCCAACGGCGTCGGAAGCCGACGCATTTTCAGGTCTTCTGAGTATACTCCGTTGCACTGGTTCGAGTTCAACAGTAACGGAACGATACGGAAACCTAGAAGGAGTACTAGTAGTTGTGAGATGAGGAAGGTTGCTTCGTAAGTACCATGGGATCCTCGTTTCACCCGTAGATTACTGTGGGGCTGGGGACGGTGTCGTGCAAGGACCGTCCATCTAACAATCAATAGTTCGGATTGCGGAAACGAATGGACGGTTGAGATTACGCATAGCATCGTGCAATTCGGATCGTTGATTGCGGGGACAGACGGTCCAGATATGCACAACACCACCTTCCAATGTGATTATGTGATTACTATTGCAGTGTTTCCGTAAATTTGTTGGAACTATCTCTTCAACAGTCGGTGATCATGGACCATTCGGTTGTGAAAAATGACATGTCTTGTAAAGCGAAAAATGAGTACTCATTCTAAAAAATAAGAATCTTAGTTGGACGGGACCTTAGTCTACTTTGATAATCCAAACTATTCGTATCCATCTTGTTAATAGAACTTTAGTTGCACTAAAAATCAAGTTGATTAGATATTATTCAATATTACTTTCAACATGTTCTAAAACATTTACAACACTAGAATTCATTTAACTCATTTATCGCAAGACACATGCATTTAGAAATTATATCAATTGGTATCTGATCAACCTGAATTTTGATGAGGTTGATATTATCATTCGATAAGCTCTCAATCGTGGCTAGTTTCGATACTCAAAGTGTGCCCCAAAAGGGCCCACAAACAGGTTAACTGGACAATTAAGTCTATTTTTCATGAAGAGATTAAATTTTTTCCACCGGCAATGGAAAATCACACTTTTCCACCACTACCTTTTTCGGTTATACTGTGTGTTTATTGTTGATTTAAACCATTCATCTTGTAGAGACCCCACATAATAGTGTATCCATGCAAAAAATAAACATGATTGAACATCGATAGGAGTATCAAAAATCGAATTTTGCTTTGTAAAATGGATAATTTATCTTTATCATTATTGGCAGAAATCAGATTGTCCATTTTATAAACCAAAATTCTAATTTTGATATATCTATCGACTTTCAATCAAGCTGATTTTTTGCATGATAATACTATATTGTGGGTCTTAAAATATGGATGGTTCAAATCAGAACAATAGACATTCGATATGGCCCATAATAGACGGTGGTGGAAAAATGAAATTTTACACCGGCATTAAATAGAATTTATTCTATTTCATGAATGGAGGAGGATCCTCTTCCAAATCCAAATGAGTAATAACTTCTAGAGACATATTTAATATCTAGTGAATATTTGTTTTCTATTTTGCAGTTTAAATTATTTGTGTATCTCGACATAAAATATAAAAATATCTAATATAGGTCAAGCTTGTAAAAAAAATTCAAATAGAAAGAAAAAACTGTAATTTTTTTTTTCAATAGTACTGAATTTATATACTCTTTTCCATTGGTATTATAATTTTAGAGTCTACCTAACGAATCATAGCTAACGAAAATGTTAGCATCTAGGAAAAGTTCTCCTGAAAATGTTCGAAAAAGTAAAATTAATGATCAAGATTCATTTTGATACGTAAGACCCAAACATCATGAATCTGAACCATTTATTTCTCCTACAGGCTAAATAACGAATTTCCTAAAGAACTGGGAGCTGTTATTAATTTCCCGAGTGTTCAAGCCTCAGAGTCAGAGACTAGAGTTGAAAAGACTTTAATCGCCATATCCGTAGTGGATCCGTTTGGGTGGAGGTTAGGGTCTTTTCGTCTTTTGACATTCATGACAAGCCAGCACAAAAGAAGTGGATGTGGAGATTTGGATGATGTGGTCACTGGTAAAGAAAGAAAGATAAGAAGAAGAAACCCAACGGCTTCTTCCATTCGGCCCATTTCCCCTCTCAACTAACGGCCGGAGACCCAATTCTGAACGGAGAACTCCGCCGCCGACGACCCAAGAAAGGTACTTCTTGGTCCATTGCATAAGTACCTATTCCACTCTGTAGCATTTCCTAAGTAGCAGTTCGCCGCTTTGTTCTTCGTATATTAAAAGTAGAGTTACTGGTTCTTTTTTTTTCTTTTTTTTGCCTACGAGATTTGATTGAATTAACAATCTTGCTGTGCATTATAATGTGTTTGTGGAGAGAGAGAGAGAGAGAGAGAGAGAGAGAGAGAGAGATTTGTCAATCACGACCCATGGATATTACTATTGGATAGCTTGATATACATTGTTGGTTCTATTTCTTAACAGCTTAAGCTTTTGGGACAATTGGTACGTCCATGAGAGCTCCGGTTGATAGAGGTCTTCGGTTCAAGTATCTTCGTTTGTGCTTCTCCCCTTTGTATTCTGTTTCACTCTATCTACTGGTGTTTACATCTCAACGTACATGAAGGGTTACACATGAGGGTGGGTGTTGGATAGCTTGATATACATCATTGACCCCATTTTCTAAGAGCTTAAACTTTGGGACAATGGGTATTACTGTCGTGTAGTGCGACCAAATGAACCAACAACGGTAGCTTGTGCCATCTTCGATGGTAGATACAAATGATGAAAACCGATGGTTTGCATAACATTACTCTTTTTAGAACCAAAATATACCGAATCAGTAGATATATTTTACTTTCCATGCCTTGCTAATTCCAAATTGATCAAATCAACAATTTCCCTAGTCGCTCTTTGTGGGGGATCTCGAGATGAATCTCTATCAGGCAGTTGGATTCTGCTGCAACGGCTTTCTGTCCAACCTATTTGGATTTTGGAGTATTGAATCTGCAAGTGTCCCTGCCAAAAGGCATGTTCCATGAATGCTGGGGTTTAGATGATTATGCATTTCTCAGTGATCACATGTGAAAGCCAATTGTTAGTTCAACAGTGACTCAATGATAATTCAAAAAAATGAGTAGTCAAAGGCCTGAATTACATAAAATGCTAAGGTGGTTTAGAGGCAGGCAGCAGGCTCATGGTTGGCTGGCGGCTGCTAAACCCAAAACCATGTTTTGTTAGAGCTAATGCATGTCCTCCAATAAAATGAGTTCCTGTATTCGGTATTGAAATGGTCATCCTCTGAAAGTATGGCTACACTAGCCCCAATTCCTCTGTTGGAGCCGGCTTATGTAATAGCTAGAAGTTCGTTATTTTTATCTTTCTGTTCTTGGTGACATTAACAAAAGGGTAAGCATTAGAGGATAGTTGAGAAAGGTCATGAAACCAATGCAACTCAGTTTCTTATCTGACTTATTAGAACGCTGGTCTGACTGTCTGACCCAAAGCATTGAAATTAGGTAACTTTGGGGTACAAATGTTTTTCTGGTTTTAGTGACTTTGGGAAGGATGTGTGATAGTCTGTTGTGCTTGTTCCAGTGCAAAGCTTTTGAAAATGGTGTCTTTGCAACATTCACCTTCAATCCATCAGACATGGTTGTCAAATGCATCTACTCAGGTTCTCGCTTCATTGTTTTTCTTCATCAGTACTGTAATTCTTGGAGTCTGTATAAATTAATTTTATTTCTTCATCCATGTAGATGGATATCATGACTCGGCTAGGAATGTACAGGAATGGCCTTTTTGCGAGAGGCGTTTCCTTTCTCGTAAGGGCAAAGCAAATATCTGTTGCTTCAACTTCATCTCATCAAGGTGAAACTTGTTTGCTTGATGTTGACTGAATCTGCATAATTCGGTTATCGGTCACTTGCCTGGTGAATTTGAAGTATAGTATAATGGTGAACCAAAAAATCGACCAGACCAACTTCCCGAGTACTCTTGTATTGACAACTAGCTTACACCATGATTGCAGCATGATTGGGCAGCTTAGCTAATTCAGTTACTAATAATTAGTGAAAATTTGTGGTTACTTGAAGCAATATGGTAAGATAATACTTGTCCAATTTTGATCATTATGGAAATGTAGGTGATGTAGGTTGATGTTATTATCATTTGAACCACTTTGTATTGCACATTCTTTAAAGTTCTCAGGAACATTATGGTGAAATTCTTAAATAGAAGGATTCATATATATTCTTCAGTTCGTCCATGTTACATGGGTCATCAATGGATTTGGTCCACCATGGCAGGGGCATATGTCGTATTTTCTTTTAATTGCTCTGAAATGTGGCGTTACATGGTTGCACTTGTTTAGTTCTGTTAGGTTGCAAACTATTTACTTCTTTTGGTGCTCGTCTCTTGGTTTCTGTGACTGTTGCTCCACTTGTAAATTGATTTTCATTTGTTCCGGTTATTTGATAAAAAAGGGTCTAAGAAAAAAGTACAAGTAAGTAATTACTATAGTCGTTGGTGTTTAATAGTTAAGTGTTCCACATGTGGGGTCATACTAGAGGTTGACTTAGTGTTAAACAAGAACTTTACCAATTATGACGCCAATTCTTGTAAATAAATATAAACACAATCTTAATGGCCCCTGTATTCCTCCAACAATGTTGTGTTTTGGCTTGAGTCACTGGAGATAGGACTTTTGCTTTCTTGTGTTTTGGACTGTGGTCAAGAACTGAACATTTGGGACCTGTGTCTCACACACAAACAAAACTGTCCTATCATCTTCTTATTTTTCAACTTGGGGCATGTGTTGAGCACTTAAAAGATGCAATTGTGTGTCGGCCTGCCTCTCCCCCTTGTGAAAAGCCCCTACAGTAACTCAACTCGGATTAGAGTAGCATAGAAGACAGGTCACACAGGCTCTTTCATATGCGTGCCTTTATGTGTGCTTGCGGTTTACTCATGTAAAGTAACATACTCCTTTTTTTGGCTTCAATTTTTACTTGATTCTTTTCTGTGCTCTAGTAACCTCTATTTAATGGTCCATGTTAATTTCACCAGATTATTTTCTCACCGATAGGCGTGGGAGGCGTCAACTGCTGGCCTTGGGAACAACACTTGCACCTTGGGTTTTGCTATCTCAACAGAAATATGCGTCATGTAAGTGCTATTATTTCCAAATTTTCTGGAATCCTCATTTTTAACTTTCATTTGTGATCATGAAGTAGACTGTTCCTTCTTCTTTTCTTGCTTCTTGTTATTTTTCTGTTAAGTGGCATTAAAAGATTTACTTTCCATAGTAATAATGACTCATAGGCTAAGAGTGCACCCTTGATATGGCTCAGTTGCTGCAGAAAATAAAAAAGGATTCCTGCCTGTGACGGACAAGAAGGATGGATACTCATTTCTCTATCCTTTTGGTTGGCAGGTTAGCATTGGTAGTTTTTATGCTTTATTTCTGTGCTCAACTGCAGTTTCTTTGCATTCTCATAGTACCACGCATTTAAACAAATCAGTAAGGATTTACATTGAATGGCTTTCTTCATTATGTTTTGTTTTTGTAGCTTTTGTCATCGTACGTATATTTTTCTCTCTCTTTTGAGGCAGGAAGTAGTCGTTGAAGGACAAGACAAGGTATTCAAAGATGTGATTGAACCGCTAGAGAATGTCAGCGTAACAATGTTTCCAACCAGCAAACAGGACATTCGAGACCTTGGGTCTCCACCAGAGGTTGTGCATAACCATAATGTTTTCGAGATGTAAACTAGTTGGCTCGATATGGTCCAATTTTCTTTCTTAAATCCATTGCATACGGTCTTAGTACTAATATGGACACCCTATGTTGATTGTTTACTGGTCTCAGGTTGCTGAAACTCTAATTAAAAAAGTTCTAGCCCCCCCTACGCAGAAAACTAAGCTTGTTCAGGCAACAGAGGTTTGGTATCTGTGTCATTTGGTACATTACAACTTAATTTGTTTTATGTTTATGGTTTTGTGGAAATATGGGTAAAACATAGATCATTACATGTAGTAGTATCATTTTGGGTGTATGTACATGGATAAAAGCATTACTGCAACAAAAAGTGGTTCCATGGACATGCATGTCAACCCTTATCTACTAGCAATGAGATCACGGACACTATGTAGCCCGTATCTCTAGTTAAACATATGCGGTAGACTTGCAACGTTAGCTAAGGCACGATGCTGGAGATTAGGGAATACCAGCATGGACCACAAAGTTTTTTTTTTTTTTTGGTGTGTGTGTGTATTTGTTGGTCAAAGACTCATTGGACTCTAGATCTCATAAGTTTGTAAAACAACAGAAAAACATAGACTTTAGCGTGGGATCTGACTATCATTATGCTGTTTTATCCTTATTATGTTCATGTTTTGCTGTCCTCTTCCAGTCAACTCAGTTTGGTTAAGGTCATGAAGTCTTGACTGATTTTAAGGTCCTTTGGTCATGTACAGCATGATGCAGATGGGAAAGCTTATTACACATTTGAATTTATTGCTCAAGCTCCAACATATACGCGCCACGCTCTCAGTACCATCTGTATTGGCAATGGTATGAAACTTATCTGCAGTAAAGTTAAAGTTGTCATGTGCGTGTACGTAGCTTTAAATTTGTCATGAGGGTGTTATATTTCTCTCGTCAACAAACTGCAAATGCTTGCATTGCAGTTTTTTCACTTCATTGTAATATTACATCATTTTTACATGGAGAACAATTTTCATCCAGGGAAGTTCTACACTTTGACAACGGGGGCCAACGAGAGGAGGTGGGGGAAGATGAAAGACAAATTGCAAACCATTGTTGATTCCTTCCAAATTGTTAACCTCTGAGTTAGTGCCCATATTCTGCTTTTCCATGCAAATTGTACAAGGTGATGTTCTGTTTCCTAGTAAATGTTTCACACGATTTCTTATGCTTGGGGTCATCGAATCTATGCAGATGCTAGCATTTCTTGCATTCAAAAATCTTCAATATAACTATCTTCTGAGTTAGTTTTAAATGTCAGCTTTGTCTACATATCACCTACTAATGTAAATGCTGATCATTCTTGGTTTCCATTTGCTTTAGTAAGCCTTCTTTCGGGAGTTGCTTTGCACTATTGCTGATTTTTTTCAGATTACTTGAGCAGTTATATAACCTCATTGCCTTTGTGGTACACTACACCTGGTTGGGGCTGTCCGATGTTTTTTATAAGAGTTTGTCTCTACTGAACTCCAATTTGTTTTTAGGTGCTTGTACTTTGTACTCTCGTGGAAATAGTTCTTGTTGTTTTCTCATTGGATGGAGGCCAAAGTTTTCAAAATTTAACGGATCGTGAATTAAAGCTTAGAAGACTAATGAACGAATCCTCTCAACTCATTAAAGTTTCGTCTTGAAACAGTAGTTTATTCACATGTTCTTATAGTTCTCACAGAGGGTGAAGTGGGTCAAGTTATAAGCAAATATAGATAGCGTTGGAACGATGGGAAGTGACTGGGACTGAATCTTAGCATCTTGACACAGTCCTCAGGCCTGTTGTGCAAAATTAGCAGTTTGGCTTAAGCATCCTAGATCCCGGAGGAGGATGACCCTTTACGAAGACAAGAGTGTGTAGCGCTCTTCTACAGCTATGAATCCAAATAAGGAGACAGGTTACTTCATGGCTCAAATTGTATGTTGGCCCGTGTATGAGCAACGATACTAAATGAATCTTAGTAATCCTACGGAGAATGACATTTGCTTGGACCTGAATTGTCTGTCCCTCGTTCTTGGAAGTGCATTCACTTTGAATTCCACCACTCGAAAAGGTTCATCGACATTACTGATAGCAGAAAGGCATTTGGTAACTCTCTTGCTACGATAAGCAACGAACTACTGTAATGAAGGCAGTTTCTTCTTGACCTGTTAATTTAGTTGTTTCCATGAGCAATTGACTCTCTCATAACCACATAAACCAATCACCAAAAAAAGTGCATGTATTTTGTGCATGGTTCTGTTGATTATTACTTCATATTTTAGGTGCTTCAAGTCTTTTGTACCGAAAAAGTGCATGTACATCTGTTCTCATGCAATGTCAGCAGCAAGATTGCACAATAGTCCATTCCAGGATTGCCCAATATTCTCTTCCCAAGAAGAGACTATTGTTAGAGAATCTTTGTTTTCTCGTCTCCCACAACAGAACCATGTACGTCTTATCTGTGTCGGAGCAAGTACAATTTATAAGATTTAAGTGCACAAAAGCCATGAACAAAACCTTTCTAGAATCATTACTGAGATCGTTTGTCATACTAATGCTCATTATATTTAGATTGAAAAGCTTAAAACACAGCACAATCAAAAGGTAATGTGTACATTAGATGGAGAATAATATGAGGAAATCTCGAGACGGTGGAATTGGTCTCCCATAATTAGTCGAGGTGTGCGTAAACTGACTGGATACCTACTTATAAAAAAAAATACAACGAAATCTCGAAATCCACGTATGATCCTTAAATGGCACTCAGACAATGTGCTAGATGACGCATGTACAATCTCTGTGACTATTACCAAGGGCTTATCTGATATTAATCCCCATCTTTTCTTGTGAGATTTTGTGGGAAATAAAAGAGAATCCACCACTTTTTCATTGCTCATCATTTCTACGCTGTTTCTTGTTATATTGTTTCTTTTCTAATCAGGCCTCTCCCAGCTCCACATGGAGAATGGTGAATAACAAAGCTTCCATATTTGGTACCCCTATGTTTCTAAATAAATATCCGACCTAAAAATCTAAATTTTTCCAAAGATAATCATTTTTTTTTTTTACAAATAAACAGATATCAATGATTCTTTTTAAGTTGTGAAAAAAAAATTTACGGTAGAATTTTAAACCCAAAAAATGCATATTTTTAAAGGCTTATATTTGCGGACCGAACACTTATTTAGGAATGGAGGGAATAGTAAACCAGAAAGTGAGCTTAGTGATTTATGGTCATTTTCAAACTAATGTATAAATGACCCTCGTGTTACTAATGTCCGATTGCAAACACAACTATATTCGGTGCTGTTGAATCACACATATTGAACGGCTTCACATACAATTGTGTTTGGAGCTATGTTTAAATTTTCATAAATGTTCTTCTCGATGAGCTATACAAAATACTCCAGTAGTTTGACACACACGGTGGCTTGTTTGGCTTAATAAGCCATTGACTTATTTTTTTGTTCTTATTCAAAAAAAAATCACATTGTTAATTTTTTAAAGATTATTACTTCGTCGTGACGAGAGTAATATAAAAAAAAGTAAAAAATTACACTCGAAACCCAATATGTTAGAACTGTGTGGCTCATAGAGTTCAAGAAAGAATGCCAGATGCTGGAGCGGAGCGACGACATCTAGCCCATTGTTGATGATTCAGTGAAAATAGATTGGGCCTTCGGCCCAGGCGTTCCGTAATTGGGGGGTGCGGGGGGCAACGCCCCACACAGTATAGTAAGGTATCATACAAGAGTATTTTTGGGATACAGGTCAAATCCGATTATGGTTAGAATAGAGTAGTTATAAATACTCTGTGTTATAAACCCTAATTCATACTGTGATAATAAAGAATAACAGCTGTTCTCGCTTCCATAGATATACCCGGTGTTGGAGAACCACGTAAATCTCTGTGTTGATTCTTTACTGTTTTATACACTCGTAAATCGTGTGTGTGTGTGTGATGATCCTAACACAATTTTTTCAAATAAAAATAAAAATAAGCCAATAAATCAATTTTTTTGTCTTTATTAAAAAAATAGGTTTCAATAATAATTTTTTACTTTTTAGATTTCTCTCGTCATGATAAAGCAATAATTCTCAAAAAATTGACAAAAAACTTACAAATGCAAAAAAAAATTAATTTAAGAACAAAAAAATACTCCATCCGTACCAAATTGAGTCCTTTTTGGGGATTCCAACTATTTAAAAGAGAAATGCAATGATTACACTTATAATGCCTATTATTTCAACTATTGTCCATATATTCTACTTACTTTATACTTCCTCCGTCTCTTATTTATAGTTCGGTATTTTATTTTGGGTTGTTCCTTAATAAGTGTCCATTTTGTAAAGTTAGTGGGTAAAAGTTGATGAATTGTCTATTTTGCCCCTAAAAGTAGATTCCATTTTAAAAAGTAAATGAGTAAAAGTGTAATGATGATGGGTAAGTAGGGAAAGTGGAAAAAAAAATTGATGTGAAAGGTATAATGATGATATCTTTTTAATAAGTTGGAATTATGAAGTATGACACTTAAAAAGGGACGGAGGGAGTAACACTTATATTCATCTTTAAGGGACACTTTTGAAAAATTACCAAATTTTTCCTTCTATTTTTGAAAAAAGACCATCATTTTAGAACAATTCAAAATAAAATAATGAACTCTCAATTTGAGACGGAAGGAGCCAAATGACTTTTACTAAGCCAAACAAGCCCTACGTGTAGACTGGGTCCGTGGGGGCCAACAAGTCCTAGCTTCAGGCTACAAATGTAAACAAATCTACGCGATGTGTATTGGCTGCACAACTCCCACCCCCTTCCATCCATAACTTTTCTGCTGCAGTCTGAAGATGCAGCGAGCAATAAGTCAAACTTCGTAAACTCTATTCGCGATCAGTCCAATCAATAAAGAAAATACTTAGATCCCGTTCTTGAAATTTTCTTAAAAATTAAACAGCTTATTTCACATTTTTAAATTTAAAAATAAAGTAAATAAAAAATAATTTTTCAATTTTTTGTACATCATGTAAAAGATCTCGTCGAGATCTTCTAAACAATATCCATATTTTATATTTTTAGATTTTAATTAGCCAATAATTTTTGAGCTTGAAATTGCCTTCTTAAAAAATAAGGACTTATTTTCAATTCCGGAACGGAGCCTTACTCCGTCTCCATTCTTTTGTCATTTTTAGAGTTCGTGTCACTTTTCAATTGATTATAATGTTTTATGTGATTTGAAATACGTCATTTAAAAAAGACTCATTGAGATGGGGCCAGAGAGAGTATTTACTATACTCCCTTCGTTGAATTAAGTTTGATAGGTCCGCAAAACGAGATATTAAAATGATTAATATACAATTTTTACAAGAAGGTTTTTAAAAAATTCAAAAATTTACTAGATATTAATGAGTTTTTTTAGTTTATGATGAAAAAAAATAGATTATTTTTTAGACCTTACGTTGCGGAATAAAAAAGTCATCGTAAAGCCAAAATCTTAATGGATCAACTTAAAGAAATGGACTGCATGCAGAGTAATCCGATTACAGTGGGCTTCAATCAAGCGAATCAAGTTGTCGATGCTGTACAATAAAGTAAAGTCGTTCGGCACAATCTTTAGGGGCGGCCGTACTGTTGATCAAGTGGCAACGCTGGCAAGCCGCCGAGGAACAGATTCAAGAATATAGTCAACTGAAAGCACCTGTTAATCATAATGAAAAAAATTTATTTATTTTAGTCAATCACAGTAATATCGTACAAAATTAAGACATTCATTATTGACTACAAAAATTTATAACGCGTACTTTAAGTTAAATTAGGTAAAAATAAGTACAAAATTTTAAAATATGTTTTAAATGAATATCGACAAGTTTTAGAATGATTGAACATGTTTTGTTAATAACTTTATTTTAAAATATTTTTTCCAAACGGTTAAAAATAAAGAGAATTTTTCAAGGAGCATAGGTTGGGCATGCATATAAGCCTATGCTGCTTGTTCATTTGGGATGGTCAAAATTCACGTATATGGTCTCTACTAAATTTTTTTTATTTATCTTTCTTCATTTATTATTTTCAAAAAACGTTTCTTAAAACCCAAAACGAATGGGTTCTTTGTTTGTAATGTTACTTTTCACACAGGATTTTCATGCCTATTGGACCGATCCATATCCAAAATGGGTGAGAGATAGGATAAAAAAGAAGAAAACTACAGAGGTTGGGATTCTTGGGAATCTGCGAAAAGAATACCTAAAGCGACTTTTATCAATAAGGGTGAAAAAAAAAGAAAAAGAAAAAGCAAAGCAACAGTTAAGTGTTGATCCCTTGGTTCCAAAATATTTGTTCAGTTCGTAAAATGAGAATGTAAAAATAATACAAGTTTTGCAGAAATTCTAATCGCAAGATAGATTTGCAGAGAATCAAGAAAAAAAAACGCGTTTGAACTCATTTCGGATCCCACAAAAATTTAGAAAAATATCCATAAATTTTAGAATATTATTTTATGGGGCCCTGTAAAAAATCAGCTCCAACGAACATAGATAAGTATTACTTTTGGATTTGTAACTAAGGCGAACTCATAAAATAATATTAAAAAAATTATGAATATTTTTCTAAATTTTTTTAGAATTCGAAATGGGCCAAAACGCATTTTACGTAGTTCTCTGCAAATCTTCCTTGCGAATAGCAGGCGTGTATTATTGCGTCTCCATGAAAAAACTGCCCCTGTAACAACTAACTATAGATTCTTGGGTAGGACTTTAGATTCCCACAAAAGTGGGGAGATGCTGTACTAGTCTCCCCTGAGATTTGAATTACGCAATCAAATCTAATAATAGTTCGGCTGCGGGGTTATTCCTCGGCTAAAAAAGAAGAAGTGGGGATGCCATATCGATGCCATGGCTAAGGTTCATACTTTACACTCAATTACGGACGTTACAAGACAGGCAGATAAAAGTAACAGAATAATATTTTTTTTCTTTATTAAGTACACGTAAGCAACTACATATTTCATTTTTTTTTTCCACATTAAAAGAGGGGCATAAAGGGAATCAAACAAACCAGAAGTTGTATAATTTATTTTCTAGTTTCACCACGTGCGAAGTCTATGATTCCCAATGGGAGATTCTTGTTCGATAGGGCGAATAGGCCTCAAGGTGATCATAATCACAAGTATCACATGAAGGACCATTATAGGGAAATTATTATTTTACTCTTGGAGCACCGTCAATTGTGCTGCGGCTCTCACCAAAATATGCGTCGAAGTCGGAAATAGTCCTCTAAAATACCACATGACAGTGCAACACTCAATTAATATTCAATA
Organism: Rhododendron ovatum; assembly: GCA_019656835.1. Lineage (NCBI taxonomy): Eukaryota > Viridiplantae > Streptophyta > Magnoliopsida > Ericales > Ericaceae > Rhododendron > Rhododendron ovatum. The sequence continues at coordinate 26,216,749 of CM033797.1, read as the reverse complement.
ATCACTCAGTATAGATGGGACTCGCACGCTTTGTGAAAATCACTTCTAAAACAAATGGATGAGTTTTTCATGTCATGATAATCAACAAGGGTTTGCATGCATGATGTACTATCAGTGATCGAGTTCGATCGTTTCCTCTCAACAACCCAATCACAACAATTTCATGACCACTTTTTTAGGACTAATTAAAAAAACCTTGAATTCAAAACCCTCAACATCGAAAATGGTTTTGAATAAACAAAATTACAAAAATAGATTCCATGGCAACCAAGCAGGACATGCAAATATGAACTTAACAAAAACGGGGACACAAATGTAACACAAAGCCATAATAAACCTGCATACTGATATTGCTTTGGATATATTTCATTTAGTCCAACAAAACCTGATTGATACAATATTCATCAGACTAAAGAAAGAACCCATCCCTCCTTAGCTTCCTAGCCATGTAGTAAAACTTATAAAATGATCGATCTCTCCATTTATAAAAGGTTTTTTGCAAAATCTTGGATGAGATCTAAACCAATCCGCCTGCGCCACCCGAACATTTTCTTCAAAAAGCCCTAGCAACAGCCTTGCAAACCAAGGGGTTTTTCATTTCCATAGAGAGGTTCAGCACCTCAGACAAGTCCACACCACCACCACCATCGGCAGCCACCCACTTGAAGCTCTGAAGCAACTGAGCCAGCCACAGATGAACCGTCGCCAACCCCATGGCTTTTCCGGGGCAAACCCTCCTCCCGGATCCGAACGGAGCCAGCCTGAGATCTGATCCCATGATCGCCACGTCCTCCCCCACGAAGCGTTCTGGTTTGAACTCGTTTGGTTCGAACCAGACCCGCTCGTCGTGGGTTATGGCCCACATGTTTACCATTGCTGTGGTGCCAGCCGGGACGAAGTGATCGCCGATTTTGGTGTCGTGGATGGCGAGGCGAGCCCAAGAGAGGAGCGGGCCCGGCGGGTGCATTCGGAGGGTTTCTTTGACAATGGCAAGGAGGTAAGGGAGATTTGGGAGGTCGGAATCGGACACAAGTCGGGTTTTTCCAACGACGGATTCTATTTCAGATTGGGCTTTGGCTTGAATATCTGGGTGCAAAACCATTCTTGCAAGTATCCATTCCAACAAAATTGCCACTGTATCAGTCCCCCTGAAGATCATTTCCTGCATGTGCAATAAACAAAATCCTTAGTACTCGAATAACAATGTACTGGCAACGAACGTAGGTAGACAAAAATGCCAAGGGAATTTAAATATCAGCCACTACATAAGCTATACAGGTGATATCCGATTCTCACGATCATTTGATACTTCCGCTAATGCTACGCATACATACAAGGGTGGCCCGCACTACTGATATTTGACCACACAGTTTAATTTATTATGCACTTTTTCAATACTAATATTATTTGCTTGTATTTGTCAACTGAGGGATGAAAATGTACCATTGAATGATCGAAGGATAAAATCCAAGATAGGGGGAAAAAGGTTTCTCAAAAGCATTTGGTATATTCTAAAAGGAAAGGCGGTGAGGAAACAGATCCACAAGAAGACAACAGCAGAGAAATGCATGTATTATTTAGATTCTTCTAAAAAGCAGCCAAATCTCAGTACCACAGAGAGCCAAAAAAATAAAAAGCTTTATTCAGATTCTTCTAAAAATACAAAAAAAAAGAGACAAACTTCTTTTTCTTTTTGGTGAAAATCAAGGGACAAACAAGAGAGATAATATTATTAATATTCCCCTTGTATTGAATTCCCAAAAAGGAATTTAAACAGATGTACATGCATCAATAAATTGGGCCCAAACAGAAAAAGGAATGACATAGTAAAACATTTCAATCGCTTTCCAAAACACGCCCATGTAATTAAGGAAAAGTTTTTGGGTGCACATAAGATATGGGACATGTCGTGTATACATCCTGTGCACATTCGAGCCGTCCAAAAGTGTTTTAAACGATTAAGATTTGAAAGAAAGGATGTTCGGTTTTAGACCGTCCAAACATAATTAGACAGCTCAAATACACGCTGAGCACCACGTATGCCATATCTTATTTTGCACCCAAAAACTTTTCGAGAATAAGAGGGACTCAGAATGCATGAGGATTAAACAACAATATACTCCCCCAACTACCCATAGAATGAACTTACTTTAATAGTAAACTAGAAACTTAGCGAAAACAAACCAAGCACATCATTGATCACCACAAGTTTAATCACGAGAAACCAAGTACTAGTAAGAGAGAAAAGCAGTAGAAAACCATACCCAAAGAACAGCAACCATGTCAGAGTCACTGAGCCTGTTCTCATTTTCCAAATCAAGCAAAACATCCACAAAATCCCCAGCACAGTCCTCGCCCAATCCCCCGCTGTTCTCAGCCCTCTCCGCCCTGTGCTCCTCAATGATCTTACCAACAAACACATTCACTCTACCGACCAGATCCCTGCACCTCTTCCTCACCCCTTGCAAATCCAGCCAGCCCAGAACCGGAAAATGGTCGCTCCAGTTAAATGTCCCCAGCAACTCGTACCCTTCACTAACCAGCCCTTCTAGCTCGAACCCATCGCCCATTTTCTCACTAAAATCGTAACATTTTCCGAAAACACTCATCATGACATTGTTCAGGGACCCGAAATGCAAAACCCTCTTGACCTCCACGACGCCGCTTCCGGACATCAGAGATTCTATTTCTTTAATCATGCAGGACCCAATGTTCTCCCGAAACCGCCCGAAATGAGCGATGCGTCTCGGGCTGAAGAGATGGGTGGCCGAAATCCTCCGCAGGTTCCTCCAGTACTCGCCGTAGGGAGCGAACCCCATGGCGCGGTGGAATAGGAGCTCGTAGGCGGACTCCTTGTCGGGCCGGTTGGCGAAGGCCGAGCTATTGAGGATGTCCTTGGCCGTGTCGGGGTCGCTCGAGATGATGAAGCGAGTGAAGCCGATGGAGAAGGCCATCAGCTGGATGGCGCTGAGTTTGCGAGAGAGGTTGGAGAGGACTCTGTGGGTCAAGGAGGAGGTGAAGGCGAAGACTAGGCCGAGGAAGGGGAAGCCGGACGGACCGGGGATGGGGTGGGCTTGGCCGGGGCGAGGCTTGGAGAGGGCCCAGGCGAGGCCGCCGGGGAAAAGGCATAGGGAGAGAGTGGTGAAGAAGATGAGAGTGCAGAGGAAGAGGGGGATGGTGAGGACGGAGGAGGAGGAGTAGGTGTGGGGGATAAAGAAGGAGGAGTAGTCCGGGGACATTTTAGCAGGTTAGTTGTGGAGAGAGAGAGAGTTTGTGGGGAGAAGAGTGATGACAGGGAAAGGGCAAGAGTGAGTCGTTTAAATAGTGAAAATGAGAATTCGTCCCTTTTGAAAGGTGTAGGGTTTGAGCACAAATTCGGACCACATATTGTGTGGGGTTCATTCTTAAGCGTGTAGACCCCACACCTAATGTATTACATTACTTTCTTTGTCTTAATTTATTTGTTTAATCTAAAAAATCTAACTGTTTTAAGAAACGCAATGATTACACCTAAAAAGATACAATTTTTCATATTTACCCTCAATTTTGTTTGAAAAAATTACTTTATTCCACTAAAGGAAGGACAAAAAGAAAAAAAAAATGATTTAATTAGAAGTCAAATGGACAAATATTTTGGGACACTTAAAAATCAAAAAATGAACAAATAAATCGGGACGGAGAGAATATGTACCCAATCTCCGGTTCTCATGTACCAAAGTGTTTTTAGCAGTTGGGTCATGTTTTAAAATTTTAGGATATAAAAAAACTTGCATTTAACCAAATAACTGAAAATATATGAAAACAGAGGTGCAGAAAAACATATTATTTGATCTCCTTTTGTCGTTAATTTACTAATTTTGAGGGAAAAAGAGAATTCGTCCCTTTGGGAAGGTGTAGGGTTCGGGCACGAATCTGAACCACACATTGGTGAGATTCACCTTTAAGTGTGTAGACCCCACACACAAGTTATTACTCTCTCCATCTTAATTTTTTTTGTTCAATCTGAAAAATCCAATTTTTTTAGGGAACTCAATGATTATATTTAAAAAGATATAACATTCCACATTCCCTCAACTTTATTAAAAAAGTTACTTTATTCCACTAAAGAAAGAGTGAAAAGGAAAAAAAAAAAGGATTCAATTAGAAGTTACATGGACAAACATTTTGGGATACTTAAAAGTCAAAAAGTGGACAAATAAATGGGGACGGAGGGAGTATGTACCAAATCCCACAATTCTCATGAACCAAAGTGTTTTGAGCCGTTGTATCATGTTTTTAAATTTTAGGATATAAAAAAAGTTGCATGTAACCGAACGACTAAAATAAATGAAAACAGATGATTTGATCTCCTCGTTAATTTACAAAAATTTTCTCTAAATCCCACTTATATGTACCATCTTGGAAAAAAGAAGAAGAGAAAATAAATGACAAATAATATTTAAAATGACTTCATGATATTATAATTGGATTATTGACACGTGGTACCCCAACTCCTCTTTTCACCAAATATGCGTGTGTTTCCCACACATTTGTGCGGTCCCACTTAGAGAGGTTCGGGCACCACATGTCCTTCCAAATGGGGCCAGCCATTGAATAATTTTTCAACTCAATCAAATTATTCTTAGATCAGTAATGCTTGTACCAGGAAATAAAATCATGAAGAAGAATACTTGTCAATTAAGCCTAATTAATGAAAATAAGAGAAAGGAATCAAAGCGGAAAGAAATCACCAAAACGTGGAATTGGATCTCATTACCAAATATAAAAGATAATGTTGAATATAATCACACATGAAAAAGGGAAATCAATTAAATTCAAATAAGCATTATATTATTTTCCCTTTTTATTGTGGGGCAACAGCCATATTTTTAGGAGATCACATTCCATTTAGAAATGGGGATGGTGCTGTGCAGTGGTGTGTGCAGTATCGTGTTGCGCACCTCCGAGCCATTAGATTGTGTATCCGATGACTCGGATCTCATCTCAACAATGAACCGTTTTTCATCATTGGTTGCCGGATGCACGATCTGACGGCTGAGAGATCCGCAGCACGGTGCTGTGCACCTCACTATACATCACCAACTCGAAATCCCATTTTAACTTGGTTACCAATGCATGCGAATTAATTATGCATGTGTGCATTTAATTTTACGGGCATTTTGTGAAGTCCTAAAATTAGAGGACATCCTACTTTTATGAGAACCTAAAATTCAAAATATTCTTAACTACCCTCATAAATCTCATTATATATAGAAGTCACACTTAAGTAAAACTTAATTTAGATTTGCAAAAGTTTAAAAATGCTAATTACGAGTGGATCGTATATTTTTAGAGACCGATAATTATGTTTGTTAGGAGTGCAAACTTGTTCGATTTCAAAGAATCACTTAATTACCCACGATGTTTAATACTACTGTAGTAGTTATGTTAACTCAATATGCATGTCAAAAAACCAGTTTCATAGGAGTCTGAGATTTGTCCGAATAGTAAGGGGACCTTGGTGATAAATTAATGTTTTTCAATTTTTATATGTTCTTTTACTTTCTTTAGATTCATGTCAATATTTTTGGATTACTCATTTGTCTCGACTAGAAGAGCCTGAAAAGCTTGAAATTATTATTACAAAAAACAAAAAGGAGCTTATGAAAGGGAATTTTTATTGGAAATTAATGTCTTCACCTATCATCTTGTTTGCAATTTTGATCCATACTCTCTAATTTCTCTCGTCGAGACGAATGATTGATCGCATAAAAATTTCATAAAAAAAAACAAATAAGAATAAATAATACCGATAGTTTTTAAGAGACTAAATTGAAACTAACCCTAGGCTAATTTAAACGCTAAATAGAAGGGTATAATAGTACTCATACAAAGGCTCCGTTTTGGCAAGGTTTTTATTTGTATTATTCATTTTTCGCTTTACGAGACAGGTCATCTAGGTTTTTGAATCCAATACATAACCAATGGTCTAAATTTATCCTCTCTTTATGCATAAATCTCCACACTTTCATTCTATAAAATGGCATTCTAAATTTATCCTCTCTTTATGCATAAATCTCCACACTTTCATTCCATAAAATGGCATTTTGTATTTTGTTAAAATCTCTTCATGGTATTTTTTTTATTTCAAAAAGGAATGATATCTCGAGCCATTTTATTTGATTGGTAATGTTTTATTTTTTTCTTATAGCTATACTCTTGATTTAAGTGTGTTATGGAAAGTAGTGCATTTGCTAACAAATCAACTTAAATAAAAAAACGAAACGTTGCCTATAATTAGGTTCCAAAAGTATACAAATGGTTAGTGGGATCAAAAGAGTCTTACAAAATCATTTCAGCCATTCATTTCATTTTAACTTTTTTTTTAAGAGTCTTTCAAAAATCAACTCAATCAGTTAATTAACGATAAGGACTTGAATAAATTCAAACGTTTTTGGTCCCTGCAAATTGGGAAACAGAAATTGATTGAATTAATAGACTAAGGGGCAAATCATTTCAGCCATTCATTTTATTTTAATTTTTTTTTTTAAGAGTCTTTCAAAAATCAACTCAATCAGTTAATTAACGATAAGGACTTGAATAAATTCAAACGATTTTTGGTCCCTGCAAATTGGGAAACAGAAATTGATTGAATTAATAGACTAAGGGCTGTTTGATAAAACTAAAAACTAAAACTGAAAGCTGAAAAGTTAAGTACTGAAAGCTGAATGTTGAATTTTTTAAGCTGAAGAGCTGTTTGATAAACATATGAAGCACTAAATTAAAATTAATGATTTAATTTTAGTTCTAATTCTCTTTAATTTTGGTAATTGTGGTGGTGGTGGTGGTGGTGGTGGTGGAATGGTAGTGGTGAATGTGGTGGTGGGATGGTGGCAGTGGAGAGATGGTGGTGTGATAGTGACATTGGAATGATGGTGATGCAGTGGTGGCGGTGGTGACAGCGTGGTAGGGGTGGTGTGGTAGTGGTGGCAAAGTGATGGTGGTGGTGAAATGTACTAATGGTGGATGGTAATGATTGTGGTGGTGGTAGCGTGGTGGTGGTGGTGGAGTGGTGGTGGTAGGGGTGGAGTGGAGTAGCGGTGGTGGTAATGGTTGTGGTGGAGTAGTGGTGGTGGCGGCGGTTGTGGTGGTGTTGGTGGAGTGATGGTGGTAATGGTTGTGGTGGTGGTAGTGGAATAGTGATGGTTGTGGTGGTGGTGGCGTGGTAGTGTGGTGATGGTGGTGGAGGTTGCTTGACCGACCGGGTGAATTAAAATAAAGACGCGTCCCAAGCGTAGGACTCTCGACCGGTGTAGCACAATATCCGGAAGTACCGGAGTCGAACCACAGAGACAGACGGACGATGTTTGACTCAAAAGTGTTGAATTCTAGTTTAATCTGGCTCTTAGGTAGCCACCCCTTGTTTAAACAGGTTGATTTACTAACTAACTTACCAAACTGAATTAATTAAAGATGGATTTAAAACGGAGAGTACAACCGTGGAAGCCCAGCGTCCGCAACTAGCCTAACTAATGTTTACTCGGGCCACAATTATTCAATTTGTTGATTTTAGAATAGGAAAAAGGATCTCTAACAAATGCGCACCACCTGTCACCAGTTTTCGTGCGCATTCGAATTCCGGCGATGCCTGGGTTTTGTTTGTTAGAAGAGTTTTCGTCTTCTAAAACTGCTTTAAAATTAAATTAATTCGAATCCGAGGTAAAAACATTAATTGAACTAGCCACAGGACGCCTTCGCCCCGTGGCCGCACTCTATGAATCTGCTCACTCATAACTTTATTGAATGCAGCAATAATTTTAACCCTAAATCTATACATGCTTCAATCAATTGAAATAAAAAATAATAACACAATACCACGAACTTGCGGAAGAGTAACGGATTCGATTGTCAAAGAAGAACACCAATTAAATACCGGAAATCCTTAAAGAACTTTAATCAAACACTACAACAAAAAAGGTCAAAGACGAGGAAAAAATTTTGTCGGCAATTACATGATTTTCGTCACCAAATTGATTGCCGACGAAAAATTTCGTCGTCCCCGTTCATCGTTTTATGTTGGTCGAGAAAGGCCCCTGACGACGAAATTTTTTTTTTCGTCGGCCTTTTTTGGTTTTGGCGAGGAATTTTTTCGTCGTCTATTTCGATTTTGGGCGACGAAAAAGTTTTGTCAGCATTGGTTTTTTTGGGCGAGGAAATTTTTCGTCGGCGATTGTGTTTGCAGCGGAAAAAAATTCCCATCCTTATGCTCACTGTTTTTGCTCCCAGTGGGTTTCGATCTCATGACCTCGCGCCTACAACACCCAAGCCCTTACCACTACACCAACACTACATCTATTACTAGAAGACTAATATTTATTATATATACTATTTCTGATTTTTTTTTTTCCGAAACCACCACCACCATGACGCTACCACCACCACCACCACTATACCACTACCACCACCACCACAATCACCACTCCGCCGCCGCCACCACCAGAACAATCACCACTCCACCACCACCAGCACAATCACCATTCTACCACCACCACCACATCAACAATCACCGCAACCACCACATCACCACTACACCACCACCACCAATCCTACAACGCCACCCAGGCCACCCACCATGCCACCACCATCGCCAATGGATAACTATCGAAAATTTTAAACTAAACTATGTATAATATATATTACCTTTTTATGATTAAATTTTAAACTAAACTATATATGTAATTTTATTTAATATGTATATTTCTATTTATTTTTTATGCTAAATAATATATAAAAATTAAAAATTAAAAAATAATCAGCCAAAAAATTCGGTCAATGCCGACGAATTCTAAATTTTCATCGCTAGAAGCCAACCTTTGTCGACGAATTTTTTTACTCGCTAAATAGCTCCCCTATGACGACGAATTTGAATTCTTCGCTAAAAAGCTGCCCTATGACGACGAATTTGGATTTTCTTGCCAAAAATTTGCATTTGACGACGAAATTTGGAATTTTCTCGCCAAAAATTTGCATTTGACGACGAAATTATTTTTGTCGCCAAAAACTAAGCCTTCGACGACGAAATTTTTTTTCCTAGCCAATAGCCCTCCTTTGGCGACGAAAATAAATTTCGTCGCTAATTTTCGTCGCCGTAGACCAACTTTGTTGTAGTGAAATTTGAATCTGAAAATAATCTCCTGAAAACAGCAGCCAAAAGTTAATAAGCAAAGAAAAATAAAACGTACATATCTATGTTCTTAACCTAGCTACTAGTGATAAGAAGGCTTTTATATTAATCCCTTAATTGCAATTAAAATCCTAAAACAAATCGAAATCGGACCCGCAACGATCCAAAACGCCACCGTTTCATAGCCAATTAACACCCTCGGTAGCGCTACACCAAAACTGGTATAGCGCTCGCGAACTCTTTTGAGGCGTTGACTCTGTTGACTCAGCTTTGGCCATTGTTCTCTCTTAACCTTTAGGTAGCGCTACACCAAAAAGGGTGTAGCGCTCGCCAACTCTCTGATCACTTTGTGCAACACACTATGCCACTTTTGAGCGCTGAACTCATTCCCCTATAGCGCTCACGGAGATTATGATCACTTCCTCTCGAATTCTACTCCAACACTTAGTCTCCAAAGCCTTCCTAGCGCTCTAACTTCATCATGGCCTTTCTGAATACTTCTCGTTAGCGCCAAAACATCTCAATTTCCTGCAAATCAAGCTCAAATACAAAACCCAACCACGTGCACGCATTAAATGGAAATTGAGAATTAAATGCACGTCTAACGCGCTAATTTCCCTTATTTAGGCGCTTAAATTCATGAATTTCGCGCGCCTATCAGTGGTGGAGTGGTGGCGGTTGTGGTGGTGGTGGTGGTGTAGTGGTGGTGTTGTGGCGTTGGTGGCATCGTGGTAGGGATGGTGTGGTACTGATAGTGGTGGTAGTGGAGTGGACTAGTGGTAGGCGGTAATGGTTGTGGTGGTGGTAGCTTGGTGGTGGTGGTAGTGGAGTAGTGGTGGCGGCAGCGGCAGCGGCGGCGGCGGCGGTTATGGTGGTAATGGAATAGTGATGGTTGTGGTGGTGGTAGCGTGGTAGTGGAGTAGTGATGGTGGTGGTGGTAGAGTGGTGGCGGTTGTGGTGGTGGAGTGCTGGTAGGATTGGTGGCGGTTGTGGTAGTGGTGGTGGTTGAATGCAAGCATTTAAGAATTCAGTCAGAATTAAGTAGCTCAAAACTACTTAATTTTTATCAACTTTTTACACTATATTTTAAGTGGCAATTAATCTATTAAGAAATGTAAAATGTGGTTATCAAACCTATTTAATCACTTATTACTTAATTGTTTCAATTTTAAGTACTGAATATGAGATATCAAACAACCCCTAAGTCTGTACAATACGATTGCATTGAAATGCCGTAGCCTTGGGCATATTGTTGTGACAGTTGCTTCTTCTGGAATTGCATCATTGTTATTGGTAGGAGGTCGTACTGCACATTCGACATTTTGCATTCCATTGGACGTGATGGAAAATTCTGTTTGTGTATTTTTTAAACAATCAATACAGGCAGAGTTGTTTAGAAAGACTAAGCTCAAAATCTAGGATGAAGTATCAATGCAGCACAAGTACTGTGTTAAGGCAGTTGATCGAACACTCCGAGATATCTGTAATTGTGAAAAGCCATTTGGGGGTATCACTGTTGTGCTTGGGGGTGATTTTCGAAAAATCCTCCCGGTTATAACTAAAGGAGTCCGTGAGCAAATTGTTAATACTTCGTTGAGGCACTCTATATTGTGGAAGGAAATAAATGTCCTGACTTTGGATGTGAACATGCGCTTGGACCAAGCAGATCAAAGCAATGCAAATTTTGCCAAATTCTTAATAGAGGTAGTTCTTCTAGCCTTCTAATTGGATTCTTTTTAATTGGTTCATTAAAATTATGAAGCATTTGATCCATGTGATTTTGATTATTCACTATTCTGTTTCAGATCGGAATTAACCCCCAGGAAACCATAAAACTTCCTCTAACAATACAAAAATACCAAGATCTAAATGAATTGCTATCTATAGTATATCCGCAGCTACATGTTGCAAGTACATCGACTCCTAAATTCTTAACTGAGCGAACGATTTTGTCTGCTCGGAATGAGGATGTCAGTTCTATCAATATTGCTGCATTGGATATTTTTTCAGGAGAAACGTTTACTTATTTAGCGGCAGATAGAATATGTGAAGAAGACGAAATTGATCGGACAATTACAAACCGCTATCCCAATGAGTTTTTAAACTCATTGGATCCTCCTGGTCTTCCACCTTTCAAAGTGGAGCTGAAAGTTGGATGTTCAATCATGTTGTTGAGAAATATTGCTCCTAAGGCTGGACTTTGTAATGGCACTAGATTGATGGTTGTAAGGTGTGCTTCACGAATTATTGAGGCTCTGATTTTATCCGGAGAAAAGTTCGGCAATTTGGCCTTCATACCGAGAATAACCTTGATCCCATCGTCTTCAGAATTCCCTTTTCGAATGACGAGACGCCAGGTCCCTATACAATTGGCATATGCTTTGACTATCAATAAATCACAAGGACAATCCGGGAAATTCGTAGGAGTTGATTTGCGTACCCCAGTATTTAGTCATGGTCAACTATATGTGGCGTTATCCAGATGCACATCTTTTGATCGTATTAGCGTTCTTCTTTCCAAAGATGAATTGGATTCCACGACAAATATTGTTTATCCCGAAGTGTTGTTATAAACCATGTAGTAGCAAAATCACTACTTCGGATGAGAGTACGTTGTTCAAAATAAATTTCTCTATTTTAGTTGGTAACTTTACAAATGAATTTATCATTTAAGTTACTTATATAGGATTCGTTTGAAAATGCAATGGAGTTGAGGAGGGATTAACATGAATACATTGCTTCGATGTCATCGTAATGAGGTAACTTCAAAGCTTGGTAGATGGCACCATTACCAACATCATCAGTATATGGCAACCACTAAATTCAAGTAAGCTTATATTATAGGACTTTGGAGCTTATGTTACTTTTTTTTTTTAATTCTAAATATGTATGTATGGATTTTCTATTTTGATTTTTTGTAGCTATCGTGATTCTGAAATTTGAGCCATTAATGTCATTTCACTGAGTACTATACATCAAAAGGTTGTTTCTCTTTATAGTATAAGCTGCAAGCTGGGGTATTTGGATTTTGAGTACTAAATGGCCCTAACACAAATCTGAGGATGAGAATTTTGGCGAGCTATTACTTTTGTTATTTATCTTTCAAAGATGCTCACTTTGTATTTTTTAAAATGCATGTTTGACAGAGTAAAAATAGGGGGGAGTGAATTAATTTTTTATGCCCTTTTTGTCTAGCATAATTAATTTTTTGATAGACTTTGTGGTCCGATACTGCGAGGACACGCGACACAGACAGAAACACATGGAGATATGTCTGGACACGCCACATTAGGTATCTATTACCAGGGTAAATGCTGGGGACATGGCAAAGTGAAGTTAACACTTTTTAAAAGCTTTACCAGGATAACATATGTATCTTAAAATTGGGAGTTTAATTGTTATCGACTCTGTTCCTCTTTCGTTTGAACGATATTGTTTGTTCAGATCACTACAGGACCAGCACATCACTTTCCCTACGTAACAATGTGATCAAATCATTACAGGACCAGCACATCTCTTTCCCTCTCTCTCTCTCTCTCTCTCTCTCTCCCTATCGCCAAGCGTATGATCGAAACGTGTTGCGCCGTGCTTTCAGGCACGGGCATGTACTAGTTTTAAACAAAATGAACAGCTCAGATAATTTATTATGTTGGACCACGGGATAGGTACCACAGGACCCAACTATTTCGTTTCTAAAGTATTTTAAACACTAACATTATAAAAAGAAAAGAAAAGAAGAAGATTGTCATACTATTTGCTGCAATATATACCATTGCCATATAGGGTAGGTTTACCCCTTTAGCTCTCCAAGTATAATTTTTTGGACATGGCAGTAAGTACAAAATTTAAAATGTCTCCCTTAAAAAGGAAATTTCGTCATTAAGGAAAAGAGATTTTGTCAGACAGTATTATTTTAATTTATGTGAGTATGCTCCTATTTTGAGATTTAATTTTAAAATTTTCATCCTAAAATGTAACCCGTTGAACATATTTTCTTTATTTCATTTTTTTTTTTTATGAACATCTACTTTTTATTAATCCTCTTTCAGTGCACTCTAATTAGTGAAAATGATACACTGAAGATTTAGTGACGGGAACAAATTGGTGGTTGAGTGAAATGAAGGCTTATTATAAAATGGGAGTTACAAGTGTAGAAACAAGAAGACCGTCATTTGAAATTGATTCTGTGTAAGTTTTATAAATAGATCTCTCATGTTCCAATACATTTGTGACCTGTTTTCTTCAAAATCCTCAACATCGAAAATGTTTGAATAAAAAAAATTACAAAACTAGAGTCCATTGAAATTCGAGAGAGCCCCCCCTTCCATAGCAACAAGCACGACATGCAAATATGAACTTTAACAAATGGGGACACAAATGTAACAGAAAGCCATAATAAACCTACCTGGAGTACTACTGCTTTGGATATTTCATTTAGTCCAACAAAAACCAAGTACAATATTCATCAGACTAAAGAAAAAACCCATCCCTCCTTATCTTCCCAAGTCATGTAGTAAAACTTAATTATAATATGATCTCATCCATATATAAAAGGTTTTTTTCAAAATTTTGGATGAGATCTAAACCGATCCGCCTACGCCACCCGAGCATTTTCTTCAAAAAGCCCTAGCAACAGCCTTGCAAACCAAGGGGTTTTTCATTTCCATGGAGAGGTTCAGCACCTCAGACAAGTCCACCCCACCACCACCATCGGCAGCCACCCACTCGAAGCTCTGAAGCAACTGAGCCAGCCACAGATGAACTGTCGCCAACCCCATGGCTTTTCCGGGGCAAACCCTCCTCCCGGATCCGAATGGAGCCAGCCTGAGATCCGATCCCATGATCGCCACGTCCTCCCCCACGAAGCGTTCCGGTTTGAACTCGTTTGGTTCGGACCAGACCCGCTCGTCGTGGGTTATGGCCCACATGTTCACCATTGCTGTGGTGCCAGCGGGGACGAAGTGATCGCCGATTTTGGTGTCGTGGATGGCGAGGCGGGCCCAAGAGAGGAGCGGGCCCGGCGGGTGCATTCGGAGGGTTTCTTTGACAATAGCAAGGAGGTAAGGGAGATTCGGGAGGTCGGAATCGGACACGAGACGGGTTTTTCCAACGACGGAGTCTATTTCAGATTGAGCTTTGGCTTGAATATCTGGGTGCAGAACCATTCTTGCAAGTATCCATTCCAATAGAATTGCCACTGTATCAGTCCCCCTGAAGATCATTTCCTGTGCAATAAACAAAATCCTTAGTACTTGAATAACAATATTCTAGCAATGAACGTAGGTAGAGAAAATGCGAAGGGTACGAGTTGCTCAGCCACTACATAGCGTATCCGGTCCTCAGATCCATTACGCCTTACTATACCGGTGCAATCCGATTCTCATGATCATTTCATACTTCTGCTAACGCTATGCATACATACAAGTGTGGCCCCCGCCACCGTTATTTGACCACACAGAGAACTTATGCACTTTTTCAATACTAATGTTTGCTTCGATTTGTCAATTGAGGGATAATAAAGGTTTCTCAAAAGCATTTGGTATATTATAAAAGGAAAGGCGGTTGGGAAACAAATTCACGTGAAGACAACAACATTTCACTCTCGTCAAAGAGGCAAAACAGAAAAATGCATGTCCTATTCAGATTCTTTTAAAAATAAACCAAATATAAGTACCACAGAGAGCCAAAGAATAAAAAGAGAGCAGAAAAAAGCTGTATTCAGATTATTCTAGAAAGAAAAAAAAAAAAAAAAATGATGTGTAACATCAAGAGACAAACTCCTTTTTCTTTTTCTTTTTGGTGAAAATCAAGAGACAAACTAGAGGGATAATATTATTCAAGATTCCCCTTGTATTGAATACCCAAAAAGGAATTTTAACAGACGTACATAAATAAATTGGGCCCAAACAGAAAGTGCAATGAGCCAGTGACCCAGTAAAAGCATTTCAATCGCTTTCAAAAACACACCCATGTAAGGAAAAGTTTTTGGGTGCAAGTACGTTACCGGACACGTCATACCCACGTCATACCCAGTGCGCATCTAAGTCCTCCAAACGTATTTTGAACGGCCAAAAATTGAGAGAAAAAGTGTTTGAATCTAGACCGTCCAAAATACATTTGGATGACTTGAATGTGCACTAGACACCACATGTCACATACCTTATTTCGCAGAAAAAAAACTGCGCCAGAATATACAAGAGGGACAAAAACACTCAGAATGCATGTGGATTAAACAACAATATACTCCCCCAACTACCCATAGAATCATCTTATTAAATAGTAAATCAGAAACTTATAGCGAAAACAAACCAAGCACATCATTGATCACCACAAGTTTAATCACGAGAAACCAAGTACTAGTAAGAGAGAAAAGGAGTAGAAAACCATACCCAAAGAACAGCAACCATGTCAGAGTCACTGAGCCTGTTTTCATTCTCCAAATCGAGCAAAACATCCACAAAATCTCCAGCACAATCCTCACCCAAGCCCCCACCGTTCTCAGCCCTCTCCGCCCTGTGCTCCTCAATGATCTTCCCAACAAACACATTCACTCTGCTGACCAGATCCCTGCACCTCTTCCTCACCCCTTGCAAATCCAGCCACCCCAGAACAGGAAAATGGTCGCTCCAGTTGAACGTCCCTAGCAACTCGTACCCTTCACTAACCAGCCCTTCTAGCTCGAACCCATCGCCCATTTTCTCACTGAAATCGTAACATTTTCCGAAAACACTCATCATGACATTGTTCAGGGACCCGAAATGCAAAACCCTCTTGACCTCCACGACGCCGCTTCCAGACATCAGAGATTCTATTTCTTTAACCATGCAGGACCCGATATTCTCCCGAAACCGCCCGAAATGAGCGATGCGTCTTGGGCTGAAGAGATGGGTGGCCGAGATCCTCCGCAAGTTCCTCCAGTACTCGCCGTAGGGAGCGAACCCCATGGCGCGGTGGAACAGGAGTTCATAGGCCGACTCCTTGACGGGCCGGTTCGCGAAGGCTGAGCTGTTGAGGATGTCCTTGGCCGTGTCGGGGTCGCTCGAGATGATGAAACGAGTGAAGCCGATAGAGAAGGCCATCAGCTGGATGGCGCTGAGTTTGCGAGAGAGGCTGGAGAGGACTCTGTGGGTCAAGGAGGAGGTGAAGGCGAAGATTAGGCCGAGGAGGGGGAAGCCGGACGGGCCGGGGATGGGGTGGGTTTGGCCAGGGCGAGGCTTGGAGAGGGCCCAGGCGAGGCCGCCGGGGAAAAGGCATAGGGAGAGAGCAGTGAAGAAGATGAGAGTGCAGAGCAAGAGAGGGATGGTGAGGATGGAGGAGGTGGAGTAGGTGTGGGGGATGAAGAAGGAGGAGTAGTCCGGTGACATTTTGGCAGGTTGGTTGTGGAGAGAGATATAGATAGAGAGAGTTTGTGGGGAGAAGAGTGATGAGAGGGAAAGGGAAGCAGTGAGTCGTTTAAATAGGGAAAATGAGAATTTGAATGTGGACCAGTAGGGTTCACGCTTAATAGTGTAGACCCTACACACAAGTTATTATTCTCTCTCTTCCAATTTATTTGTTCAATCTAAAAAATTCAATCTTTTAGGAATCCAATTATTTACCTAAAAAGATATAATCTTTCATATTTACCTCAACTTTTTAAAATTAGTTACTTTATTACGCTAAAGAAATGGCAAAAATAAAAAAAATGATTCAATTAGAAGTCAAATGGACAAATATTTTGGGACACGTAAAGTAAAAAGTGAACAAATAAATCGGACGGAGGGAAAATGTACCAAATCTCCTGATTTTCATGTACCAAAGTGTTTTGAGCTGTGGGATCTTGTTTTAAAATTTTAGGATATATAAAAAGTTGCATGTAATCGAATGACTAAAATAAATGAAAACAGAGGTGAAAAAAACAGATGATTTGATCTCCTCGCTAATTTACTAAATTTTCTCTAAATCCCACTTATATAGACCATCTTGAAAAAAAAAAGAGAAAATAAAATACAAATAACTTTTAAAATGACTTCATGATATTATAATCGGATTATTGACATGTAGTACCCCTACTCCTCTTTTTACCAAATATGCGTGTGTTTCCGACACATTTGTGCGGTCCCACCTAGAGAGGTTCGGGCACCACACGTCCTTCCACATGGGGCCAGCCATTGAATAATTTTTCAACTCAATCAAATTATTCTTAGATCTGTAATGCTTGTACCAGGAAATAAAATCATGAAGAAGAATACTTGTCAATTAAGCCTAATTAATGAAAATAAGAGAAAGGAATCAAAGCGGAAAGAAATCACCAAAACATGGAATTGGATCTCATTACCAAATATAAAAGATAATGTGGAATATAATCACATATGAAAAAGGAAAATCAATTAAATTCAAATAAGCATTATACTCCCCTTTTTGTTAATGTCAGTCTCCTCTGTCTATATAAGATGATTTGTTTTGTGAGAAATGACAGTGAGGCAAAATCAATTCCCTTAATTTTACGGGCATTTTGTCAAGTCCTAAAATTAGAGGGACATCCTACTTTTATGAGAACCTAAAATTCAAAATATTCTTAACCACCTCATAAATCTCATTATATATAGAAGTCACACTTAAGTAAAACTTAATTTAGATTTGTCAAATTTTAAAAATGCTAATTACGAGTGGATCGTATATTTTTAGAGACCGATAATTATGTTTGTTAGGAGCGCGAATTCAAAATATTCTTAAGATGTTAATACAAGTAGTTATGTTAACTCAATATGCATGTCAAAAAACCAGTTTCATAGGAGTCTGAGATTTGTCCGAATAGTAAGGAGACCTTGGTGATATATTAATGTTTTTCCATTTTTATATGTTCTTTTACTTTCTTTAGATTCATGTCAATATTTTTGGATTACTCATTTGTCTCGACTAGAAGAGCCTAAAAAGCTTGAAATTATTATTACAAAAAACAAAAAGGAGCTTATGAAAGGAATTTTTTTTGGAAACTAATGTCTTCGCCTATCATCTTGTTTGCAATTTTGATCCATACTCTCTGATTTTTCTCGTCGAGACGAATGATTGATCGCATAAAATTTCATGAAACAAAACAAATAAGAATAAATAATACCGATAGTTTTTAAGAGACTAAATTGAAACTCACCCTAGGCTAATTTAAACGCTAAATAGAAGGGTATAATAGTACTCATACTAAGGCTCCGTTCCGGCAAGGTTTTTATTTGTATTATTCATTTTTCGCTTTACGAGACAGGTATCTAGGCTCGTTCAGTTGCCAGGAATGTTGTACGGGAAAATTATTCTCAGGAAAAATCAAGTAAAGTGAAGTAAAAGAAAAAGAAATCTATTTTCTTGTGAGTGTTCATTTGACAAAGTTTTTTTACAGAAAAACTCAAGTTTAGTGGTTCATTTGTCAAGAAAATACACTTATGAGAAACTTCTTTATTTTTCATAGCTAAAAGTAACTTTGACAGCTAACACATATCGGAAAATGTATTTTATCTAATGCAAAACCTTAACATGAAGCTTAAAAAATAAGTAGATGATAACTAAATAAATAAATTTTAAACAACTATGCTTGATTAGTTGCCGATACAAAAACTCATTGATAAACTGATGATTAGTAATTACAAAATAAAATTGAAGACTAATGACAAAATAAATAAATACTTTCAAAAAAATCAATTACTAATTTTTTCCACAACAATTATCTCAAAAGCACCACAGTAGTCGAAATTGTTGTTACTCACGTAAATCTCAAATTGCCTTTCTAAAAATCTAATTTGTATTTTTTTGGTATTTGCATCATTTTCTTTTTTTCTTACCCGCCAATTATTTTGGCCTCACAATGGAGAAAACTTTTCCGCAAAATCCTATGCTTTTGGCCGGATCACTTTTGCAAGAAAGTAAATCTTGCAAGAAAACTTAAGAAAATGTTTCCTACTACTTTCCTGGCAACTAAAACACTACAAAAGTTATGGAAAAGTTGATATTTCCATCCTTTTATGTACTTTCCTAATAACTGACGGGGCCCTAGATTTTTGAATCCAATACATAACCAACGGTCTAAATTTATCCTCTCTTTATGCATAAATTTCCACCCTTTCATTCCATAAAATGGCATTTTGTATTTTGTTAAAATCTCTTCATGGTATCTTTGTTTCAAAAAGAAATGATATCTCGAGTGATTTTATTTGATTGGTAATGTTTTATTTTTTCTTATAGCTATACTCTTGATTTAAGTGTGTTATGGAAAGTAGTGCATTTGCTAACAAATCAACATAAATAAAAAAACGGAACGTTGCCTATAATTAGGTTCCAATAGTATACAAATGGTTGGTGGGATCAAAAGAGTCTTACAAAATCATTTCAGCCATTCATTTTATTTAAACTTTTTTTTATGAAGAGTTTATAAAATCAGCTCAATCAATTAATTAACATGAGGACTTGAATAAATTCATACAATTTTTGGTCCTGCAAATTGTGAATCAGAAATTGATTGAATTAATTGACTAAAGGACTTTATAGATTGAAAAGATGGGTGATTTTTTTTTTTTTTGCCTTTATTGGAATTTTTTTTGCATTTGTTCATTTTGCATCAAACTTTTGTGACATTGATTCGTCAAGACGAAAGAAATCGGAAAAGTAAAAAAATTTCATCGAAACTCATAATTTTAAAGACAAAAAGAAGTCAATAAGACAACTTTTTGTACTTATTCTTTTTTTTTTTTTTAAATTATGAGTTTTGATCATTTTTTTTACTTTTTTGATTCCTCTCGCTAAGACGAATCAATAAGTCATAAAAGTTTGACGCAAAACTAACAAATGCGAAAAAAAATTGAATAAAGAAAAAAAAAAGTTACTATTTGACTTTTGAAGCCAAATGAGCCGTAAGTCTTTACTGATATCCGATCGAGTTTATTTTTCATAGAGTGCTTTCAAAAAATATTTTAAACAAAATGAACGGTTTAGATAATTTATTATGGTGGACCACGGGATGGGTCCCATAGGACCCAAATATTTCGTTTCTAAAGTATTTTAAACCCTAACGTTATCAAAAAAAAAGAAGAAAAGATTGTCCTGCTACTGGCTGCAATATATACCATTGCCATATTGGGTAGATTTTACACCTCTAGCTCTCCAAGTATAATTTTTTGGATATGGCAGTAAGTAAAAAATTTAAAATAATGTCTCCCTCAAAACGGAAATTTCGTCATTGAGGAAAAGAAATTTTGTTAGACAGTAGGCATTATTTCAATTTATGGTCAGTATGCTTCTATTTTGAGATTTAATTTCAAATTTTCATCCTAAAATGTAACCCGTTGAACACATTTTCTTTATTTCATTTTGTTTTTTATGAACATCTACTTCCCTATTCACCCTCTTTCAATTCACTCTAATTAGTGAAAATGATACACTGAAGGTTTAGTGATGTGAACGAATTGGTGATTGAGTGAAATGAATTGAAGGTGTATAAATTAGGAGTTACAAGTGTAGAGACAAGAAGACTGCAGCTGTGGTGCGTCATTCCAAATTGCGGTGAGCCGGTGATTCTGTGTATTTTTATAAATAGATCTCTCATGTTCCAATATATTTGTGACCAGTTTCTTTAAAACCCTCAACATCGAAAATGGTTGAATAAAGAAAATTACAAAACTAGATTCCATTGAACTTAGAGAGAGCCCTCTTCCATAGCAACCAAGCATGACATGCAAATATGAACTTAAAAAAAAAGGGACACAAATATAACACAAAGCCATAATAAACCTGCATGGAGTGCTACTGCTTTGGATATTTTATTTAGTCCAACAAAAACTGAGTACAATATTCATCAGACTAAAGAAAAAACCCATCCCTCCTTAGCTTCCTAGTCATGTAGTAAAACTTACAAATAATAATATGATCTCTCCATATATAAAGTTCTTTTGCAAAATTTTGGATGAGATCTAAACCGTTCCACCTACGCCACCCGAACATTTTCTTCAACAAGCCCTAGCAACAGCCTTGCAAACCAAGGGGTTTTTCATTTCCATAGAGAGGTTCAGCACCTCAGACAAGTCCACACCACCACCACCATCGGCAGCCACCCACTTGAAGCTCTGAAGCAACTGAGCCAGCCACAGATGAACCGTTGCCAGCCCCATGGCTTTTCCGGGGCAAACCCTCCTCCCGGATCCGAACGGAGCCAGCCTGAGATCCGATCCCATGATCGCCACGTCCTCCCCCACGAAGCGTTCCGGTTTGAAAGTTTGGTTCGGACCAGACCCGCTCGTCGTGGGTTATGGCCCACATGTTCACCATTGCTGTGGTGCCTGCAGGGATGAAGTGATCGCCGATTTTGGTGTCGTGGATGGCGAGGCGGGCCCAGGAGAGGAGCGGGCCCGGCGGGTGCATTCGGAGGGTTTCTTTGACAATGGCAAGGAGGTAAGGGAGATTTGGGAGGTCGGAATCGGACACGAGACGGGTTTTTCCAACAACAAAGTCTATTTCAGATTGGGCTTTGGTTTGAATATCTGGGTGCATAACCATTCTTGCAAGTATCCATTCCAATAGAATTGCCACTGTATCAGTCCCCCTGAAGATCATTTCCTGCATGTGCAATAAACAAAATCCTTGGTAATTGAATAACAATATACTAGCAATGAACATAGGTAGAGAAAATGCGAAGGGAATTTAAATATTAGCCACTACATAGCGGATCTGGTCCACTGATACGCTACGTCTCGCTATACTGGTGCTATCCGATTCCCACGATCATTTGATACTTCCGCTAATGCTACACATACATATAAGTGTGGCCCCCGCTACGAATATTTGACCACACAGAGAACTTTATTATGCACTTTTTCAAAACTTATACTCCCTCCGTCCCACTTTGTTCCGCCTGTTTTCTTTTTGAAACATCCCAAAAAATTGTCTACATCTCACAATCTATAATATTTTTTATGATTTTGAAAACTTTGTTTAATAAAATAAATTGAGATCTATCAAACAAGATCCATATTGAATATATAAAATATTATAGATTGTAAGATATAGACAATTTTTTGGGACGTCCAAAAAAGAAAACAGGCGAAACAAAATGGAACGGAGGGAGTACTATTTGCTTGTATTTGTCAACTGAGGGATGAAAAGGGCACCCATAAGGATAAAATCCGTGATAGACGGAAAAAGGTTTCTCAAAAGTATTTGGTATATTCTAAAAGGAAAGGCGGTGAGGAAACAAATCCACAAGAAGACAAACAACATTTCACTCTCGTCAAAGAGGCAAAACAGAAAAATGCATGTATTATTCAGATTCTTCTAAAAAGCAACCATGCAGTAAAAGAGAGAAAAGGAGCAGAAAACCATACCCAAAGAACAGCAACCATGTCAGAGTCACGGAGCCTGTTCTCATTCTCCAGATCGAGCAAAACATCCACAAAATCACCAGCACAATCCTCGCCCAAACTGCCACCGTTTTTAGCCCTCTCTACCCTGTGCTCCTCAATGATCTTTCCAACAAACAC
This sequence comes from Rhododendron ovatum, assembly GCA_019656835.1. Classification (NCBI taxonomy): domain Eukaryota; kingdom Viridiplantae; phylum Streptophyta; class Magnoliopsida; order Ericales; family Ericaceae; genus Rhododendron; species Rhododendron ovatum. The sequence goes on along the minus strand of CM033797.1, from coordinate 26,194,093 downwards.
ATTCACTCTGCCGACCAAATTCCTGCACTTCTTCCTCACCCCTTGCAAATCCAGCCACCCCAAAACAGGAAAATGGTCGCTCCAGTTGAATGTTCCCAGCAACTCGTACCCTTCGCTGACCAGTCCTTCTAGCTCGAACCCATCACCCATTTTCTCACTAAAATCGTAACATTTTCCGAAAACGCTCATCATGACATTGTTCAGGGACCCGAAATGCAAAACCCTCTTGACCTCAACGATGTCGCTTCCCGACATCAGAGATTCTATTTCTTTAACCATGCGGGACCCGATGTTCTCCCGAAACCGCCCAAAATTAGCGATGCGTCTCGGGCTGAAGAGATGGGTGGCCGAGATCCTCCTCAGGTTCCTCCAGTACTCACCGTAGGGAGCAAACCCCATGGCGCGGTGGAATAGGAGCTCGTAGGCCGACTCCTTGACGGGCCGGTTCGCGAAGGCTGAGCTGTTGAGGATGTCCTTGGCCGTGTCGGGGTCGCTCGAGATGATGAAGCGAGTGAAGCCGATGGAGAAGGCCATCAGCTGGATGGCGCTGAGTTTGCGAGAGAGGTTGGAGAGGACTCTGTGGGTCAAGGAGGAGGTGAAGGCGAAGACTAGGCCGAGGAGGGGGAAGCCGGACGGGCCGGGGATGGGGTGGGCTTGGCCGGGGCGAGGCTTGGAGAGGGCCCAGGCGAGGCCGCCGGGGAAGAGGCATAGGGAGAGAGCGGTGAAGAAGATGAGAGTGCAGAGGAAGAGAGGGATGGTGAGGACGGAGGAGGTGGAGTAGGTGTGGGGGATGAAGAAGGAGGAGTAGTCCGGTGACATTTTGGCAGGTTGGTTGTGGACTGTGGAGAGAGATAGAGAGATTGTGAGGAGAAAGTGATGAGAGGGAAGAGGAAGAAGTGAGTTGTTTAAATAGGGAAAATGAGAATTCGTCTCTTTGGGCACAAATCTAAATCACACATCGTGGGGTTCACCCTTAAGCATGTAGACCCCTCCCACAAATTATTATTCCTTCTGTTTAAATTGTTTTGTCCAATCTCGAAAATTCAACTTTTATAGGAAACTCAATAATTACATCTAAAAAAAAACAACTTTTCACATTACCCTCAAAATTTTTTTTTTTTAAAAAGTTACTTTATTCCACTAAAGAAATGGCAAAAAGGAAAAAATGAAAATAAGAACAATACTTATCAATTAAGCCTAATTAATGAAAATAAGAGAAAGGAATCAAAGCGGAAAGAAATCACCAAAACATTGAATTGGATCTCATTACCAAATATAAAAGATAATGTTGAATATAATCACATATGAAAAAGGAAAATCAATTAAATTCAAATAAGCATTATATTATTTCCCCTTTTTGATTGTGGGGCAACAGCCATATTTTTAGGAGATCCCATTCATTTTAACTTGGTTATCAATGCATGCAAATTAATTATGCATGTGTGTATTTAATTTTACGGGCATTTTTGTCAAGTCCTAAAATTAGAGGGATTATTCTACAAATTCTATATATCGTCCTACTTTTATGAGAACCTAAATTCAAAATATTCTTAACTACCCTCATAAATCTCATTATATATAGAGGTCACACTGTAGTACGTAAAACTTAATTTAGATTTTTCAATATCAAAATGCTAATTATCATGAGTGGATCGTATATTTTTAGAGACCGATAATTATGTTTGTTAGGAGCGCAAAGTTGTTCGATTTCAAGGAATCACTTAATTATCCAAGATGTTTAATACTTGTTGTTAGGTTAACTCAATATGCATGTCAAAAAATCAGTTTCATAGTATGAGATTTATCCGAATAACAAGGGGACCTTAGTGATAAATTAATATTTTGCTATTTTTATACTCTGTTCTTTTATTTCTCTAGATTCTCGTCAATATTTTCGGATTACTCATTTGTCTTAACTAGAAGAACCTAAAAACTTGAAATTATTATTACGAAAAACAAAAAGGAGCTTATGAAAGGGATTTTTTTTTGGAAATTAACGTCTTCACCTATCGTCTTGTTTGCAATTTTGATCCACACTCTCTGATTTCTCTCTCTCATCGAGATGAATGATTGATCGCATAAAAATTTCAAAAAGCAAAACAAATAAGAATAAATAATACCGATAGCTTTTAAGGGACTAAATTGAAACTTACGTACGCTATGCTAATTTAAACGCCAAATAGAAGGGTATAATAGTACTCGTACTCCTTTCCGATAAGGTTTTTATTTTGTATTATTCATTTGTTACTATTTGAGATAGGTCATTCTATCATAATATATTACCTTTAACTCAAAAAATAAGTGTTACTTACGGTATATTTTTGTTCGTGGAACACAACTTAAGGAGGAAGAAAAATGCTAAGGAACTGAGATTTGTCCTCAGAATGCTACTAGTACTTAGACCCCGTTCCACTAACAATTTTTTTCACTTATTTTTTTAATTTTTTTTTGGTTTTGTCCTTATTTAAATTTTTTTCGCATTTTTTCATTTTGCGCCAATTTTTTTGACCTTTTGATTCTTATCGAATGGGAAAAGTAAAAAAATTAACTTTTACCCTAATATTTTGGGCAATGACCACTTGTAAGTAAACTTTTTTCACTTTTTCTCGTTGAGAGGAATGAACAGATCAAATAAATTTGGCTTAAAATGAACATATGCGAAAAAAATTTAAATAAGAACAAAACGGCATGCTAATGGAACACCATCTTAACCAATGGTAATTACGGTAGCTTCACAAGCTGACCGTGGTTAAATAGGAAGGGTGCTACAGTTCCCGATCCCAAAGGGATCTCGATTCGATCCTGATGCTCCGCAGGGCCCACTCCGGCCACTGGACGGCCGATTCGAGCCGTCCAAAAATTCTAAAAAAAAATGAGCGGACCTACATGACAATCAACAGCATCTGATATGTGTAGGTGCTCGATTAAAACACTTCATGTTTTTGTATGTATGAATATATATATATATATATATATAATAGAGGAATTTTCAAGTAAGGGATCCCTCATTTTTTTAAAATGAGGGACTTTCATTTCCCAATCAAATTTTGAAAATCCGAACCGTTCAATGTGTGCAGAATGTAATTTTAAGGGTCCCCATGAGAAATCAGCAAAAAAAATAACCGGGAAGGGCGTCATCCGAGCAATTTTTTTGAGCCGTTCAATGAAAACTGCTCGGATGAAGCCCTTCCCGGTCATTTTTTTTGCTGATTTCTAGAGGGGACCCGTAAAATCACATTCTGATCACTTTGAGCGGCTCGGATCATCGAAATTCAATCGGAAATGAAAGTCCCTCATTTTAAAAAAATAAGGGATCCCTCACCGGAACCTAACTCTATATATATATATATATATGTATATGTATCCGTAGACTTTTCGGTTAAATAGGAACGACCAGCCAGCCAGCTGGCGTGAAGCAGTGAAGCCTCTGTAGCTGCGTGAACCATGTTCCCGTTGGGACGCGAGGCAGGTGACAATGGCTGGTTTCGTGCTTTTACGTACTGTTCTGTTCTGCGCGTGATAGGTTTTCCATGGAAAATTGTTCAGGGCCGTTGCAGTTTTCTTTAAAAAATGACTTGTAGAAAACGAACATAATTTGAAGTTCAAAAATTATTACGTAAATAATTTTTTTATCAATATGAATCTTACGTGATAGATCTCACTGAAATCTTTTAAATGGTGTAAAAAAAATTAAAAAATTATTTTTCATTTTCATTATATTTAAACTTGAAATTACCTTCTTTAAAAAGAAGGTTTAAAATGAAAGCATAACGGCAATCACCCTTGGGCACCGCAATGTGTTGCATATTCTTTTTCTACCTAATAGGTTTTCATTAAAAAAATAAATACTTATTCTCATTTAACGAGACATATCATTCTCTCATAATACATCATTTTTAATTCAGAAAATAAATACTTATTTAAAAATAAATATTTATTTTGAAAAAGTGGAACACACTCTTAGTACATACATACATAACCATCTGACGCCAAGGCTACTAATGGCCGATGGTTGTGTACCTAGACTTTTTATTTTCTACCACCCATTTGTGTGATTCCATCAAAATAAAGTGTAAGAGCTTATACAAACGTGTGATAGAAAATAATTCTGGAATAGCATCACGTGGTGCTCCTACAATGATTCCAAGTACTCCGAAATGTTTCAAAACAACGGTTCAGAATTTTTTTGGAGTATGTAGCATTGCTCCGTGCTCGTGAGGCAAGGAATAATTTTAGTCGTTTTAATTTGTGGAGAGAGCGAGAGTAAGGTCCCATTCCGGAACTCATTTTAAGTACTTATTTTTTAAGAAGGCAATTTCAAACTCAAAAATAATGTGTCTACGCAAATAATTTTCTTACCAATATAGATCTTGTTTGATAGATCTTATCGAGATCTTTTATATGGTGCAAAAAAAATTAAAAAATAATTTTTTATTTACATTATTTTTGAGTTTTAAAATATGAAATAAGTACTTATTTTTTAAGAAGGTGTTCTGGAACGGGGCCTAAGTACTCCATAAAGACAGTGGGCGTTCCGCTTTCTTTTTAAACCATTTTTTTCAGAAAGAAGTAATTTCAAGCTCAAATATAATTAAAATGAAAAATAATTTTTTAATTTTTTTTGCACCGTTTAAAAGATTTCAATGAAATCTAGCAAACATGATCCATATTGGTAGAAAAATTATTTACGTAAACACATATTTTTGAGCTTGAAATTACCTTTCTTTTCTAAAAGTTCATTTTCCAAGAAATCGAACACACCCAGTGAATACTGAATAGAGCAGCAAAAAGGCTGCAGGTTTTCTTGGGATGACCGACTCAGTCCCCGATACGGTGGCGCCATTATAGTATTCTGGTTTCGTGACTGTGACTCAACCTTTTTCTTTGGTTTACTTTTGCACAACTGTTCGATGATTCATATTCGGCGTATCAACGGAAACGGAAAAGAAACCGACCAAATACACTGACGGCGGGAACTGATGGCCACGGGACCCACTTCAGACCTGCACGCATGTGAATATTAATTATTATAGAAAACAAGGTTGTTCCTTTTCGTATATGAATTAAAAAAGATTGTTTCCTTTTTAAATGTCAGAAGATTAAGCTAAAAAGAAACAACTTAAAAGCAAATATAAATTAAATGTGAAAAAATCAACTTTAGAGGAAAATCAATTTATTGAGTTGATTTAAATTCAAGAATATAATCAAGTGTTTACACCCAATTTTGGCCAAAATTTAGAAATAAGGGTGGGTTTAGAAAAGCCATTATTCCTCATCCTTGGAGGAATTCGCACAATGGGCCTCCCATTATTGGGCCAGGTTGAAATAAGTGGAAAATCATTGGGCCACAACACAAATTCGTGGATTAAGGCCCAAGAAATTTCATTAATAAGAACCCAGTCCAAATTGGTTTTGGGCTGATTTTCCCTAGTTCTTGTGAAGGTTTGGAATGGGCTTCCTAGGAATTAAGACCCAGAAACTTACTTTCCGGGTTTGGACCTGTTTGTGGGCTTTATAGTAGGTCCAAATCAGTTAAAGACTACCTTCCAGGCCCAGGTTAAAAATGCCTGAACCTTTAGAGGCTCAGTTTCACATTCCATGTCTTTAAATGTTTCCAAAATTTGCATGAACTAACCGAAGCATGGTCCATAGGAATACGGTGAGGTGGAGAGCATGGGATAATAGCTTAATGGTCTGGAAAGGTTGTGAATGGACTGCCTTGGAATGCAAGCAACTCAGGGTCTTCCTTCAAGGTGAAGAAAGGACAAAGGTACCTGGCAACATGCAAGCTACCAACACAAGCAGCTCAGGCAGGCCTAGGACACATGGCGTCCATGCATGATATTGTTACAAGCAGCTTAAGGCCTTCCTTCAAGATAAAGAAAGGCCAGAGGCATTTGGCATGCATGCAAGCTGCCAACACAAGCAGCTTAACAGTTATGTCTCATATTTATGCATATTTGGATGCTGGAAATAGCAAGTGGGCCTCTCGAAAGCACCTCAAAAATCAATGGGGAGGTCGAGAGGCCTGGTTGTTCTGCAACAACTAAAAATTCCTTTTGCTTTTTTCAGGTTTTTTGCAGGAGAGGAAGGTTTTACAGGTTGTAGCCGATTTAATTCCTTGGAATGGGGAGCAAGGCTTGGATGATTGGCAGCTCCCCATTGGTACATTTTGAAGCTCAGGCCTGGAACCCTTGGCTATAAGTATTAGAATTGAAGCCTTGGAAGAGGTCCTTGCACCGTCAAAGCCCTGAACTTACTAAATCTATCTATCATTTACTTTCCAACAAAGTGTTGTATTTTCCTTTCAATCTAGCCCAGCCTAGATCTTGTTTTTCTCATTTCCTTGTACCCAACTTTTGTCCATTAATGAAGTTTGCTTGTGCTTTCTTTATCCTTTAATCCTCACATTTTCATTTCCCATTTTCTGACAACGGTTAGGAAATTTTTAAGTCCTTATCTAGTAAAGGCAAGCAACGAACCATCTCGAGGTCTTACCTTTGGGCCAAGCACAATCACTTGAAAGAAGTCAAATTTTAAGACATGAAGGCCTTAAAAAACAGTTTGGGCTGCAATCCAGTCCTGGCACGCTTGCTCCTCTAGCCGATTTGGTTTTGCACTTTTTTGTGGAAAATATCAGGCCTTATAGGAAACAACCTGAAAGCAATCAATTGAAAGAATATACCAGTCATAAGATTAGGAAGTATGCTCTCGATTGGACGGCTATAGCCTACTGAAAAATCGATATGACGACTGTAGAGACGCTTATGTTTGTATAGATAGACAAAATCGCTTTATTTTATAATATCTCAACATATCTGCTAAAACAAAAAATATTTGAGCTACGACATCTGCTTGCGGAAGGATATTGGCATAATGTTGCTGTTCAAAATATTTTGGGCTGGTTGGGTAATGTACGTTTCCAAAGATACCAAAATCTTGGATGAATCTCGCAATATGTCTTGCATCTTTTACGGAAACCCTCCCGCTGATATATCGTTGCCTTTGCGCCTGTAATATTTCTGCTCGTCTTTGATTCGAATTTTCTCGTGCTTCCATGAACTGAAGCATTTTAAAGAGTATACCTCGCTGTTCTTGAATCTTCTCTTGCGATGGAGCCCTTTTGTGCTTCTAGATGAAAAGGAAACCGATATAAGATTTCCAACAGCCACTTTGGGCAACACGTACAGTTGCTTCATTCGGCAAATCAGCTCTATTTCGTGTGAGATGAAACATCCTCCCAAGCCAACGGAACTTGGTTAGTAGTATGTGAACACACAGTACCACATTAGCATTCAGCACGGGGAATCCAATTCCACGTACGTAAACAGTTTGCCCGTCCCGATGCATGTTCTCCTACTTTTCTGCTACTAAAACTTGACAATCGTCCAAATCGACAGCTACTTAATTGTCCGAACTTGTGAAGTCCCAAGTATGCAGCTTCGTCTTGTTGCTGAAATTCTTCTGCCATTGTTGGAGGCCAGGAATGGAGTTGGCTGTAAGTTAAAAACATGTCACGTCCCAGTATTCATAATACATCAAATATGGTTCACGTACAAAGGGAAACCAAGTTCATTTTTCCTTACCAAATAAAAACTCTGAAAACTTACTAGTAAACGAAATCCTAGTATAAATGCCATGAAAATTTATAGAACTGATCTATATATTAAGTTAAGCAACAAGACGGACTAATCTAGAACTGGCCAGTATCCAGGCCAATTATTGCAAAATAGAAATGTCGACCAAAACTTCAAACCCAGTAAAGTCTATTACTGTATGTCAAAGGAAAGCGAAAAACATAAGGCTGGATGTTGTAAGATGATGCAGCACGACGTCTTCTGTGAGAGGAAACATAGTGAGAGGCAGTACTGTAACCACCACTCAAGGGATGGCGATAGGGCAGGGCAAGTGTGGATTTCAATATCCCTGTCCCGATCTCCAATTTATCTTCCATTCTCGTCCGAGTCGCATTCCTGGAAACAGAAATGGAAATGGATATTCAAAATGGAAACGGGATAATCCTAAACGGGGAACAAGGATAAAAACTTCAAGAAACCAACCCTTTAGAAAAATACTACACTAAACATTAGTATAAATTAAAATCACGATGTAGGCTAATGTTTTCATATTTTTCACACATAAAAATCGAGTCTCATTTGTAGTTTGGTCAAGCAGTACCTAAAAATATTAAACAAACGCTTAATTAATATGATAGTATTCTTTTAGTTTTTTTTTTGAAGGAAGGCAAAAGGGTAATTTCATCTACTAAACTCACCTAGGCAATTGCTAACTATGGAGAGGTAGAGTGAACCATTTAAACACACACACACAAACCCAAACTCCCGATGTAGGAGCCAGCCCATCTGACTCAGGCCCAAGAGCCTCGCCGCGAAACATTCTTTTAGTTTCATATACGTCAATTTAAGTACTTCTTAAACAAGTCTCTTAAACAAGTCCTACGGGTCGTTTCCCAGCGGGATATGTCCGGCTAATACTACTTATATCCAGCTAATTAAATATACGGGCGGAAACAATATAATGGCATATATGATGTACGGGGTGATTAGTTAATGCTAGTTATACACGGCGATTGTTTTGGTATAAAATAGGAGGAGGATAATTATATACTTGGTATATTTTGAATATGAGAAGGTGGATTGTACGCAAAAGTGGTGTGTTCCCTGATGTGTATATATTAATATAAGGCTTACTTTTACACCACCGCTTTGATCCTCTCCCTCTCCCTCTCCCTCTCCCTCGTCTGGTTGGGTGAAATGATATGGGTGCGTTTTTGTTTCAAGAGTTGGAAGAGAGGAGAGGTCAAATGGGTTAAAAACAGGATGGATATAAAGAGCGATAGAAGAGGTTGGAATTATTATATCCCGCTCCTCCCCCATGTTCTGTCCACCCAGTTAACTAATTCGGCTAATACTTCACGTACCAAACATTGGATATACATGGATTCGTGATTTCATAGAAGCCAGATATCATATCCAGCTTCCATCTCCCTTGCCAAATGGGGCATAACAGTAACACGAAAGAATAAAAATCCTCTTCGATTTTTTTGTTTTGAGAATAAAAAGAAGACTAAATAGTAAGTATAGTACGGAAAAAATAGTAAGTATAGTAAAATAAAGTTGGGCAAGACTACGGCCACCGAAGGAAAAAAGCTGTGGCCGGTCACAGCTTGCCTTGACAGCCCACTCCGGGCCCCCACACGGATGATCCAATCCGTTCAATAGTTTTTTAAAAAAATCTGAGTGGGCTGCGCGAGAAATCAACTCGATCCGATATGTGTAGTGCTCGGATCAAGCTTCTCATCTTTGAAAAATCAGAAAATGATTTTCTGATTTTTCAAAGATGAGAAGCTTGATCCGAGCACCTACACATATCGGATCGAGTTGATTTTTGGTGTAACTCTCTCAATTTTTAAAAAAAAAATTATTGAACGGATCGGATCATTCATGCGGAACCCGGAGTAGGCCCCAAAGGGCTAGCGGTAGCCGGCCACCGCTTTTTCCTTCGGTGGCAGTAGTCTTTCTGAATAAAGTTTTTGCACTCCCCATACTATACTGTACTTTTTAATTATACTTTTTTGTCTCGCACTTGCCGAAAGGAATGTAGTGAAATTATTCAACAGTACGAGAGCATTAATTACCACACGGTACTTCGGATTACTCTACAACCACGTATTTTGGTGCGGTCCACAACTAAGGTTACAAACCCACATAAATGTATGATTCTGGAGTGGTTCGGAACGGCACCCCTTGCCAAGCGAGTACCAAGCGCCCGATCCGATCGTTCATCTTGGCAATTAACGACTCGGACTTTTGCCGAGCAATTGATAGCTCAGATTTGTATGTGCTCAGATTTGTATGTACTCAGATTCAATCCAAGCTATACGTGCTTAGATGAATGACTGAATCGATCGCTTGGCAAAGAAGGATGTCACTCGTCAGCATTCTCTGTCCAGTCCGGAACACTGGGTGGCGGTAGGCCTGTGCAAAATCCCCGACTACCAGACTTGACCCGAAGGGTCTTGGGCGGCTCCGAACAAATGCTTCGGTCGGATACGGGTTGGGTTTTGTAAAAAAAAAACGATTTTCGGTTGGACTTTGAGTTGGTGGGTTCCTTAACCGTGGGGTCTGACCCGACCCGACTAACTCAAAGGATAAAACCGACCGATCCAACCCGACCCAAAGTAAAAAGTTGGGCTCGCGGACGGGTCTATACCATCGGTCGGTTTGGTTGCGGACCTGAATTTTCCTTACCCGACATGGTCGGGTTTCATGCCATACCTGACCCACTTGACCCGTGCACACCCCTAGGCGGCGATGCTTTCAAACTACTGAATACTAGTACTGTAGTAATTGCTCAATAATGTAATTTGTTTGGAACTTGGGAAAAGCGAAAAAGAAAGGAAAATTAATTTTTTTTCTCTACTATTGGTTGATTTAGAGAAAAAATTATCCTACAAATCCAATTTTTGTGAATAATTTTTTCCTCCCATTTTATTTTATTTTCCTTTCTCTCACTTTCATTTAAGATCCAAACAGAGCTCCACGGGCACCCGTTAACACATCAAGCTTTTACCAGAGGAACTAGAATAGGGTTGTACAAACAAAGTAAAATAGCAAGACACGCGGTGGCAATAGTGCTTCCTTTTCCCTTCTCGTCATTCTTACGCTCGAGTTTCCGAGTTCAGATTCCGAAGAAACAAACAGAAAACACAGAACCGGATTACTCATCAATAGAGGTCTTCTCAATCCATATACCTACTTCCCTCTCTCTCTCTCTCTCTCTCTCTCTCTCTGAACATACACTCAATTCGTAAAGTTTCAACCTTGCGAAGTTTAACGAGCCCTAGGGCTTCAATTCTGATCCCTCAAATTTATTCACTTCGGAGAACGTACTAATACATGGTAACTATATATTCACTTGTATACGTATCCTGATTTCTAGGTTTCAATTGTACGTTTTTCTGGGGTTAATTGTTCTATTCCCCCGCTCGCCCCAGAAAATTGAAGGTGTTCTGTTTTTTTTTGGATATAACGTATTCAAAAAGTCTACAAACACAACTGCGTCAGCAGCCGAATTGCTCCTATTGTGTTTTGTTTGAAGCGATGGAGTTAACTGAATAGCGTGTTCATTTCGGAATTCTGCTCCCGTATGGTATGGCTGTATCAATGTGTGTACTGTTTTCGAGGTTTCAGTTGAACGGTTTTTTGATGGTTTTGTTGTTCTGATTTTCAGATAAAATTGAAGTTGTAAAAAGTTCTTTATTTTTGTAACTTTTTCGTGATTAGTGTTGATGGAGCTCCGTTTGCAACTTTGATATTTGGACGCCTGAGTGAATCCGAATCGATTGCATTCTATTGGAAGAAATGGAGTTTATTTTCTGAATTTTTTTTTACACTTGTGTATGTTTGTAATTCTATGATTCTATCCTCTTTGGGTTGTACCTTCATTGTTTGTGAATGCATTTTGAATGACTGGATTTGGTACGTTGCAGACAGGTATTTGTATGTTTTAGAGCATTCATGTGGCTCAGGTGGGAACAAGGGGTTGGTTATTTGTATTTGTCGAGCAATCATATATATTGTGTATTGTGTAAGTATGGGATGGCGAGTTAGGGTTAAACATTGTGGAATTGCTTGTTGTAGTAGCATGACTTCGTTAGCAGGTTTATTTGTTTTCCATTACTTTTTGTGTCAATCTTTGGCACATTTTGTGGAGTTCCAAGTGTATGATGGAGAAGTTTAGAGTGAAGCTCATTTTATTGTGCAATTTAAATGCGAGTCGATTGATTTTAGATGAAGTCGTGAGCTGCTGCAAGGGGAATAGAAGTATCTGAGAGAATATGTTGAGGCAGGATATGAACAAAATCTTTGTTTGCTATGATTTAGGAACACATAAAAGTATACCTTTTTCACATCGTTGACTTAATGAGAAATGGGTTTAAATAGCTGCATCAGTGGAGAAGACTTCATGTTGTCTACATCAGGGATTTCCTCAAGTTTTGGTTTCAGCACGGTAGTAATATGTATATATTGACGTTCCCCGATCTCACATGTTGATTTATGTTTAGATAAATTCCATACAGTTTGGGTTTTAACTTTAAGATGAGGAAAATACAAAAAATTTCCTGACGTTCGAATTTCGCTCTAAGTTAACGACAGCCATTTGGGTGATAGTTAAGGATCAAAAAATTTGTTGAAGATGTGAAAGTAGATGGGAATGTGAGCAAATGTACTGTTGTTATTTTTTCTTTTCGTTCAACGTATTGATTAATTTTTCTTTTGATCCTTAACCACTGCCAAGTGGATGGTTGTTAGCAGAAGTCTTAAGATAAAGCTGATGGTTTCGGTTTCTGTTTCTGTTTCTGTTTTGGCTTTGTTTCAGACAAGCTCCCGGGACTTTATGGTTTACTAAATATCTTGTGCTAGCAAGGTCCTTGCAGAAAAATTACCAGAGTTTGATCAACACATTATTTAAGTTTTGCTTTTTCAGTCTATGAGATGTATGGTCAGGGTTCCCATGCACCTATGCCTCCATTCCAACAGCGTCCCCTTGCTCCTCCACCGCCTCCTTTGCAACCTACCCTATCGTCCTCACAACCCTCTTCAATACAACAAGGTCCACCTATTCCACATAACGTAGGTTATTCTGGCTCCTTCTTATATCAGCATGCCCCATCGCCCCCAGTGCCACCTACTCAAGTCCCAAATAGTGGATTGTTAAATTCAGGTCTTTCTTGCTTGCCGCCACCTCCACCCCTACCCCAGCAAGTCCGTGGAAGCACTTCTGTGCCACATCCATATCCATCTTCTCAGCAGACCTCTCAGTGGACCCAGAATACCCATCATATCCTAAGATCTCTCCCTCCTCCTATTAGTCCCTCTCCCTCCTCCTATTCGTCTACACTTCCTTCACAAGGACAAACTCCATATAGAGGTCCAATTCATCTGCCGCCACCTCCTCCCACTTCTAGTTTCTTCACTGCTGCTCCATTTGGATCTTTTGTGCATTCAGCACATCAGGATTCTAATGTGCCTGTGGGTCCCATGATGCCCCCGCCGCCGCCGCCCACCCCCCTCTTCTCCTCCACCTCTTCCATCTTCTCCACCGCCACCTACCTCTCCCCTTCGTTCTTTCGGAATCCTTTCGTCTACACCTCTTGCTATTGCTTCTGACTTGTCACACAATTCCGGGTCAGGCCCAATTTCCAATCTTGCTGTCTCTGAAAAGCTGGCTTCCGCTACTGTTGATACAGTTGTGGTTACCACAGAAATCAGGGTAGATGGATTTGAGAATGATTACGATAAAAATCCTGAAGGCAGCACAAGCTATCAGGCGGCTTCCATTGAGGAAGAGGATTTATACAATGTGGAAGGTACAAAACTGGATCTTCCTTCACCTCCTCTGAAACCAGCAGAAGAGAAAGTTGGGCAGAAAATTGTTGGTCTATGCCGTGACATTGCAAGGAATGGTCCTAGTTTTGAAGCTGACGCTCGTAAGAAAGAGTGTGGGAATCCAGAGTTCAATTTTTTGTTTGGTGGCGAGCCAGGAAGTGAAGCTGCAATTGCACATGAATATTTTGGATGGATGAAAAACAAATATATTTTGGCACGTAAATTCCAATACGAGGAGAGAAATTCAGCTTTAAGGCTGTCAGATAAGGACACTTCAACACAAACGAATACTTTGGTGGAGGCAGGATTATCTCATTCAGCTTCTGATTCAGATATGGATATGGAAGGTTAGTGCAACTAGTGATTGCGTTAATCTTCTCTTTATTCAATTGATTCCTATGTCATGTTGATATCTTATATCTATGTTCTCAAAAAAAATTATGTGCATGTGTTCTTTGAAGCTCAGACCCCTTTTTTTGTGCTTTTTTCTCCTCCTCCTTGTTGTATTCGTGTACCTATTTCATGGAGCAGTTGTAAGTGGATTGTTTTATGGATTGCATTGTCTGAAGAGGTTGAACATGTCGGGGTTGATGATTTGCTGCTTCTCACATTTATCCATCATGTGTTTATCTGCAGTAAGTATGCAATTGCATTGGATTAGATTTCAACCAGTATATGTTGCATCAGTCTTTTCTTTTCTTCTTTTGGCTAGCATTGTTGTGATTTCTTCTTTATGTTGCTGGTTGCATCATGCGTGGAACATTACGTTTACTATACTTGCTCAATGGTGATTTTTCAAGTTCTCATAAACAATTTTCTTCTAATCTCAATTCAATTTCATAACAAAAAGTGAATTGTTTTTTTGGGTACTTTCATACTTGTGATGTTCTGTGTTTTTTTTTTCTTTGCATTGGCCATAACAAAGATCACATCAGGAAAGAAGACTAAAAGTAGAAGAGAATTGGTGGACAAGAAGTCCTTCGAAAAAGGTACTAAAGTAAACAAGACCACTGACTATTTACCACAAACCGCCCTCCAATCTCCAGAGATCAATAAAGGAATCCCATAACAGATCGGACACAAGATCCTGAAAAGATGTCAAATAGAAAAAAGTTAACTTCTTTAGATAGCTAGTTTCTCTATGCTTTTTAATGTCATTGTGCAGGAAGTTCACCCAATTGCCTTTTGATTTGATACACCTCCTAGAGTTCAAATTATTGTTGTTTATTATTTATTCGTGCATGGTATTTTTGCTTTTTTTTTTTCTCTTAGGTGCGGCTCACTTCAACAAGGGCCACCGCCTCGCATTTTGTGCCTCACACCCAGTCCCCAATGAAAACTTTGGGCCTCAGTGCGCTTCACACTTTAAATAACTAAGAGGCTATGGTTTAATATGTGGGTGGAATTATTTTCTCTTTGCAACTCATATCCTGGTTTGAGTTCACTACGTTATGCTTGTGTTTGTATTCTAAGAAAATACTTTATTGATCCGACATTTATGTTCTTAAATGTATTTAAGACCATTTCAATTACCTTTGGATGCCTTATTAATATGTAGTTTCTGATTGTGAGTTCCCTTGCATGCCATTTTTTGGTTTTGGATTAGATAATAACTGTGGCTTTTAATGATGTTTGAGTTAAAATTCTTGTAGGAGAGGAGCAAATAAAATGACAAACATTTTAACATGTATTGTATACTCTTAAATGAGATGGGGGTAATCTATATACCATTGGATCCTGAAGCTTTCTCTTCAATTGTTTCTCTGTGGGTGGTCTTTAGATGATATCACCCAGCCAAATGAAGAGCAGCAAGCTTGCAACTCATTTGAAGGTCTAAACAACGAGGCTGTGATAATACCCAAAGAGTTTCCAGGGAAATTACATACACCCCCAGGGGCAATTGAACAGAGTCTTGCTAAGGATGCTATACCAGTGTCCTCAGGACTGACTGATCGAGGAAAAGGTAGCTAAGCATTTCTGCTCTCTTATCTACTCTGCTTCATTTCATTGTAAGCGGTCTCAGGTTGTTGATTTTTATTTATCAGCTCAATGCCATGTTCTTTTCATTCATACATTATGTCTGGACTAATTGTCAAAGGAACTCCTATGCAAACAAACTTCTCCTGAAACTATTTCTACAAGCTGATGTGGTGTGCAGTTATAAAGCGTCAGAATTCGAAATGAGATTTACTGAATTGAGTGATTGGAACAACTCAACTGCCACATCAGTTTGTACACTTAACATTTCGAGAAATGTTCGTTTGTATAGCAGTAGTCATCGTCAAATGTCTCTGTGTCTACTACAGAGACACTAAACATGCTTCAATTCCATCTGTTGGTAACTTCGAGCCTCTAGATCGCACTTGACGATCGCCGAAAGATTCAACCGCTTAGTGATGTTAGTTGTGGTTACCGATAGATCTAAATGAGGTATCTGGACCCTTAACAGCTATCTTGCAGACTTCAGTGCAACAGTGTTGGCAATACCGACCGCTACGGAACAGGACTCAGGGGCAGTGGTTATGAGTTATTGAACATCATCAGCATCCGCTCTAAAACTCAATGATACGCTCGTTTCAATCTTATCTTGTCATATGTTTAGGAATGTTGCAGCATCTTAAAATGTTTTCTGCTTATGCGATATAAAAACCATGATAATTAAGACATAATTTGGAAACTTAAAGGAAATGAAGAACTTCCTGGGATATATGCTAAGCTATTGAGCAATAGTTAAGTTCGATATTTGTGGGGACAATGTGCAGAGATATCCTACAACTGCAGCATTGTCAAGTCAACAAGTGGCAAGTTCCGAAATGTTTCAAGGACAACAGGAAGACCAAAGTGGATGTGGGGTTAGCTGGCTTGAAAATCATTGAATTATTGGTTCAATTGAAGCTACCTCCAAAGATAAATGGAATTGCTTTACAGGATTCTTTTTAGTGCCCTCAAGTGGTTAGGAAGGAAGAGAGAGAGAAGGGGCATATTTTCTAGTCCAGTTAAACACTCCAATTATCTGGTTTCTGACAGCTATCAGTTTTTCCATGCTTTTTCTTTCATCAAAGAAAAAGTAAACACATTCTGATTGTCACTTCTTGTGGTGTGATTAGTTCAATTAGTGGTTTTATTTCTAGTAGCATCACTGTTCGTACTGTGCAGCAGTAGGGATCCTTATTGTAGCATTAAGGTTCTATGTTTTTTGAGGAGTTCTTAATTAAAGATATTACATTATGTCCTTATTGTTTTCGTTCAAGGATCAAGATTGACGTTTAATAGCTGTAGTTTCTCTTGAACGGTAGTTTTTTGTTTTTGAGATGTAACAAAGTGGAGTCATAGTCTAATATGGACTAGATTGTAGTTTGCGTGCAATCACGCGAGCTAGTGCCCAAAAAAAGGATATATGAAATTGTTCGTTTGATGGAAAAAAAAAAAAAAAAAAACTAATTTCTTACTTTTCTAACTGGAAAAGGGAGACATTCTATATGATGTTTAAATATATCCTCTAATTTGTTACCCCCCCCCCCCCCCCCCCCGCCAGCTTCTGGAGCTTTCAATATGATGTAAACTTTTTGTCTTTCTCTTAGTCCTTCCCTTTTCAGCTTGAACTGTAAAGCTAATGTGTGGATTTTTGACGTTTCTCTAGAATATTTGTCGATTTCTTGATTCAGAATGGTCTTGCATTTCTCTTTTGTACACAGTATCCACAATACTGGAACACCTGTGTTTATCTCTCTTGTATTTAATGAGTCTGGACTACCTACAGGTTCCATGCACTTCCCTGATCATGATTTCTTTACCAATAGAAGGTCACTTCCGAAAGTTGATTGCTCTGTCATGAATTCTGCTGGAGCTGCCGAGTGCCCCTCAGACAGCAATTTAGCGAAACTTTCTATTCCTCTCCTAGAAGATTCAAGTCAATGCAATGCGTCAGCAGTTAGTTCTGAGAAAATTCCTGGTGCACTTATCAAAAGTGTGAGCCCTTTCAGACTCCTACAAAGACTATTCTTCTGATGATAGTTCAGAAGATGATGTCAAGCCTTGTCTTGAAGATGCCAGCCCCGTACCCAGCCTCCCCATCAACTACAGTAGGTGGTTCAAATTTGCTTGGGGACCTAAGATCTAACGTACGAACAGCTATCAGATCCAAGGGTCTCTCAAGTGCTCATATTGCATTTGGGATGTCCTCTGAATCTGTTGTGCCAGGTTCTCTCGGCATGCTGTCAAATGCTATGGATTTGTCCCCGGAATCACGAAGGAGTTATACAGATGCTAATATAACATCTATTGCAGCTGTCAAAACTGAAGAACTTGTTGAAAATAACGTCGAGAATCAAGACTCTATTGAAAATGCTGTTTACCCTGAGGCTCTGGAACCGAACAATCCCTTGGATGGTATTCGTGATGTTGCTCCTGAGAGTAAGTCTCTGCATCAGAAGGAAGATGTTAAATATACATCTGCTCTCCCAAAAGTTGATGAGTTTGGGAGATTAGTCAGAAAAGGTGCTAGTGACAGTGACTCAGATGAGCGGTATACTGGAAGGCGTAGTAAGAGAGGGAGATGTGTGAGCAGAAGCCGATCTCCGCATGATAGGAGGAGGAGGAGGAGGAGTCCACTGAGAAGAAAGGAGAAGCGAAGCTGGTCTCGCAGGTACAATTTATTCAATTAATTAAAGATCAAAGTTCTGTTGTGGTATGTTGTTTTGGTTAGCTAGGGAGTAGGGAAATGAAACGTTTGCAAACATTTTGGAACCATTTCAAGAATTACCCGAAACATAATGGAAACATCAAAAGAAGTTTGGAATGTGTGAAAATGTCATTGTTGCATATTTCTAATAGCTGCCGAAACCCGTCAATGTTACATTCCGTTTGTATACTTTTGACAGGTTTCGGTGCCTATTGGTATGTGCCTGTGTGACCATTGAGATTTCGATGCTCCATGAGTGTTTTGTTTTGGTCTCCTTGGAAACAGTTAAGGTTTTGGCAATTTTGATGGAAAAGAAATGAAAGTTTGTTCCTTGCAATTAATGGATTGTCTATTAGCTTTGGATCGTGGACTGTTCACTTGCTTTTATATGGATATCGTGTAGTCATATTTTTGGAACTTAGTTTTTTGGTGTCGTCGTTTCAGCTGGTCTCCCAAGAAAGAAAGAAGCAGGAGCAAGTCTCCCTCTTATAGGCATGGGGCTGAATCAAGTGGTGACAAAATGAGAAGAGACAAGGGTCAGCTTCCACAGTGTCTTGACTTTCTTCGAGGAAGGTGCTACCGTGGAGCATTTTGTCGGTATATGCACCATGAATCTGAAAAGACTGATGGTGGGAGACGCTACAGGAGCAAACAGCAGGATGCAGAAGTTCCACCTGTTTCAGGGACTTCTGGTTCCCTTGAAGAGCTTGAGAAATCAGTGGATAGAGAAAAAATATTAGTTCCTGTGCAGCAGTCTGGACAAACTATAGTTTCTGATCAAGAGGATGAATCAGTGGACATCGTGCATGAATCTCAAGATATTAAAGAAGAGACACTGGAACCCACCGCAGAGATTCTTGATGAGGAAAACTGCACTAAAATAGTGGAGACTGTTCATCTGTTGGATGGCTCTCCCTCTTCTCATGTGGTAGCATCTTCACAGGAAAATTTGGTGATTCTACAATCCCAAGCTAATCCCTCTCTTCCAGTGCTTCAGAATGCTTATCACCAATCTGTGGATGTGGGTGACTCTTCTATGTCAGGTTCTTTGCTCATTCAGACGTCATCAAGCTTTCCAAAATCAGCCTCCAGTTAGTGCACCTCATTTAGATGAAATATCTCCGATTCATTCCTATCCTGGTACAAGTTCTGTTAGCCAACCAGTTGCATACGACAGTTTTTCATCCCAAACTTTGCCTCCTAAGGAGTTACTTCCACCCGTTATTCCATTTCTTCCCTCTCTTTCACAAGGCACAATAACCCCTTCGATGCCACAGCTGCCGGGGGAAATAATGCAACCACCTTCAAACTTTCCCCCCTTTTACCCTCCCATGGAGAACTGTCCTCCCAATCAAGTTCTGTTGCAGAACCAGCGTTCTTATTTTCCTGTTCCACCAAGCTCCTCTTGGCCCCTGCCACCTCCACCAGCATTGCCACCACGGCCGCCATTTGTGGACAATTCAACAGTAACTTCAGCGATTGCCACACAAGGTTATCCTTGGTTACAATTGCAGCTGAATCAGCTCCCTCCAAGGCCTTCCTTACACATGGGAGATTTCAAACTAGATCCTCTACCTGTGGTCAACCCAATGAGTCAACCATTCGGTGGCCCTTCATTTGCTCAGGGAAACATATCTCTTCAACATGTTCCTTCGACGAGGGATTCTGCATCTTTTCAAAATTACCCACACTTGCAGCAGCAACGAGCTCTCTATGGACGACCGCAGCCTGGGGCTGATAGTCATTCTGTAAATCTAGGTGATTATGGGAATAATAGTTCTACCATGACAAGGACTACAGATCTTGTTGACAGGAACCAGGTATCTAATCTGTCCGACTTTGGAGGGTCAAGAATTTCAAACCACTACAATCCTTATGCGTCCACTTTTGACCTGCCACTAACATCCAAATTCAGCTCCAATGTTTTGAAACAAGAAAAGGACAGGCCCTGCCTATTCGATGGTTCTTACAGTTTGAGCCATGTTCGACCTGATGGACCTGGTGACCAGTATGATCCACTTTTTGACAGCATTGAGCCGTCTTCAAACTCATCCAAGAAGTTTGATCGCGATCAGAGGCGTGAAACCACACTGAGCTGCAGTGGGTCCCACAAGCCAATAGACGTGGAAGAAAACAACAAGCGAAAAGAGGTTGATGCTGTTGCCATAACCACATCTATAAAAAGTGAAAATGATGAATGTGGGGACACGGCAGGTGAAGAAGTGGGTGATGTCGATGACGTGAGTGCAAGCAATCCCCTTGACGAAGGAAATACAGCCGCGGGGGAGATTGAGATTGATCAGATTAAGACACCAGGGAAAAGAAAGAGGAGCAAAGATTCTAGATCGATGAAACATTTCAAAGTAGCCATTGCAAATTTTGTGAAGGGGGAGCTGAAAACATCCTGGCGGCAGGGTAATTTGAGTAAGGAAGCATTTAAGATAATTGTCAAGAAGATTGTTGACAAGGTGTCTGGAGCTATGAAGAGTCATCATGTACCCAAGTCTCAGTCAAAGATAAATCATTACATTGACTCATCGCAGCGGAAACTGTCTAAACTTGTGACGGTAACTTTTTTACTTGCTATTTTGTTTCTATGGTTATATTAATTTTGATTCACGCGCTGTCTGTGTGATTATGTCCTTGTTCTCAGGGTGAGGAAAACTTCACTTTTTTTTTTTTGGTAGGAAAAACTTCTCACATTGATATATAATAGGAAGGAATCGTTCAGGACTGGCTTGTTCTAATCCCAGTGCATGAGATTTACATTGTATTATGGAACTGTGCTTTTGGGGCGAACTATTTTTGAAGTTTTCTATTTGCTCTGCATCTATTGTCATTAGGAACTATGCTCCCAATTTAGCCACATGCTTTATTGTAGACAAAGATGCTTAGGTCTCCACAATAAACAAAAGGAGGTGTTCATGTGCTTTAGTTTTTGCATTAATATTATCAAAAGGAAGGAAAAAGTCGATGCAAGTATTTACTTATAGAGACATATTCTGTTAACTAAAGTGGGTTTGAGTGCAATTTCCTTGAGGAGTTTCTTCCTATAAGTTGTAAGAAAACGAAAAATCAAAATTTCTGAATTTTTTCTTGTGGCGGGTGTTGTTTTTATTTATGGATTTGGCCGACAAAATGTAAAGGTTTCACATTGTATAAAATTTGGTGGAGAGATTGATGAACTTGTGGCTTACTCGTGAGTTGTAACAATATACGATGATGCCTGTCTATATAAATTACTTCTTTAGCACCACCTCTAACGATATTATTCTGCAGGGCTATCTTAATAAGTATGCTAAAGGATAAAATTTGAGGTCTGCTGTTGTTTCAGTCCGTGATGGAAGACAAAGATTCAAGGTAAGTCTCTCTCTCTGTGCGCACGCATGCAGTCCACCACTTGCTTAGATGTATAATGCCTTCACCCTGGAACGCGGGCACCAAACCCCTTGGGAATTATTTTATGGTGCTCGTTTGATGCAAGGTGTGAGGAAATTGTTTTCAGTATTGGAAATTTAAGCTGGTCTCTTTTGAGGCATAAACTTGGTTGGCTTTTCCTGCCTAGTAGGTGAGACTGAGGAGTATGATTAAGTCAACTAAGTTAGTTTTAGAAGCAACTGAGGTTTGAAGTCGATTTCCTGTTTGCTTAAAATAAAATAAAAGTTTCAAAAACAGGATTGCATTTCATTGCCCGTGTCACAGTAAATAGATGGCTCTTCACTCGTTTTCGTTTCAGAGATATTGGTGTGTAAGCATATATATGTTACTAGCTATGGTTAATCACTATGGTAAATTTGGGTTAATCGCTATGGTAAATTGGAGCTTTACAGAACTACTTTTGCTGGCGGACTGTGGAAAGCAGAATGCATTTGGTTTTGTGAGGGAATATGAGGATTTGCTGAGTTGCTGAAGTTAGCAGTGATAGTAGACTCATAATGCTGTGGGGCTGTGGCACATTACGATATGATCTTGAAGACGGGAGGAAATTGATTCCAACCTCAGCAAAAATAAAATTCTGAAGATGCTCCACAGTCCAGACCTTGTGTAATTTTATGTGATGCATTTTCTATCAATACGAGTTTTGATAATATCGATTTCAAGGAGAGAGCTTGTTGATTAATTGAATGGGAGGTTGAATCATTAGCAAATCTTTTTCTTGACATTAATGTCTTATGTCCATGTCTCTTATTTATTACTGAGAGCTGATCTCCCCTATTGTAATTATGCAATTTGTTGTCGGGCATTGTTTACTAAACGTACCAAGGAAAAGTGAAGGGAAATTTAAGCCATTGAAGCAGAATTTTAGATTCTGATTTTGGATTTTGATGCGTGTATACATATGATTTCACCGCAGCCTCTTAAATTAGAATTGGAGTTGTTGAGTCATATTCTTTTTGTTGCAATAACAGAAGATGCTCACCTAGCAAACAAAAGGAAAAGAGGCAATCGGATTACAATATCTGGTGGACTGTAGGTAATTTACTTTAACTCGGGATATTATTGCCAAGCCCCCTGCCTCTTTTTTGCCCAATATAACCTGCTCTGACTCAGTTCGTTGGACCTTGCATCCTAGTGGACCCTTTTCTATTAAATTTGCTTGGCAAGCTCTTAGTTAAAGCTGCTGAAGTTCCCTGGAACGATGTCATTGGGCTATAATTGAATGGATGGCTGTCGTGGGGAGGTTGTCTTCCAAAGATAGGCTTCTCATGTGAGGGGGATAGCTACTGATGATGCTTATGTGTTGTGTGGTTTGGCTCAAGAGCAACACCAGCATTTATCTTTTAGATGTTCATACTCTGCTCAGGTTTGGACTCATTTTCTGCAGCAAAATGATACGGCCAGGCCTGCCCTTTCTCTTCTTCAAAATGATATGGTTTGGACTGCTTTACATAGGCGAGGCCCTAGTTTTAAGTACTCTTTGTTTTTATATCTTACATTTGGTGCGAGAGGAATCAAAGAATTTTTCAAAGGTGTAGTCTTGGCAGTGGGGATCTCATTGCTCGGATAATTACAGATGCAAGGGCTTGCATCATCTCTGGAGGCGTGTGAAGAAGACAGATGACTATTGATGAAATCCACATTCTGTTTTCATGTAAATGAGTAGGTTGTGTTGAGCCCATCTCTGGAGGCGTGTGAAGAAGACAGATGACAATTGACGAAATCCCCATTCTGCTTTCATGTAAATGAGTAGGTTCTAGGTTTTTAGTTGCTTTGTGTAGCTTCTTGCTTCCTTAGCTAGCGTGTAACTGGTTGTTTGGACTGCAAGGGTATGCCTTTGGTTCTGTTTCCCTTGGTTGTTCTTAATGGAAACTGACTGACCACAAAAGAAAAAAAAAGCCTTATTGAAATCCTGCTGTTCGGACTTCTGTGAGGCAGAGGCTTGCATGAAGCCTTGAAGAAAGAAGGTGTTTTCCCTTGAATGTGCACGAATGTACCGGTCATCTTCTCTCCCAGATACACTTGCAATGTATTGGCCATTCCAAGACTTGAGTCTTTGGTAAGAGGGAGTTTGAACTGGTTCTGTCTGTGTGTGTCTCAGAGAGATAGAGAGAGCACTTCCTCGTGTTGGTTTCCAGGGTCCATCTGACTGATATACGGGGTAAAACGGCCTATCAACCAGGTAAGTTTGGAAGTGCTTTGATTTTTGCTATTGTTCATTCTGTGATTATGTCGGGTTCTTTTCTCCGCGTTTGTGTAATGTTACCATTTTCTTAACTCATGCGCAGGAAAGTCGTCTGATGTCTTATAATTGGTGAAAATTTGTTTGGAATCTAAGTTTACCTGATATAATTGCATATCTGAACGTACTAGTAAGCTACTGATGTCTACATGAAGCATTACACTAGAGGCCTTCTGTGATGCATACAGCGGACAAATGAGAGGGAATTCTATACGTTGTGCTGCATTAGGTTGGGCTGTTGAGGTTTGGTTCATCACCATCTTTCTGTAAATCAGTTGCTAAATTTGTTTTTTCTGTCAAATTTCATTCTGATATTAGCCCACACAGTAACTTAGAAGCTGGATGGTAAGTGTATATGTATGTGCTTTTAGTACATACGTATTCATCGTGCAAAATTTTAGCATCGTTACGTGAAGTGCTGGAGATGCTCTTATCGTCATGGGCGGACGCATCTTGCTGGAGACACTCTCGTCGTGAAGGGCGGACGCATCTTAGGTTGAGTGGTGTCACGAGCCCTACTCCAAATTGGAAAATCCTTACTAGTACCCCTCAGCAGAAAAGGGGATATCTCTCTTCTTGTGATACTCGGTCGACTATCCCATTGGTGAATTAGGGCATTCTCATATTTGATCGATCTTATTGGCTTCTAACAAACTTGGAGAAATACTTGTGATAAAACTGTAGTTAGAACTCTCTCATTCTATAGACCTGTTCAGGTAGGTTGTAAATGTACGTTAGAAACTTCGATGAATGATTAAGTTCACTATTATTTCGTTGGTTAGTGATTAATCTTTGAGGATTAGTATAATGTCGTCGCTTAGTTGGCAAGTTATGTATGTGGCTAGTTATGATAGATAGCTCAAGTTTTTCTATTATCTCTTTGCGGCTGATTATGAATGAAAGTTTTCACATGTAACCATTTACCTCCTTTTGAGGACAGAGATTCATGAATGTGGAAAATCCAAGATGCACAACGAGGCTCTTGACATTTCCAACATGTGGTAGGACCTTATCCTCGGTCTTGACATCGGTGCGGTAGTACAAATAGTGGGGTGGTGCAGAGTGACGTGTACCATACCTATACCTATACCTACACTTCCATTTACTGGTGTGTGTGTGTGTGAGAGAGAGAGAGAGAGAGAGAGAGAGAGAGAGAGAGAGAGAGAGAGAGATGCATTAGTACTCATGGCAGACAAGGAAGGCCTGTATGTCTCTTGAATCCCAGGCTGTTTCCTCCTCATAACATGGAAATGACTGCATGACCAGCAATTTTCTCTGACCCAACCACCATGTTTATGAAGCTCATAGTATTTAAGTGTGCTTTATTTCTTAGTATTATGAAAATATGAGAATAAATACCTACCATATGCTTGCATGTGCCTAACCAACCAAATACATAGAGCAGTTATCAACATTCTTCTTCCGTTTTTTCTTTCCTTTTCTTTTTCTTTTTTGGGGTTGGGGGATAAGTCTTATTATAAAATAAAATAAAAACTGGGATTAAGAAAAAAATATACTTTGTAGCCCTGCATTTTACCTCATATCTGAAATTGGAATAAAGGGAATCGAGGAGGAAGCGGAGTCATGGAAATTGATATGTCGAAGAGGTGTAGCACCTTGGGGAAACAAACGGTTTTGCGGGTGGGACTTCGTAGATATTGGCCGGGTCACTGCTGTGAGTTATACCCAAATGGTCAATGGAAGGTGACGATATGAATAACATGACGTGACGTTATGGTTAAAGTAGGCTTCGAACTCAACTCAAACTCTTCGGGAGCGAGGTACGATCCCAGTGCTCTATAAAGAGGGGAGGGCCAAAAAGAGAGGAAGGAGCCACTTGTCCATGAGATTCTGAAGGGAGGGCAAGGAAGGCAAGTATGAACTTAATATTTCCTTGTCTCTTTCCTTTTGAATTGACAGGAGTGTGCCAATGGGCATTAATGTATTTTCCATTTGCTCAACAAACATCAACTTGCAGAAAGCTAACAATGCAACTTCACGGCTATCGAATTTTAAGGGGCACGTCTTTGACCGTCATTTTCCCTAAAAAAAAAACTTGAGAATCACATATACCGGACGTCCTTGAACATATCTTTATCCAAACATCGGCGCATCCCAATCATTCTCTTAGTCTATATATATATATATATATATATATATATATATATATATTGTGAACAATATTTCTATAGATCTCTCACCATACCCTAATTCACCAATGATGTGGTGGTTGATCTTCTAGTTGTAATCCACTGTCATGTGCCATAGATGGGATTATATCTTTTGATCTGGCATCTTTGATTCTATAATTTGCATAGCTAATTTGGCCCACCTGGTGGTCTTCAGAATCCCAACTACACCTTCTTCTTCTTTTTTTTATTTGTGTGTGGAAAAAAAATCCTTTGGGAAGATAATTTGTACTGGCAACTTCAACAAATATTGTAGGTAGTTAGTAACTAAGGAAAAGGGGTACTTTTTTAATGTTTCTGTCAAGATGTAGAAAGCGACTGAAATTATCTACGTATACATGTAAAATTCTTTTCAGAACTGGCTTGGAGTGAGTCAGGTGAGACGGGACGTTACTAACGAAAGTCAGCATAAGGCCTAGACATTTACTACTAAAATATGTGTAACGATATTCAACCGCTGGACTAGGTTGACGGGTTTATTAACTCTGTATCGTAAGAACCACAATGAAGACTTACTCTTGAGAGGCTAATTAAATTAATGCGAATAGAATGTCCTACATGTAAAATACATACGCCGTGATATTAGTAAACTTCGTTGAATTGGGGAAACGAGAGATATTATTAATGTTGTGGGGATTGAATGTCGTGCATGCGTTGTTATTTATCTGCTTTTATTATTAGGTATTGATTTATGAAGCACGGATACGAACCGGAGACACATGTATGATATGATACAGCTGGTGCGATATGCAAAATCCGAAAAAAGTAGGATACAAATACGGTCAAGATAAGTTAATTTGTAAAGAAGTTGTCATACAATTTTACAATAATGTTACGTACAAGTTCACAAAGGGTGATGAATCATTTTAGTACCATATAAATTAATTAGTAAGAAATAATAATACATTTAATAGCAATTTAGTCAGTCTATGGGTTCTTAATTGATACACGCAACTGACAAAATATTACGTTTTTTATTTTATATATTTTAACTGCAAAAAAAGTTTCATATCATTAAAATCATAAAAAAACCCCGTAGAAATAAAACAAAAGAGGTCCCGCTGACATAATCGTACTATTTTATTCATTAGTAAAGGATAGCCAAAATATTAGAAAATTACTCCGTTAAGTTTCCAGATATTATTCTTTTACCATTCCACACGTCGATACACTCTTATTTTATATATGGTACAAATATCACAATATTAATTTATACGGAGTAAAAGTTTCGAGGTACAAGTCAGAGTATCGGAAAAATATTTGATAATTATAGTTTAACTTTAAACTGAAATCTCAAGTGTCGTATAGCTATGAGAAGTCAAATCAATCTAAATTATATACAAACCAGCGTTTTTCCGTACCTACGGCACTATGCATCTCGGTTGAAATTGTTCGTGTCTACGGCACTTGTTAGCTAGTGACTTAAACACTAAATCGATTCATTAACGTGTAATTAGCAAATAATGCCCTATTTAGTACTACCAACCCTTGGATCAAATGAATCTCAGTCATTATTTTAACTTGTGTTTGTGTGGTTCCTACACCCTTGTATTTTATCAGGTAGATGTGTTTTATAGAGAAAAATATCCAAACCCGTAATCCTTCTTTTAACTTGTGTTTGTGTGGTTCTTACACCCTTGTGTTTTATCAAGTAGATGTGTTTTACTTTCAAACACATCCAAACCCGTAATCCTAATTTTTTGGATTTATTCGTTTATAACAATGAGAGAGAAAAAAAAATGTGAGAAGGAGAGAGAGTACATTGAGAGAGACGTGGCGAGGGCGTATGAATATGGAAGAAAAATTATTCTATACCCTTAGGCTACTACCACGTGATGTCCCAAACTCATTTTCTATCACACATGTTTTTCACTTCATAGAACGGGAACAATCTTAGCGTGCATTAGATTGGAAAAAAATTTAAACTATTTTATTTATCAACTAATGTTGTTCCCATTCGATACATGAAACCGGAAAAAACACCAATATGATTTTTTTTCAACCGTGCTACCCACACAGAGAATTCCACATGCACAAATTGCGCACAGATTGTTGTGTGGGATCCACTACGGGTTTTACACAAACGTTCTAAGTCGTTCATTAAATGTAAAATATTTTGGGAAAATGACGACCCATGATGTGTTTTGATAATTAATACCCGTCAAGGACATGCTGAGAATATTTGTTAATATTGAAAATGTCCTTACCGGGTATTAATTATCAAAACACATCATTGACTGTCATTTTCGCAAATATTTTTTCATGGGCCTTAGCGAAAAATCAATTCAATCCGATACCTATATGTGTTCGATTTAATCATTTATAGGTATCGAATTGAGCTAATTTTTCACGTGGACCGTTGAAAAAATATTTTACATTTAATGAACAGCTCGAATCATTTTGTGTGGGATCCGAAGTGAGTCCCACATACGGATTTGTGCGCGATCTGTGTGCTAAAAGTCTGTGTGAACAGACCCTTTTTTTTTTGTCCCGGGCACAACGCTAACAGTACATATGTCTGTGTATCGGAAAAATATCGGTATATGAGGCAGAAACGATACAGTATGAGTCCCTTCTAGGAGTATATTGGAACAACAAGAACGGAGGTCCCAACTAGGTTAGACTCAGACTTCAGGTTGATACTGTACAGTGAGGTGCATAGCACTGTACTGCACACCTCCTCCAATTGTGCGCAATCCAGTCACACGACTGCACGACACCATCCCCCAATTCGTTAGACTCCCCTACACTAAAAAAACCCCTTAAGGTCATCCATGCACACAAACCCTTTTGGGTTAACAAACGATGGTAGGGCCGTTTAAAATTCTCTTCTTTAGGACAACTAGTTGATTTTCACTTTATAAACGCTCAGTTTTCTTACAACTCAAGTCTAAGAGCATTCCCATTGTAATAAGTAAATGGGTGTAGATAAATAAATTTAACAATAATTCTCAAAAAACACCTCACATTGTAATAAGAGCATCAGCAGTGGAATAAGCAAATGTGAATAATCAAAATATACCACATCAGATTTTGATCATCCATTTAGAGGTTGCTAAAGTTAGTAATGTCAAATTCTACATTGGTTATTTTTTTTTTTCCATAATCAAAACCAATGAGCTCTCCAAATTTTTTCCCTTCATTTCACACATATTTTTGAAAAAATGATTTTTGAAGGAAACAAAAAACACTTTATGTTAGAAACAGTTAAAAAAAAAGTTCTTCGAAACAAAAAATAGTTTTTCAAAAAACACACTTTGCACTTAAAAACTGTAAATACAATTTTAAAAAATTTTGAAAGAATAATATTTATACAAATAGTTTTGAAATTTTGAAAACTATAAATACAGTTTTTTAAAAACAGAATTTGTATAAAAAATAGTTTTCTATAAAAGAGTTTTGAAATTTCAAAAACAGATTTTTGAAAAACACATTTTATTTACTTATAGTTTTTAAAATTTTTGTAAAAAAAAGTTTCTAAAAAAAACAAAAAAAAAATCTGAAAGTTACAGTTTTTTAAAATTATTTTTTGAAAATATTATTGAGAGAGAGAGAGAGAGAGAGAGAGAGAGAGAGAGAGAGAGAGAGAGAGAAGGTTTTTGTATAATGTTGTTGTACTTGATTGAGAGATAAAATTTGGTTATTGACAAAATATTGCTAGTTTTGATTATTGAAAAGCCAAAATTTAATGAGCTGCTATGTGGTTGCTAGATTTGGTTATTTTAATGTGAGCACTTTTTCGATCTAATATTGCTAACTTTAATAATTTTTTGTTTTGCTTATTCCACTGTAGATGCTCTAAGCAAAGGTATAAGTCTTTTAGCAAATAACCAAATTTCACTACTTCCATAACCAAACCTAACAACTTTTACAAATAACCAAAACTCAAAAACTAAACTTAAGACTCAATAACTTAAAAGCACTCCATATTGGAATCGTCTTATTGAGATGAATAATTTGGTGTTGTCGGATATGTGATTGGAACTTGTTTGCGATTGGATAGCTGTGCATTGTGTATTGTGAGAGTTTTTTTTTGTTAGGGATGCAAAAATAACCAATGTGGAAGTAGATGGTGTTAAGTCTGATTATAAACTAAATGGATAATCAAATGCTGATGTGACACATTTTCGTTATTGGTTTTGATTATATTACCATTGCGGATGCTCTAAATCTTTATGAATGCAGTGCACGAAAGTCCTATATATGTATTTCTCTCTCCCTTAAACAAAAAAATTAGCCTTCAATTTTTACTACCTAAATTTATGGTGCTTATTTGAAAATTTTCTTCCTGCAAAAGACCTCAATTGGCGGAATTTAAATAATTCTCACAAAAAAGACTTCTATAACTCTGTGCCTGCATATACTCCATAATTTAGTCACAGGATCATAAGATAACTTTGACCAATTTTAATTTTTTATTGCGTACAATTCAAAATTGTACGAGAAAAGAGATACAATGATACTCCTAGGTACATAGAGATGACCATATTTGTCCAAGGACCTAATTGAATTTTTTTCATGGTAATGTTGGTTCCACATAGACATTATGCTTTTGTGTACTATTTTTTTTTTATCGACAAAAGTAATATTTTATTAAAAAACTTGATCAAGGTATATCAAGTATGGGAAATGAATAAACGAGGGCAAAGCCCTAAACACCTGGGGGCGTTACGCCCAAAACATCTAAGGGCTTGAGAACCCAAATCAAAACGATACAGCACAAGCAAAAGGCCTTAAATGCCCAAATAAGAAAATGCATTTTGTTTCTGTGTAGTATTGACTGAATAAACTTTTAAGGGAGCACTTGCATTTTGTTTAATTAGAAAATTACTAAATGGGAGAAATATTTTGCTCATTGTTTTTATTGATTCTTGCACCTGAGTACTCCAATGCATGAAAGCCGAGGCTTAGTTCGTTTTCCATTTTAATTTTGTTTTGTTTTTGTTTTCTAATTATTACCCTATTTTTCTCTTTAATCACTATTCTATTTCTGCAATTATTATTTTTATTTTTCTCGTTACTCATTACCCATTTCTCCAATCATTACCATATTTTTCTTTCCATCTACTATCAAAACTACAATATCCAAAGATGGAAACCAAACAAAGTCACTCTTAACTTTGGTTCGGCTTCGAACAAAGTGATTATTTTAGTGCTCCTCAGCACGGAGCATTGTCACGTGGTATTTCAAGAGTCAACTTCAACTAACACACATTCGAATGGGAGCCATGCATGTATTACTTGGTGGTAAAGTCCACACAAATATGTGGTTGAAAAAGCTCTTGGAGCACGTACCGTGTGAAGTACTGGCCGCCACACGTGCTCCAGGACCAAGTAATAATTTTTCCTTTAAACCCGTCTTGCTGAAAATGGACAAAGACACTCCATTGATGTGTCATGATCATGATTTTATTGACCAGGGTCGAGTTGTGAAAAGTTTGGCATCATGTGCTGATTATCTGTGAGAAGGAATGAATGAGTAGTTAGGGTACTTATGATGATTGGGATGGGTTAGTTGGTGGGGAATATTGCTCTAAAAGAGACCAGCCGACACCCACCCACCCACCCACATGCATACAATTTCTTCACTTTTATGGGAGGGATCGAGGGGCCGACACCCTCAAAATTGTCAAGAAAAACTCTCATCTCATATATGCTATAAATATCACGAATTGAAAGAAACTACTGCTAATGACGGTTGCTTTATCGATTCTGAATGAAAAATGAGAAGATTGGATTGAACACCTATACATATCAGATTGAGCTGATTTTTAATGGTCCACTTGGATTTTTTTAAAAATATTGAAAGGCTTGAATTTTTCATGCAGGGCCCAGAATATGTCCCACGCGCGTGGCCATCGGTACAGAATCAGTAAGGCCATCATCTATGGCTGTAGAAAAACTGTAAATATTGAGGGCTGGACAGTTCTCCCGGCCTAATTTTGGACCCTTTTTTAGCTTAATTGATTTTATGATTGGCATTGTTTATTTTTTTATAAGTTTTCGAGAACATGTTTTTGCTTCACAGTTGAGCCAGGCTGAGCGGAGGAATATTCTTTTTATGCTTTGCCATGTCCCCTACTATATCCGTGTCCACATGTTTTTAAAAATTACCGTATCTCGAGTCTATATCTGTGTCCGTATTCATACTACATAGGAGATAGAGAGAGAGAGAGGCGCATGGGTAGGGGCAGTCGTGTGCCTAAGAAATCTGCGAAACCACAGAGGCAATGAGGCATGCATATTCACTCAATTCTTTTCTTTTTCTTTTTTTATCTATGCAGAGCGGACACGTTAAGAGAGGAGTCATGTCCATATGGTACATAACGGATATCTTACTTGGATATTCTCATTTATGTATTTGATTCTTCTCATATGTATATAATATACTAGAGATTGATCTTATTTATTTAGATAATTAAGTATCACATATTTTTTTTGAATCCTCTTAGTTGCATTTCCAAACTTTTGTTAAATTAAGATTGTGATATTTTTACCCAGAAGTCAAAGTAACAAGGTCTACACGTAAAAAATAAAAACAGTTTCTAAGAATAACATAAGATTAAAGTAATTAATGTCTTACTTTTCCAGAATTCATTGAATTGACGAATTCTTACCGTGTCAAATGTCCGTATTCCATAGATTGACTAATGGCTACTAAAATTATTCATAATTCTTAAATTGGTTCATCTTAACGAGTGAACCTTTTTATTAGAACGCCAGCGAAGAAAATTTTATTAATTGCCAAGATCAAAAGATGTAACAAATACAATAGGATCGAAATATGTTGAGAGATCTAGCCTCCAAGAGTATGACTCTTCTACTACTGCAACTCGCATAAATTTATTTTTGTGTGTAACATGATTCCAAAATTACTCCTAAAAAACAGCTTTATAAACGTAGCATGACTCCCGGTAAAAAAAAAACAAAAACAAAAAACCTAGCATGACCATATCCGTATTCTATTTTTTGTAAGTTTTTTTTTTTTTTATGTATCGATCGAGCATATATTGCATATGATATCCTGTATCTGTCGTGCTTCATATTACTAGTTTTTAGTCTATATATGACCAGTAATATTAATATAAACTCCTATTGAAATTTCTTATAGACCAAAATGTCTTCTTCTTTTTCTATCACTAATTAAGCTGGTGCAAATTAATCTAATAGAATTCCTGTTATTAAAAATCTGGTACTAGAAATGTGGTAGTTGATTCATAATGGTCTCCATATATAAACATCACTTTGAATTATTCATAGAAATTTAAAGCTAGATTACACATGTCATAACAATCTCCAATGGACCTACGGGGTTGGCCTGGTGCTCTTGGCTTGAGACTAGGGGTATGCTTTCTTTTAAGGTTTCAGGTTCAACTCTCCTTGCTAGCAACTCTTGGGCCAACTCTTGGTTAGAATATTTTTTTAAAGGTCCTTCTCCTCTTCTCTTCCCCTTCTATCTCCCTTGATGTACCTTAATAAAATTTTGCCTTTTTTTTAAGAAAAAGAATATTTTATTAAAGGCTTTAAATTTATATACAAAATGTTATAAATTCAAAGTGGATTTAGGGGGTGCATACCATACACACTTGTGAATTGTAAGAAAGAGAAAAAGTGCTTTGGTTGGTATCCTATCCTAGAGAAAGTCTTCAATACACACCCCCCTATATAAGTAATGAGTGAGAAAGGCATAGATCGATGAGGGGACATGAAAATTACTAGATAGATGGTTGGGATTCTAATTTGCTTTGATGTGCCAATGCCAATATTGTTTCGGAAACAAAGGGCAAAAGCTACTCTTTCTTGACATTGAAAGTTGGCCAAAACAAACATCCTGATCATCTTCACGTTTGGATTTTTGAAAGGTTTTGTGGCTCAAAATTAAGAAAGGTCTAAAATGGGAAAACAAAAGGGGAGCGGAAACGGGAAACATGCATGCTAAGTTAAAAAGGCTGTACATTTCTAACTAAATTAACATTATGAAATTAAAGTCTCTGCATGCCCAATCTTTGCCGTCTGTTCGGCAATCAATTAATGGTCCAGGTTATTTTACTTACATTGTAGGATAATATTTGAAACATGGATCGTTGAATTCTTTACATTTATTTTTGTCCAACACTCTTTGTTAAAATAATTTGCCAATGGCATCTTCCAAATTATAGTTAAGATTAGTGGGCGTTTCAACTACTGGACGTTATATATCCATTGAAGGGAGAGAATCGGGATTTGTCACATCATTTTCTCTGTATTTGTATATAGTGTTTTTTTTTTAATTTGTATAATTCCCTTTTTTATATAAATTTTTCTTAGGGATACGCCCAAAATAAGCGTTCCATAACAACCATAACACATGCAGTTTAAAAAATGGATTGAGAAAATTGATTTCCTTGGTATCGATAAAGGAGCAATCTACGCGATTGCCTGTTTATTAAGATATGTTTTACCTTGCAGATAGCGATGTCTGATAAATCAATTTCACCGTGGCATAAACAATTAACTTGGGTGACTCCTAAAAAGTAAACGGCTCAAATTGTGAAAGTGACCTTGGAATGAGCCCATATCAAATCCCATTGCATGTGCAGTTGAATAATCTAATTGCAGATATATCAATTCCATGAAAAATACAATTTGGTCATTTCCATAGGTGTCTCTGCAACTTTTTTCAACACGGTGTGGGATGCATCATGAAAGAGAGGAAGTGAAGATTAACAAGTTCTCAACCCAGACGGGTTTGACGAAGTGAGCATGAGAAAATAAATATGTGATTGTCCTTCACGAAATCGCGTGTCCGAATCCTAGGGAGTCCCAAACATTCTAAATCGGAGGTCATTGGCGGATTTGCATGCCCGTTAACTTCAGAATTCTGGAAGTAGTCGAAGTGCGTGCAACCTGGCCCAGACATCTGATTGTAAAAATGATTAACGACTTTGTCCAATATTATTTTGTGCTATAAATTGGAAAAGGGCTTGGACCATTGGGGTAGGCGGGGGAAATGCATTCTCCCCTGTTTTTCCGGTTCATAAATCCAGTTTTAATTTCTCTTTTATTAACTCTTAGCTAACAAATCACATGCCCATGCAGGCAAATCCAGACCCACCCACATGAGAAAATTATCCCACTTGTAAAAGATATGACGTCCCACGCACTCCTCTCTCCCTTTCATTTCCCAATGTTACGTAGATGATAAAAAAATCAAGGTTATCAAAATAAGAGCAAATTTACCAGTTTAGGTAAAAGAACATTTTAGGTATTTTACCTAAGCAAAAGCTCAAAATGGGCACTGCACCAGATTAGGTAAAGAGAAAGCTATTATTTCTTTGTGAAAAAGGTTAGCTAAATATACCTATGAACTGTTCACTATGCGCCCATTATTTTATTAATTTTTCCTTTCTCTCTCCTCTTCTCCCCGTCCCATCCTCCCCTCCTCTGTATACACACATGAAAAAGAAAATTAATATTTTAATAAAAAATAGGTAAAATAGATTGTATTGGTATAGTGTTTAAAGAAATATGAGTAGATAAAATAAAAAATGTGCACTGTTCAAGAGTTTTTTTAGCAAATAACTGGTAAATTTGCTCTAAGACGGTAAATTAAGTTTTTAACAAATAACTGGTAAACTTGCTCTAAGACGGTAAATTAAGTTTGGACAATTATGTGGTAGAAAAAGCGCTTGGAGTACCGTGTAAGATGTGAGGCACTGCCACACGGTGCTCCAGGACAGAGCTGGCTTAGAGGAGAAGTCGAGGAAGCTGTCTCTTCCAACCCTCAATTTTCTGGCCTGAAGAGGGCCCAGTTTACAATTTTACATAATAAAGAGTTTCAATTGCCTTTGAGTAATATCTTCTTGGTCCTGTGGCTGCTTAGGGTTCTTTGTATACTTAAGAAGTTGGGTTTGAATATTTACCCCTTAAATTTTTTCCTCAACATTTTTTACAAATAACTTGTTACCTCTCGCCGGTACTGCTCCAGGAGCAAGTAATAATTTTTCTTTTGAACCCATCTTGTTGAAAATGGACGAGACACTCCATTGATGTGTTGTGAAAAGTTTGGCATGATCATGAGGTGATTATGTGAGAATGAAATGAATTGAGTAGCAATCACCTTCAAACGTAGGGTAGGGTAGGGTAGGGTTATGATGAATTGATGATTGGGATGGGTGAGTTGGTGAGGAATTTGCCCCAAAGAATTCAGCCAACAGGTACCCACATGCATGCAACTTCTTTACTTTATGGGAGGGAGGAGCCGACACCCTCAAAATTGTCAGAAAACTCTCATCTCATGCTATAATATCCCCGTCCTATTTTTAACCCCTTTTTAGCTTAATTTTGTTAGATTTCTTTAAGAGTTCGAATCTAAAATTAATTGGTAATAAGTGGAGTAGTTTTTAACCCCTTTATAGCTTAATTTTGTTAGATTTTCTTTGAGGGTTCAAATCTAAAAATTAATTGACAATAGGTGGAGTAGTCTCTAGATTTTATTAACCAAGCTTGAGTGACTTAGATATTTGATGTGGGATAAAGTCTAACACCCCTCTCACGTGCAGACCAGATGCACATGAAAGTGCGAATTGAGGAGACCAGGAGATTCACTAGGGTGCCTGAGACTCAACCACGTGAGATGAGGCCACCCAAGACTTAATTCTGATATCATGCGATTGTCTATTTTTGATAACTCGTAGAGAACATGTTTTTGCTTTACATTTGAGCTAGCCAGAGCGGGGGAATTCTTTTTATGCTTTGTCATGTCCCCTCTTATGTTCATGTCCACATTGTCTTAAAAGTTTCATATTTCGTGTCTATATATATTTGTGTTCGTATTCGTGCGACATAGGAGAGAGAGCGGGGGGGTCAAGGGTAACGGTAGGCAGTCACGTGCCGAAGAAATTTGCGAAACCACAGAAGGCATGCATGCATATTCACTCAATTCTTTTTTTATCTATATGCAGCACAGATACTTTAAGAGGGGAGTCGTATCCATATGGTACATAACGGATATCTTACTCGGATATTTGTGTATATATATAGATATATATTTGGGTGGTTCCGGAGACATCTATAAAAATATCGATATATATATATATATATATATATATATATATATATATATTTGATTTTTCTCATATGTATATAATAAAATACTAGAGATTAATTTTCTTTATTTAGATAATTATCAGATATTTTTTGAATACTCTAACTTTTGTTAAATCAAGATTGTGATATTTTTACCCAAAAGTCAATGTAACAAGGTCTACCTTTAAAAGAAAAAAAATGTTTGCATATATTTATCTCCAACAGTATCGAATCATAATGTACACATCGTAAATGAATTTCAATACAGTTATACTATCAAAATTTGACAACTTTGACTTCTCTACAAGTTGGAAAATCCCGCTACAGTGTGTATCACGATGGATCTCACATCAATATTAAAAACTTTGTCGACACGATCATCTATTTAGAAGATTGGACCATTCGAACGTCGCACCCGTTACCTAACCATATTTATGGTCAAGAATAAAAAGTCTAAACGAATAACTTATTAAATATTACTTTTTCAAAATAAAATCTGTGTTCTCTTAATATTCTTTCGTAAGATGAAGGGCCCAGATTACTCATACCGATCTATGGTGGGCCCAGAAATAAAAACTGCAACTTACAGCTGGACTTTTTCTAACTGCTGGCAAGCCCGGTCCAATTTCAATGGAGAAGTACATTAGTACAGTATTTTGTAGCCAATCTCTCACTCATATTGATCACATAAACTTTAGTAGTTTACCCTGAAACCATCCAAATAGCATCTGGGCGGCCGTCCTTTTGTTTTCTAGTTGTTGTTCTGTAAAGAAAAACTGCAAAAAATCTCCACTTGTACCTGTAGAGATTCCCCAAACAGTATTCCTGCTGCTGTAATTTTTAAGGAAATTGAAGGTAAGCTTGCTGATTACTGTCTGTATTGGTGGAAAATTGCAACTGGGTATTGGGTGCCCCATTCTCTTGTTCAGGAGATAAGGCATTGTTTGGTTTAGGGATTGATTTGTTTTGTGGGTATCTTCTGTTCTTCTTGTTTGCTTTGATTTCACGTGAAATGGCAAACTTTTGGAAAGCCCTAAGGAATAGTAATCTGTATTAACTGACAAGCTTGTTGAGCTTTTGAGTTCTTATAGTGGGTATCGTGTGGAAGTCTTTTTATCCCCTTACAGAAAAACTCTGATTGGCTGGAATTTTTTTTGGGTTTTTAGGGACAGATCTGTGAGGCTAGGAGTGGGCAAGACAACATAATCTGATTTGTTGGGAAACAAGCTTCATCTCTTGTTTACTTTCTGCCAACAGTAGAGGGGAAAGAAGAAAGAATCAACAACATGATTATGGTATAGTTTCTGGCCTTGCCTATTGGGGTTTTGTGGTGGTTTGTGATTGTGAGGTCTCCAAATCCATAGATTATCATATCGTTCGTTGACCATGCAATTCACTTTAGTTTCTTCATAGATTGGAGTTGTTCTGTAGTCTTAAATCGTGCTTTCCTGGGATTTGAATCTGAAGTACAATGGCTTGGAGGAAGGATAAATAGGTTTAGGGAGTGACAATATTCAGTCTGAGGATTTGAAGAGAGGGGAAAAATGGCTGCAAAACTCTTATATGCGTTGACCGATGAAAACCCAGATTTGCAAACCGAAATAGGATGCATGAACGGGATCTTTCAAAGGTTTGATCATCAACATGTCGTTCCTGGTAGGCGCAGCGTCAGTGAACAAATCCACCAGAGGCACACTTCTGGTAATCCTCTATTTGGGCATTGGCTTAATCTGTTTTGTTGTTTGTTGTATTTTTGTGGTTCATGCTCCTCAATTGTTTGGTTTACGATCTGATTACCTCAATGCAACTTAAATGGTCGGTATGCTACGAGGCTGGACATATTGAGAAATTTAGGAGAGGTTCTGATACTGTTCTTTTTTTCTTTTTTGTCTTGATAACCGGTGACCGGGCAAAACTGGCCAAGTCAACCAACTAACTCGGGGTATTAATCCTGGTGGGCAAAGCCTGTATGGATTGGCCCAACACAGGAATTGATGGCACGCTGGTGGTTTTTTACTTAATTCTTGATGATCTCATCAATTACCATAACTTTTTTGAATGATCGTCTTGGGTTGCTTTTTTCCAAGTTGTAGCTTGTTTATCATCATCTAACTTTTTTCTTCTTTCATGTAGGTGGTTCCCACTGGTACAATGACACTTATCAACCAGAATCTAATCACATATATCAGTACCCAACCACAAAGGTAAGAACCCTCGCTGCTGGTTTCTAAGTAACTCCTGAAATATGTTAATAGCATATGCATGTGCTTATACTCATATACATAGATACATCTATATGTCTATGTACTAATATAATATAGCTATTTTGTTCGAAGTGTTCCTGTTGAGGATGATCTGACTAAATATTAACTGTTGTGATGTTAGTGAATGATGCAATGTTGCCTATAAGATTAATGTACATAATACCGCGATCAAATCCTAATGGCATTGCATGCGTTGTTATGCCTCAAATACGTATGACTTCCCAGTATAGAAACTATTCAATGCAAACCATCGCTTAAATTTGTTGTGCTAAGTCTTGCCATTACCTGAAATTTGACAGAAAGTTTAATTAACTGTGAACCAGAAAATTTTATGCTCTGAATTTGTCCCTGAGATTTTCATCGGGCTTTATTTGGTGCTGCTACTGTTTATTGAAATGATAAGTAAACCTATTTTCTTCCTGCTAGTCTGAGTGTATAGCCCTTTCAATTGCAGGAGAAGAATTCAAACAAAAATGCAAACGAGAAACAAAGACTCTCAATGGAATCATCCCGAGCCTCTATCATGTCCTCCTCTCGTTCATCGTCCTTCTCTTCCCTCGACTACAGAATAGCTCAACCGGAATCCTTACCCTTTGACCAAACCATGTTCCCCGAAACTCCTTCAAGATACCCCACAATGAGCCAATCGAGCACCTCTCCAAGGATGGGACGCCGATCCCTTGATCTTCGCGATGTCGTCAAGGAGTCCATGTACAGAGAAGCAAGGGGCTTATCAGTTAAAACCACAGACAAAGAG
This sequence comes from Rhododendron ovatum, assembly GCA_019656835.1. NCBI lineage: Eukaryota > Viridiplantae > Streptophyta > Magnoliopsida > Ericales > Ericaceae > Rhododendron > Rhododendron ovatum. Next base: position 26,154,043 of record CM033797.1, on the reverse strand, counting down.
GAGCTGTCTGATCGTGTGGTGAGAAAGGATAAAGACTCCCCAAGGCTTCTGCAGCATTCCAAATCTTTCGGTGGAACGCAAAATCATCCCGCCGATCTCAAGGAGTCTGTAAGGGCTCTTGCTAAACTGAGAGAATCACCTTGGTATGTCAATGAAATTGGAGACCGTTCAAGACCATCATTTGAATCGGCGGATGGGTCAATATTTTCAGCTCCAAAAGATTCCCCTAGGTTTTCTTACGATGGAAGGGACCTAAACCGGTTTTCCTTTGAATCAAGGGACGAATTCAAATCAGCGCCAAAGCTTAAAGAGCTTCCGAGATTATCATTGGATAGTAGAGAGGGTTCAATGCATAGTTTCAACTCTGATTCAAAATCAAGCTTCCTTTTGAAAAATTCGGTTAAGGAAGGTGGCAACTCCAAACGACCTCCTAGTGTTATTGCAAAACTGATGGGCTTGGAAACGCTACCGGATCAGTCCTTCAATAGTGATAATAAGATAGGATTGATCAAAACAACCCCTGTTGAGAGTCCTGACCCCTTTTTGAGGTCATCACGAGTGTCCAATTCTCCACAGAGCTTTTGGAACGAACCGGCTTCGCCACGTTGGAAGAATCCAGACTCAGTTATGAAACCCATTTCAAGTTCGAGGGTCCCACTTGAGCCAGCACCGTGGAAGCAATTAGAAAGGAGCCGGGGTTCTGAGAAGCCTGCTTCTAGGAGTGTGAAATCTCCAACAAGGGCTAGTGACTCCTTTACTTCTGTTTATAGTCAAATTGATAAAAGGTTGAAGGATCTTGAGTTCAATGAATCGGGAAAGGATCTCAGAGCTCTTAAACAGATACTACAATCAATGCAGGCAAAGGGGCTCTTAGATACCGGACGACAAGATCAAGATTCTATCTTTGCAACTCAAACAAGTCCGTGTGTAAATGCTGGAATGGTAAACCAACAGAAGCCACATGATCATTGTGTTACTAATTCAACAGAAAGGGGCTTTACTTTTTTGAAGAACATTGAATTACCAATCGTGATTATGAAACCAGCGAAACTTGTGGAGAAACACGGTATTCCTGCTTCTTCAGTAATCGCGATGGATGGCTTATCTGGTCTCTCTAAACTCAGGGGTGGTTACTATGCACATGGCAGAAAGGGTTCCATTATTACTAGCCATACACCTAAAGAACAGGTTCTGCAAACCGGTGGCAGAGGAAATGGAGTCAGTTCAACTGATACCAAGAAAACCAATAACAGAAATTCAAAATCAGCACAAAGTTCAACACAGTCTCAACATTTATCGAAAGAGAACAGCACAAGTTTGGTGAAGACCTCCGGATCCGTGAGCCCAAGATTGGATCAGAAGAAGCTTGAGTTGGAGAAGCGGTCTAGGCCGCCTATCTCACCTGATTCCAGCAAATCAAGAAGGCAACCCAACAAGCAGCAACCGGAGTCCAGTTCTCCGGGAGGAAAACGTAGGCCACGATCAGTGAATTTGCAGCAAAATGATGACCAATCGAGTGAAATCAGCAGCGAAACTGGGTATCTCAGTTATGAAGAGGACGTAATTTCTATGGGACCGGATGGAATTATTGGGTCAGACTCAGGGACGGATACAGAAGTCACCATTTCAGAGCAATGTGCAGAGACGAAAGCCAAGCATGAAGTTAATGGTTTGGTACAAAAGGTAGGTGATTTTGATCTTCTTTCTTTCTTCTTTGTGTTCAATCATGGACTATACCGATTACTCTTATAGTGGTTGACCAATTTTGTGATATTATTGTTACAGAAATTAGCTCCAAGGTTGAGCGAAGATGGAGCATTGGTGGAATTTCCTATAGTTGCTACTGAGAATCCTAGTCCTGTCTCTGTTCTCGACGACACAGTGTATGGGGATGATGCGCTGTCCCCCATTAAACAGATATCGGGCTCTTTCAAAGGTAGTAGTTTTCTTTGCTTGACAATTGGTTCGACAGGGCAGAATAAATTGACATGTCTGTATACAATGTCTAGGCTTCTGATAGAGAAAAAACATATTCCAAAACTTGGTTGATAGCAGAACACAAATTCAAATATCGTGACTTTGTTTTGACACAACTATGGTATGGTCAATGGTGTGAGAAACTGAATCTCCGTCGGTGTTGTATGAGGGGTACCAAACAACAAGCGTATTGTCAACTAGCTGTCCAAGGAAAACAATCAACGTTGTGAAAAAGTTTCGCAACTTCCCTTGTGATTTTGGTATCTCGGAGGAAAATGAATAATTTACGTTATGGTTGAGTCTGTGTTCACATGTTGTGTAAAATCTCGAAAACACTGCACAAAGGAATGTTGGCTTTATTGCAGCTCCATTCTGATATCAAAATTTTAATTATGTTACGACTAGAACCCTAATTCGGAGTAAAATAGTCATAATCTTCGTTTTAGTACTGTGTCAGAAAGCACCATGTTATTTCTACCCATGTCTCACTTCAACTTTTCATGAAACAGATGGCGACACTATGAATTATAATGACGACTGCAGTAGAGACCCATGGAGTCCAGAAGATAATCTCATGTCCAATAGCTCCGATTTTGGTCTCAAGTCAGGAATTGATCGCATGAAATTGCAGAACATTGAGAACTTGGTGCAGAAGCTTAGACAATTGAACTCAAGCCACAATGAAGCCAACACTGATTATATCGCCTCTCTCTGTGAAAACACAAACCCAGATCACCGATACGTATCTGAGATATTATTAGCTTCCGGTCTTCTCCTAAGGGACCTAAACTCTAGCCTGACAACATTTCAGCTTCACCCATCCGGTCACCATATAAACCCAGAGTTATTCTTAGTCTTGGAACAAACCAGGTCAAGCAGTTTACCAAAGGAAGAATCCAACATCAAAAACTTTCCTCATTTGAAGCACGAAAAAGAAAAGTTTCACCGAAAGCTCATATTTGATGCCGTTAATGAGATTCTCATAGAGAAGTTCCCTTCAGTCGGGGGTTCAGCCGAGCCATGGTTGAGGAGAAATAAACTCGCCAGGAAATCCCTGACCGCACAAAAGCTATTAAAGGAGTTGTGTTCAGAGATAGAAAATTTTAAAGAGAAGAAATCAGGTTGTGGGTTAGAAGATGGAAATGACGGTTTGAAAAGCATATTGTGCGGGGATCTGATGCATGGCTCGGAGAATTGGACTGATTTTTGCGGTGAGATCTCTGGGATGGCGTTGGATGTGGAGCGTTTAATCTTTAAGGATTTGATTGGTGAGATTGTTTATGAGGTGGCTGCTGGTTTGAGAACTAATCCGGGTAGGCATCGCAGGCGGCTTTTTGAATAGCGTTATTTCTTGGGTTTTACTCGGTTCTTTTTGCTTTTCTTTTGTTTTTCCTTTCCTCTTTGTTATTTGTTTTGTTTTCCATTCTCTTCTTTTGATCAGAAGAATAAGAACTGAAACTTCCTGGTTGGATTGTAAAGAAAATTTCCTTCTGGAGTGAATTATTTCAACATGGTTATTGATAAGATTGTACTGTGACCCTTTACCCGTATATTACGATGTCATGTGTCTGTATCCGTAATGTTCATGTTTGTATCCGTAATGTTCGTATTCTGTGCTTCTTTTAACACAAAAAGAATACAACCCTAAACTTCAGAGGTTTTGCCAACAAGGCTGATGATGTTCACATTTGGTGGTAGAATTTCGAAAATGAAAATTTTCCATGTCGTTCATCATTCCCCACCCGTGGTCCGTATTTGAACTGCTTATCTAGTATCTTAGAACTTCGGGTGAAAGTTGTTTACGCATTTGAACCTGCCACTTCGCCAGTCAGAAGATCAACTAAAGGAGCTCGAACACTTCATTTCATTTGGCGGTTTGATACATTTTACAAGCAGACATGCACGCCATTTTAATTGGCGGTCTGATATGTGTTAAGACACACATGCCCGAACATCATGGGATACGTGTTAGACATGTTACAAGTCGTATTTATTTTGTACTCCTATATTCTTCGAATAGTGATAATGCCAAAACTGTTTTTGTTAGTGCCAAAACTCCAGCGCATAAAAGTCTTGTACACTGTTGTTGACACTTAGGTAGTCAACTTCTTTTTTCTTTTTCTTTTTTTGTTGAAACTTTAGGGGCACAGCTCGGACAGCATGTGCAAAAACCTTTTCAACAGCTGCATCATGCATTACCTTAAATGCCACTGAAGGTGTAGTTTATGGAGAAAAGAGGTGGATGAACTTCAGCAAGAAATTCAAGAGGCAGAGAGATCTTGTTTCTGTCCATGTGCATTGACAGGCTTAATCTCCATGAGGAATACTAGCTTCAATCCATTTCATGGTGTCAAGTTATTTCTTCATTTTGTCGACATTATATGCGGTTACGGAAATGCAGTGTGAATATATACTATCAACTTTTGACTCGGACGGGTTAATGAAAGGGAGCTAGCTACTGGAGTTGGTCTCGTGTTGAAGTTGTTCTGAATGATCAGCTTGGGAAAATATAACTTGAACGCTTGTTTCAAAATTGTTGATTTTCAAATTGAATTTTAACGATTCACTGCTCAACTTGACCCATACTCAGTTCAACTTTATTTTTCATTTATGTACAAGACCTGAATTTACTTTCCTCCGGAAATTAGAGGCAGACCCACCTTGGGACACGTGGGGTCACGTGCCCCCACGCTCTTTTTAAAAAAAATATTCCCGATTTTGTGTGTGTGTGTGTGTGTGTGTGTGTATATATATATATGGGCCGTTCCTAAGGACACCTAAAAAAAATCTAAAAAAATACCTCAAATCTCAATCTCATAGTTCCCGATCAAATTTTTATGATCCAAACCGTTCAATGTGTGTAGAATGTGATTTTAAGGTTGCCCGCTTGAAATTAGCATATATATATCGGGGCGATTCCGGGGACATAAAAAAAATATCTCATAGTTCCCAATTAAATTTTGATGATCTGAGCCGTTCAATATAATCAGAATGTAATGTTAAGGATATCCGCGAAAAATTAGAAAAAAAAGACTTATACATGTCAAATATGTGCCAGTAGGCAATATTTGGTGCAGTAGTAAGTTGCTTGCTTTGTGAATGAAAGGGCATGTGAACGAAAAACCAAGAATTTTTCACTGTGAGCATCGTTTATAAGCCACATCACTGCTCCAACCTATCTTCCCACAGGCAAAACCAAGGTTTCCCCCACTCTCCAACGACTTCGATCATTTGTGTAGTACTCAATATGAACTCACACATTGCATTTGTACATTTTTTGTCCCCGAAACTTATACTTGTAGAGTTAACAATAAGAAAATAGATGATGAATATATGATAATTTTGTTTTAACGTATATAGTCGAGGTGCGCAAGTTTGCTCAAGTAACTTGTTATTAAAATACATATATACTTTAAAATTGTTACTTTATTATGAATGCTAAAATTATTTTGATGTGAATGTGCTTTAACTGTAACTCATTATTATAGCGTTATAAAAAAAAAATTGGTGTCCCTATTATGTCAAATTTCTGGATCTGTCACCTTCGGAAACAAAAGATTCTGATACAAAAGTCTATTTTCACTTATAATAATGTGAAATAATCATTCCTTGCTTTATTATATTGATGCCATGTAACCATGTTTTTTTCAGTGGAAATATTATTTGTCCGAAAATTTTGCCATCTAAGCTTCCGTAGCATAGTGGTAGTGCGTTCGCTTCGTAAGCGAAAGGTCGCGAGTTCGATCCTCGCCGGGAGCTTCCTTCATCTTTTGTGGGCAAATTATAACTACTGTATCTCTTGCTGTCATTACGGTCCGGATAACCTCCATAGGCAGAAATTTGTCCTTCAATTTAGCAATTGGTTTCTTTTCTGTTTTTACAAGACGCCAACAGCTACTTTGAACGCGGGTCAGGAGGCGCTACCACGGGTCTATGATCCACAACTAGTGGAAGTTCCCTTGCATGCACAGGTGTTTTCCTTTTCTTTTTTGATCGGTAGAGAAGAAAATTTGTATTCATTACAAGAATAAAAAAAGAATTCCAAAAAAATGAATCCGGTGAATTCAAGTTTCAAACATCACACGAGACTTAATGCTAATAGAAAAGGATCAAATTGTATCCGAGGAGAGGGGATACAGAAAAGATCCGAGGAGAGGGGATACAGAAAAGTGTGGGGGTAGTATTTGATATGGCTCTTTATCTAGATCTCGGGTTTGGATCTGGAACTGAGCTGTCAACCGAATTGATCCTCTAGTTTTCATGCGGGCTCCAGTTCAACTCTGACTAGATTTTCCTCTGATCCGGTTAATTTGTCCCGACCTAGCTATTCGGATCTTGCGCTTGGGTTTACGTGTAGGACCAACACCACAGTTCGGCCCAGAACAGATGGTTTGGATCAAGCGCTTAGTCTCTTGGACTGCTGACCTACTAGGCTGTCACAGGCTGCTGATTCGACCAACTTAAAAAAGAAATAAGAGAGGTGCACATACCCCCAAAAAAACACTAGTGAGAGAGTGAAAGTAATTTAACCCCCATAAAATGTTCGCGTCATCCGGACATAACTTATTCACAACCTCCGAATTAATTGTTTTGTAAATTTTATTACTACAGTTACCACCACCATGGCTATGTAAGTACCAGTTCAACCATTTTGATCAAAAGAATCTAGATGGAAAAACAAGTGCAACAATCAACGATTATCATCGTATGATGTTAGCTAAGCCTCCGTTTGAAAAAGAAAACCCGAGCCTTTGAGAAAAATTGGAAAATGGGTTATTAGGAAAATCGCGTGCGTATGAGCCGGTTCCATTATGTATTGGTCCATTTTCTATTTCTGGACCGGTTCACGGCCGATACTCTACCGTTGCACATGATAGGTATTTTAATACTATTTCTTATCACTTTGATGAAGAACACGTGGAGGCCCAATTTCATGATCAGCTGGGCTAAGCCAAGCTCCGAAAGTCCAAATAGTGTTTAATTTCAGATTTCCCAAATTGGTTAAATTCGGACGAGCTTGGAATAGGCCCAAACTTGGTGGGCTGACTTATTTTTGCGCTCCATTTTTGCGCTCCGATCAATACTCATCAAACTTAGGTTGATTTAAGGTTGATGATGAATAGTGCTTTTCGGCCTAATTATTTCGTTTTGGCTTTCTATTGCGTTATTTTGCCGTTTTAGGAAAAATTTATTTCGTTAATAACTCTTAGATTGTAATTCCTTTAAAGTTGATTCTTTTTGAGAAAGTCTTGTTTTTCTTTTCCGTTTTCAGTTTTAGAAAAAGTTCCAAATTCTGAGACTTTTTATTTTTCAAATTTATTTTTTAGGGTTTCGGCCTATATAAGGGTTTGTAATCTAGAGTTTATGCAACTTTTAATCAATAATATTGCAGAAATTCTCTCTTTCTTACTTGTGTGCAAGATTTGCTCATTGCAACGAGTTGTTTATTTCGTTTTGACTAATACGCTAACTAGTCTCTCGTGAATTCCGCTGCGTCACACTTAATATTTCTTAATCATTCGTCGCTATCTCCGATTTCGGTTACGTGTTGTTCTACACGCCATAGTTATTGATACCGTTCTGTACCGGCCGGTACGTACCATTTTGACGCAAAACTGGTACCCTAACCCCCCAATTCCGTTCCGGATCAAATACCGGTCTTTACCAGTCAGTACCGGTCGCTTCGAGAAATACCGGCCGAGATAAGGTTACCGAAAATTTCGGCTAAAATTTTGCAGAGCCTTTTTTTTTTTTTTTACCTCGGTATTTTTTTTATTTGTTTTCTGCCACGATATCCTTTTTCTGGTAAAAAAAAAAAAACGTTTCTTTGGGTTATCTCTTAACCCCAAAAAAAAATTAGGCTTTGTATGTACGCGAGGCTCAAAATCCCGGATTTGCACCCTCTCTGCACGAGAATAACCCGTGACGCGCACCCGGTTAATTGGTTTCCGAATCAATTTTTTCAAATTGCCTTCGGCCATGGCCCATTTTGCCAAGCGCGCGAGACCTCTCATTTGGTCCTCATTCACAAGTCCACTAATGTGCAAAATCATTTAAGATGAAAAAGAGTTTTGTAACTAGACAATGTGGAACAAGATGTAAAAACATAGGTATTTTATAATGAATTGCATGGTATGAGGGATTTTTTGAATTATAATTATATATAATTATTATATATATTGTAATTGCGGTAAATTCGAAACGGAACCCAGTATCTGACCGGTGCCGATATGTACCATACCAATAGAAAAATCGATACCCTATCCGATACGATATTCAGAACATTGCTACACGCTCGATTCCGTCGCACCGCAACCGTTTGTTCCATGTTTCAGAACCGTTATATAAAACCTTGTAAATACCCCATGATGCATTTACTTTACCCCACGCTCATCCCTTAGATTTGTTCATAGGACCACTTTTATTACTTTTTCTCTTTGATGCACGCTACTTTACATTACATCCACTTTAGCCCCATAAAGTCTGTCCTTCAATTTTTCTTGGATCTTGTGGCACAACTTGACAGCTACTGCTCCTGCTGCAATCCAGTCTATATATTCTGCACTCTTTTACCATCTTCTCTTTTTCCTTTAATTTTTTTTTGCTAAAAATGTATTTCGGTAAGTAATACCTCGTCAAACCACATATCATTCCACAACACTCATGTCGGGCCCGAAGTTAAGGCCTTGCCACATATGAAAGGTGTTAATTAGGAGTAATCTAAAGCGCGCCACCCCCCCCCCCCCCCCCCCCCAAAAAAAAAAAAAAAAAAAAAAAATTATAGAGACTCGAGTTAATTTGGACCTTGTCCAATCAAATCCGGATTTCAATCACTGAACCAAATCCTCTAGTTTCTTCTCATTTTTGGGACAAATGGACTTCTAATCTTTTTCCTAGTCATAGTTTTTTTTTTCATCAGAATTTTTTTAATAAATCTTTGAAAAAGATTAGTAGATTACAAAAATTTAACGGATCAAGGGTACACCGGCGAACGTCACCCGAGAACCAAATCTAAAGGAAGGCAAGGAGCCAACTATAACACCCTAAAGAAAAACAAAACCGAAACATCCACCGAAACAATCCAAACAACCTAAGACCAAAAGAAACAAACACCAAGAACACAACCTAAACCCGCCAAAACTTATAAATTAAAATCCACGTTGAAGAAACAAATTGATATGTTTTCGTAACATGTTTTTAAGTAAAAAAAGAAGAAGTTTGAAATCCAAAATTATTTATTTTCCCAATATAAATGTGTTCTGAAAATATATATACGATCAATTCATGACATCTTACATGTCCATAAATCAATTGAAGAGAAACTCAACCATACGATCAACTAGAGAGGATGCCATAACTTTTTTCCTGGTGCGGTGCTAGGTTTATTTGAATTCTTCCATTACTAATTATATAACTCTCTAGGCTGCTAGCTAGAGGTGAATAGCTTTTGGCATACACGTCTTTTCGTTTGTGGTCACACCGATAATCTCCCCCATAAGATCAAATAGGCACAAACATTTTATTTATCCGAACCCCAAGGGATCAACCTAGATATTTGCTTCCTCCTAATATCTCAAATTCGAAACATTTCAGGTCTTATCAAATCCTTCGGGGTCAGTTCACGTGGAGCCTTGATATGGCTTTAAATGGGGCTTCTGTTGGTGAACGGTGGGATAATTTTTCAAGATTAGTCGAGGTGCGCGCGTAAGTCAAAAATTTTGTTGTGAAGCCATACAAATTTATCTTCTTTTTCAACAAAGCTGAAGAAGATCTCAAGAAGACAAGAACTATTTGAAATCAAGCTCCAAAGCCATCAAGTTAAATCCACAAATTCATCATCTCCTACGTACCATCAAATATTTGAAGTAGATCTCAAATACTGATAATTTGAGAATAATCTCCAAAGCCCTCAAATCAATATTCGTGAAAATTTCCCATATTTTTCAACCAGAGTGGAGACGATCGATAAATTAAATTTAAGAACAGACTGCAAGGCTCTCAAGTCAAAATCCATCAATTTCGTCGTCATCCTAAAAAAGACTAAAGCAGATCATTCACAAAAAATAAAAAAAAATAAGACTAAAGAGCCTATCGGGAAAGAAAAAGAGGCTAAAGAAGACTTTGCTGTTCAATTTGAGAACAAGCATCATGCATGCCCTCGACTCAAAACTCTCGCAGAGAAGAATCAGAGGATTCAATAATTTCTCTAATTAGATATTAATCAGGGATCGTAGTCTTTTTATTCAAATCAATAACAACCGCATTTTTCCTCTAATTTCCCCTCTTTGTTTTTATGATCGAAATTTGTGTGGGTACACAGGGAACAAGTAATTTTGACCTAATTTCCTTCTCATCGTACCAAAATATCTAAATCAATACGCTACATATCGTATTAGCCGGATTCGTATTATCCTATATGTGCATCGGACGCTTCTTGATTCATATAAGTCTTGAGGCGATTCACTATTCTAATTTCTAGGTGTGCTAGGGCTAGTTGACGACTGCTACGTTGATTCAGGTCCTTTTAAGCTTTTTCGCACAAGAAATAGTATAAGAATTAATGATTACAAATTCCTCATATTTATCTTTTGATACTCATGTTATCAGGGGTTTTTTTTTTTTTTAAACTGAATGGCGAATATATTTTTCATTTATTACAAGGATAAATTAATAAATGAAAACGGTACAATAAGAAAAGTATGGAAAAGTGCACAAAACCCACCTACTATTGCTACTCGCAAATTCTTAACTTATCTCTTAACCTTTCGAATATGTTTTTTGCAAAAAGAGAAAGACCCAACAAATGCAGTTGGCAAATCGTTAACTACACAAAACACCCGAAAGCCTCGGAAAGTGCACAATACTCTCCTACTACTACCGATACTCCTTTTATTGTTACAACACGACCATTACCTCTACGCACTTGTTTCGATGTTGCTATTGAAAAACAACCAACGCTACGTACAGATACGTACAAATGGATCGGCTACAGATGCATTTAGAGCCATACAATTAATACACGTGGGCTTCCCATGATACACGTGGAATCTGCATACATGGAACAATTAATAACACATCTCTGTCTGCATCTATGCCTGAGCATCTGTTTGCAAAGCTTTTCTAATAACTTATACATACTGCATATTTTTGGTGGTTGTCATGAAATGGATTGTTGTAACTCATCACCAGGTGCGTGCACGATAATTATCTTATAGGCCTATTTGGATAGTGAGAAAGAATGTGAAGAAAAAGGGGAGCGATCGTTCTCACCAAATGATTCAAATCGCACTATTTTTATAAAATTGATGAGAAAGGAGATCGAATGAGCCAATCAAATAATATTAGGTATGTATTGTTTAAAAAGTATCTTCTAATTTTTTTTTTCGTTTATTTGAAAGAAAGTTAAACACGGTTAGGGTTTCTAACAAACGTCTATTGGCACGTTAGACAATAAATTCCACATTTCTTGGGTACGCAATGGATTATCAGTCAATATAAAAAAAGAGTCGCCAAATAACTTAAGCTTTTGGATTGGATATAAAAATTTCGCACGGAGAAGATAAATAAATCCTTCGGAACCTCTCTAGACTAATGATCATGAGCATATGAGATTAAGCACGATATAAAGGAATTAGAAAAAAACCATTGGTTTGTTTCCTCTTCTCATGTGGCAAAGGAAAAACATTAACCATTATCCCACGAAAATCATTTTAAAGGGGTCTAATCAAATAAGTCTTGTACAACCTTAGTGAATACTGTAGAAATTAAAGGTAATCTAGTGAAGACATTAATTTGGTTCCAATTATGAACTGCAGAAAATTACGATATGTTGATCACTGTAATTTTTTTTTTTTTTTTTGGGGGGGGGGGGGGGGGGGGGGGGGGGGTGTAGCTAAGCATATTTCGAGAACTTATAAGATGTACAACGGGACTCGATTGGTCCTAGGAAAGCTAGGGTTTGCGTTTATTGACGATCGATCTCAAAAACTTTAAACTAGTTGTTATCCTAATTGCAGTTTCTGGATCCGTCGACTGTCTAACAAATCGTGGAAACTTCATTAGGTCATAAAATGAACTATCCAGTACTGCAAATCTAGTATTGTTGAACTTTGGAGTAAAACGTAGGTTATGACAGGCCAATGTTGCTGCAAGAATTCCAACATAATTCAGACCTCTCTCGTCAACGCTAAGGTCCCCTCCACGACCACTTGGGCTAGAAAAGTTATATTAGGGTTCGAAGATTTTCTAAACAAGTGACTATTCGTTTACGTACGTTTGCTAGATGCATGGCCCGATATCCGTGTTCATCATACCCCCTCGATCTGTCCCAAATTGTCGGTAGCTTACGAAAAGTCATGTAATTTTGAGATAAAAAAATTATATGTATTTGATTTGTTGCCAATTAATTGTATTTCTAGATCATTCAATTATGCTTTGGAAAGTGGTTTAGTAATGGTGATGAAATTACTCTTTTTTCGTGTGTGTGGAATTCAAGAAGCAAGCAGTTCTATATGTGTTCCAAAGCTAACCAAAAATATGTGTAACACACGCCAAAAGTATCCGTAACATTTCTTTTCTGAACAAAAAAAAATTTAAATCTTTGAATAAATAATATAAATTAAAATGGGCGCCCCAGGGCGAGGCGACATCAGTACAAGAAGGGAGCATCTACCCGTAACAGTTCTATGGTACACTATATATATGTGTATACCATAGTTTTCTCCTGTATTATGGCCCACATAACCACTTCAAATGACGAAATAACTACATCTAGTACACTGAAAGTAAGTTATCTTAATTATACTCACCAATTTCGACATGATATATCAATGTTTGATGATGTGAAAGAGCATGCAGGCAATATTTAACACAAGGACGTACACCCCATGAGAGAGCATTTTATTACTTGTACTTATTGGAAAGGAAAACATGGTTACACTTTTGACACCGCCATGAGAGAGCATTCCCCAAACGAGCTGCATTTTTTTTTTCAGAATCTGAACCATATATTTCTCTACAGCCAGACGCCATTTTCCATTTCAAAAATCCGATCCTTTTTTTTTTTTTTTTCCGAAAGGAAAATGAAAAATGGAGTCAGAGACGGATCGATCTGTAGTTTGTAAGATGCACGTAAGTTCTCGTATGCAGGTGCGATGCATGCAAGTTGTATTGACAGTGTATTCAAATTAATGAGAGGAATGTTGAATATATATGAGCCGAGCAAAAAAAAAATGTTGAATATATACGATAAATCAGGACGCTTCAGCTAAGGTCACCCTTATACCACAAAAATGCGGACGTCGCTCAGCTGCCGTTGAATTGTGTTTTGAATGGTCTGGATTCACGAATAGATATTTATTCGTATCTATTCGCGCGAATAGATTGTCTGCAAATTCGGACTATTCAAAACACAATTCAACAGCTATTAACAGAAGTCCACATTTTCCCACTCTAAGAGGTTAGCTGAAGCGCCCTCATACAAAAAATATGTACAACAAATAAACTTAAAACTAATTTGAAGGAAAGGATGAGTTTTGGAGATCGACTTTTTTGAAAAACAGACTTAAAAATCAAGAATTATGATTGGAGTGTGTTTGAATAGTAGTTTTTTCAAAATACATGTTACAATATTAAGGTAAATTCGATTTTCCGAAATGGAAAATAGGGGTGGAGTTGCTCTGAATACCATTTAAAATAGTTGTACCACGGTATGTGTGTGTGAGACAATCATACCATGTTTCAGAATTATTTTTTTTTTATCGGCAACAAAATTTTATTGAACTTGACATTGACATTGAGATTTATCATCTTTTCACTGCCTCGGTCATGCGGGAGAAATCTCATCTTTTCACTGCCTCGGTCATGCGGGAGAGAGAGAGAGAGAGAGTTCTTAAACGAAAATCAGAGTCGACAGAATAAAGGGATGAAATCACTTCCAATTCAAATAATTAATCTGAAACCCTAAGGAGTAGGGGTTGCAACAAATGGATGGCAATCATACAAGTTAAAGCCTACAAAAACAGATTCTAATGTCAAATAATGGCCACTTATATTTTTACCCACTAGCTCACAAATTAATAATGTAACTCATTACCATAAATCCTGCAAAATGCATTCAATATTCTACTACTATGACAAGAAGAAGAAAAACATAAACCAAAGCATGCAGATTATCATCATATAATTAAGTTTTATCTCACTTTGCAGTAACAAGCTTTTATATATTTATGTTTCATTTGCTGCATATAATCGTATTTACACACAACAAACACACTTACTCTCTTGAAGAACCCGCCGAGCAAGGGATATCCCAGAGCGCGATTTTGAGTTCTCCTCGTCTGATTCCTTCAGAAAATGTCACTCACAACTGCAGCTAGCTAGGTATCGAACAAATTCTTGACCATGATCTTCCCCATGAAAAGCTTGTCTGATCATGCAAGGAGGACTCAATTGGTATTGTTCGAGAATTATACAACCGGTGCAGCCTTTATTGGGTAGCCTTTGATTGTTCGATCTGCGAATGAAGATCGACTTTGGAGGTAGAACTCATCGGAGAACTAAAAGAATTGAGGGACGAAACGAGTGAGTTCGGAACAACGTGTTGTGAATTTGAGCTCATCAGTGGGAAGTGGTTAATTTGCCTTGTATCGCCCTCTCCTAGAGTGGTAACATAGGGAGGAAACGGAGGGAAAATCGACGGTGTTGCCAAGGGCGGAGATAGAAACAGTTGAGAGCCAGACGAGAAAGGCGCCATCGATGATGGTATCGACATCAAGTTACCGGGATTGGCGGTTTCCGTTTGGGAGGGAAACTGAGACAAGGATAGAGTGGAATTAGGATCCCAATGGAAGTAGTTGTATGGCATGGAATTGTTGAGCAAGTTTGGGAAGGAATTGGAGGAGTTGCTGGCAATGGGAAAGAAGTTCTGGGCTGAGAGATTTTGCTCTTCGTTTGCTCTCATATTCCACTTGGTTTTCTCAACACTAGTAGTCTCCCTCTCAACTTCCTTGAGCTTCCCTCCAAATTCCCAGCCTTTCATCAATGATTTCCCCATCATTTCTTGATCGTCTCCCGCGTTACAGTTGATCTTAATCCCTTCCTTGGCGTACGTTGGATTCGGACTAAAGAAGGGGGAGAAAGAAGATTGAGGGGAATTCAAATCATGAGAAACTAGGGTTGCCGGGTGGAACTGGCTGAAATTCCCCGGGGGCATCTGGAGAGGTGGGAGTTTATCGATATCGAGCTTAGTAGCTTCCATCAACCAGTCTACCACCTTGCTCGGCTGGCTGAGACCGAGCCTATCCTGAAGATCATATACCTGAATAGCTGTGGGAACCGAAAGCCTGATCCGTCGGTCTCTCAAGCCCCTCACGGTGCAAACCTTGCTGTGCCGGTCTTTTCCTCCAAAGGCACGAGAGACGCGTACAATTCTCGGGTTTCTAAATGCCGACCATTGCCTTGAGCTTGATGGTGCCTTGGGGAACTTGTTATTGTTGTTGTTGGTGTCGCCTTCGGCCTTTGCCTCGAAATCTTTTTCTCTTGTAGCTGTGATCATCTTTAACTCATCATTGAGCTGCAAGGGGATAACTGAACCTACACAAATTTTCCAATTGTTGGTAGGCAGTATATAGAGGCGATCTTGTAGTCATTTTCATTCTAGCAATTCTTTTGCAACAATCTCTAAGAAATCAATAAAAAAATTCTTCGCCGTTCCAAAAAAAAAATAAATGGACGCAAATAAAAGAAATCAAATCAGTTTGCATGTATGATGAAGATTGAACACCTCGAAAACCTATATCTATAATTTATGTTTAAGATACTGGTAAATCATGACAGAAAATGGACTAGAATTAAGGTTTTATAGTGCAATTTTGTAATTGAATTCAAGAAGTGGTTCTTCTTCAAGAACTTTTGTGAAGAAAGTGAAGTAATAGTTAGGGTTAATTTTAGAGGTGACTGGCCGGGAAAATGGTTCCCAACAACCCAATTGAACACAAGATTCATAAAATTACAAAAAAAAAAAGTAGTTGCGGATTGTGAGAACAAACTTGCAATAGAAATGATTAGGACCAAAATCTGATCACTTCAAAATTTCTTGCTTTCCTCTCTTCTAGTATTCTTCTTCTCCTTGATCTAAGATGGTTTCTCTATCTTTCACTGTGCAAGAAAATAGAGTTATTTGACTTTGAAATTAAGATCATGGAAGAAAAACTCACATGAGTCGGAAATCTCACTCACGCAGTTCGCAGCTCTTCAATTTGACTCTTGATATATTCCAAAGCATAGAGCATATCCGATTGAGGATTATCGTTGTCGGAGGAGGAGGAGAAGAGGAGAGAAGGAGAGGAGGAACAAGGACCTTTCAAGTCTTCTCTTATATGTAGATGAACTGTACGTGTGTGAACAACTGGATGATAAGATCTAAACCTTTTTTTTTTTAAGAGAGGAAACTTAAGACACAATTTTTGAAAGATAAAACGCGAGAATCTACCATGCCAAGTTGCACGCGGAAAGAGCAAAAAGAAAAAGATATGGCGTAGTTTCGACCACGTGGCCTGTCTGTTAATCGATGCGTTAAGTAGACATTAGTTTAGTCGGTTTAGGTCTCCATACATAACACGAGAGATCATAAATGCACATAAAATTAGCCATATACAAGTAGCTACGTAATCGAACTTTGCATTGTACATTTTGGTAGTAATTCTTTTTTCTTTTTTTTGGGTACTTAGGAATATTATAGATCGGTCAGCTGAGAAGTGTTGCAGCATAAGTGCATACATTTTGGTAGTAATTCACGTATAAACAAGTACTAAGGTAGGCAATTTAATTAAAACTTTTATGGGGACCATTCAAAAAAGGAAGGGTGATTGCTTTATTGACAAAGCATGGATTGAAAAAATGCATGCCTATCTCAATAAAAAGAAGGCATGACGTTGAACCCTTTCTTGCACAATATCCTTAAGTTCTTTCTTTCTACGGCTAAACAACCCATGTTTTTTGTTTTTTGTTTTTTATTTTTTTTGATCGGCATAGAAAATTTTATTTCCTTCTTCTTTTTGGTTTAAAGTCTTCATTCTCTTCTATTATCCCCGTTTTTCAAGAAGAATTTTCAAAGAAAATTATCGTGGTACATATCACCAAGAACAAATTATATCCATAACTAATTAGGCAGTCGAATTAGGCAAGACCAGGACGGTTAACCGCTTTTTAAAAATTTATGTCACCCTGCATCTGTACGTATTTAGAGGATAACGAACGATTGTTATTACTGTGAATGGGTTCTTCTATTGACAGCTAGGCTATTAATGAACCAAAGAGAATGACAAAATTAAAACCACGGATTTCAATACACCCGTTACACTTTTCGACGCACTTCTATACTTGGTTCACGCGTTCAATACACTTTTTCGATCGACAGGCCACCAGGCTGTTTTTAGCATTTTCCCTGTTGTGATGAATGAGATAAGTTTGAGCATGTGACTGTCCAATGAGTTTTTATGGCCTAGGGGGTATTAGAGTTTTTATTCATCAGCTGGGTAGATGTTTCAGCTACTGCTTTCATAGAAGAGGGACCATATTCAATTATAGGGTTTTTAAAAGCATGCATCCACTTATATAGTAGCAGTAAACTAGTACTACTCAGATCAGGACCACATAGAAGTTGGCTGTGATGAAGTGAGATTTTCTAGCTATAGCCAAGTTGGACTTTACTTAATGAGCTTAATTATTAGGATTTTTAATCACTGCTTCAAAATAGTTTATCCTCAATCTTTCTATAAATAATTAATCTTTGGCAAAGAAAATAGATTATCATGTTTAGGCCGAAACCCTATTGGTAATTTGTTTAGTTTTTCTTAAACTTGGTGTATATGTACTAGGTACAGGCGTACTGAAAACACGAAAAAAAAAAATTTTAAAAAACGTGCATCGAAATGTGGTTTCAATGGCTAAAAATTAATGATTTTCAATTTTCTTTTTAGACCTTAGAGCTATGAGAAAAAATCCCTATCGCTAGTCCGAAATTAAGTCGGCCATTTTAGCCCCTTTTATTCACTGAAATAGCTTACGATATAGGATCCATTAAGAGGCTGATAAAGTGGTTAACAACTAACCTTGAATTGGGCCGGTACAGTATTATTTGAAGTTTACGGTTAAAGATTTTATCAAACCCTAGAAAGAGGAAATCAGTTCAACTGAGAAGGAGGCAACCAAACTTCAACTATTTTTGCACAATTAAATGGAGAGAGAGAGAGAGAGAGAGAGAGAGAGAGAGAGGGATTGATTATATTTACCTGGACAATGAGTAAAAGCGAAAGTGAGAAATACTCCATCTTCAATGTGATTTCCCAAGATTGAATGAATGGAAGATACCCAGAGAAATAAAAACCCTAACTGCAAACCCTAAGCCTAAAAAAGGGGGCAAACTCGTACTACGTTCATCTGTGTGGAACAAAATCAATTGCGTAATTAGGATATGTTCACCACCAAACACAAAACCTCTGCGTGGTGAGATTTCCACTTCTGATTTGAAACCCCCCACGCCAAAGGAGGGAGTGATTATTCAGTATTCTTGGAGTGCAGTCACTTGGTGTTCTAAGAGCATCTCCTGTCTTGATCCAAAATTTTATTCAAATTGGGGTCAAAATTTAGGTAAAAATCCATTTTGTGTCAGGCTCACTCCAATGACAAAATGATATTTTATCCAAATATATTATTTTTAAGTATTCAATGGCAATAGTGTAAATAATAGAAGGGAACAAATTTGATTTGGGGTAGAGAATGACTGACTGCTGTGAAGAAAAAGAAAAAGAACTCGACTTACCTCCATAACCATGGCCAATCACCCAAACAGTCTACCACTTACCACCACTCACAAAACTCTGATTTATATATCCTCCTTTCTTTTCTATCTTTAGGAACTCATTCTGGCGGTGACGGCCATGAGAAAGAGTTGCAGGTATCCAAGTCTGGGAAAGCCGACGTTATGCTCTCAGAATGACATGGAATGAGCCGTTGGAATATTGGAAAAAAAAAAGGGAAGAGACTTAGATTGTTTCAAATTTGAGGAAAGAAATGGGTAAAACCCGAAATGGGAGGTTTGGGTCAAAGGTTGAAAAGGATTTTTTGTGGGTTTTGCCTAAATTTTAAATTTGAGTCTTAAAATGGGTCAATGTTGGAGATGCTCTAAGGATTTTCTCGGTCTACGCGCTATGTTCGTGCGGAGGCATATACTTGGTAATGGACTTTGCACAAATGTGTGGGGAGTAGCCTCATGGAGCATTATATGGCGGTACTCTATGAGCAAATAATAATTTCTTCCCAAGGAAGGAGTGATAATTTTTTTTGTTCGGCAAATTTTTTTTATTAAGCTCTGAAGAGGATACAAAGATTAAAAGGGGTAAGGGCAAGCAGAAGGAACCCAAACACAAAAAGAAAACGCTGGCGAGGAAGGAGTGATTATTCCATGCTCCTTGAGTATTAATTTATAAAAGTGTGTGGGGCCTACACAAATGCGTGACACAAAGCTCCTATGGATCAACAATGCTCCAAGAGGATAAAATAATTTCTCCAAAGAATAAGGGGTCGAAATGGCATAGAGAACACCAATTAACTTAATTATCAGTTACTCCCTCTGTCCAAAAATAAATATCTAGTCCACAAAAACGAAAACTTAAAAATAGTACAAATTTTTCAAGAAAAATTCAAACTTTTTCCAACAATTTACTAGATATCCATTTTTTTTTTAAATTTATGAAAAAAAGTTAGAATTTTTTCTTATAGAAAAAGTATTATTTTTAAGTCCTCATTTTGCGGACCGGACATTTATTTTTGGGACGGAAGTAGTACTATTTTCAGTATTTTGATGCTTATAAATTTGGTTAGTAAAATTAGAAGGAGGGGATTTAATTTTTTGGGGACCTTTTGCAGCATAAAAAAAGTCAGTACAAGGACAAGTAATAAGAGTATACCTATTTTGATCCTTAATTTGGTTAGTCATTATAGAAGGTAGGGCTTTTATTTTTGGGGGGCCCTTTGCGGGGTAAAAAAAGGAAGTACTGGGACAAGTAATTATAAGAGTAGCTGTATAATAATATCGTGACATTTAACAGTTTAATATATGAATCGAGAATGGAGTCTTGCTCAAGTTAATAAAACTCTTCTTCTTTTCAAAAAAAAACCAGTAAATTTGGTAGCAGTAGTATTATAAAAATAAAAACCCAGTAAATTCGATTGTTTGTTTGGGGTTGAGGCTCGAGAAGTTCTTGGCTATTTACATTTAGGTTTTTTCTGGTTTTTTGGTTTTTCCAGTTGACGTCTTGCCTTTAGGTCTTGGGTGACTTTATGCCGGTGTGCCCTTGTTCTTTTTAATCTTCGTAATCATTTATAAAAAGTAATAAATTCTTTTGCTTAGTAAAAAAAAAATACTGTAGTATTATAGGAGAGTATATGGGTGTAACAGTAGTACTTTTAGATTCATAAAAACTTGATCAATTCTTTTGATATATATGTACAGTTAACTTTTTTTTTTTTGGTAATGCAGGGTCCCGGGCCAGCTTACGCGCACCTTGGACTAATCGTTACAGCCCCTCCACAGCCATTTCACACGCTTACGTGAGGTGGTGAGGTGGCCTCAAGAGTTGTTGACAAAGAGAATCGAATTTGAGACCTTAGGATGAAGCAAACACCTAAGTCCAGGCAAGGCCGGCTCATAAGTTTTGGAGGCCGGAAGTGAACCTCTAGAATGAGGCCGGCCTCTATATATTTTTCATACAAAAGTTGGTCAACAAAGAGTCTTAATAAGAAAAGAAAAAAACCCATTACAAAATATAAGCAGGTAATTATCCAAAAAAAATGCAACTATTACAATACCTCAAAATCCATCATTTGAAAAGTAGTCTTCTCACACATTTTGCTGCAAACATACTAATTCCACCGTTGGACCTATTTTGTGGCTCCTAAACTTCAATTGGACCTATTTGTGTTAAGGATGTTTAGTGCAAAGAAAAAAAAAAGGAAAATTGACAGTCCATGACATATTTTAATAATTAATACCCGTCAAAAACATGCTGAAAACATTTATTCAATTTGGAACCATATATATATATATATATGTGTGTGTGTGTGTGTGTGTGTCTTAGAATTTTGAGACCCTCATTTTTAATCTCTTTTAGGGGCCTGAAGCCCTTGCTTTTGTCCTGCCTCTCCCTCCAGCCGGTCCTAAGTGCAGGCCGAGACCACTTGGCCGAATCCTTCATGTTTATGTACGGTTAAGTTATCCTTTGGACTCATGAAAACTTCTCTGTCTCTCCCTCTCTAAGCAGAAAGTTCCCTGGCATCACGAGGAAAACAGAAAAAAGTTGAAGCAGAGTAGGTTATTGTAAGGCAACACAGTATCATAAATGGTCGTCTGATCCAATACAGATCTCTGCACTCTTGCAGTGATGACAAATACTGTCTCGCAACCGATCGGGATGAAAAAAAAAATTCAACTACTAACTGCAAGAACGAGAACCGACAGGGAGTCTGTTCCCGAGCACAAAATTTTATCTGAGGCTCGTCTCGTGTCCCGCACTCATGTCCCGCAGGAATGAATGGAGTCGCTCAATTTGTTCAGATTATATTACATACCTATATAAAATAAATAGGACAACTTATATATGACTCAATGGAACATTGTCTCCCATCACTCCAACAAAATAAATAAAGTTTTTTCCTGCAATTTTGACTTTTCGTAATTTATCTTAATAAATTGTGGAGAATGAATAGTTAACGTCAACCACATGTTTCCCCACCTTTTGTTGCACCATCCAATCCGGACCTTAGCCATACATTTTGGGAGTAGCGCCTCTCCGGTCTTGAAAATGAACTTGAGCCTCCAATTTGCCCCCTTTTCGAAGTGTATTTCTTTTTTCTTTTTTTTTGCCAATCGGTAGGATAGATTTTTTTTATATCTATTGTGTGAAAGTCTGTGAAATAACCAGACCCAACAATTGAACCAACAGGATAAATAAGCCCATCAAATGGACCACAATCATTAGAAGCCCAACTCAACTACAAACTCCATTAAGGAAAGAAATAACCCCAACAAATTCAAAGGAAAGAACATCCATACGCAGGTAAAAAGACTCGAACTCCTGACCTCGTAATGAGATGCAAGAGTTCGGGTCAACTGAGCTAGTCCTAGCATATCCAAAGCATAAATCATGTCAAACTTCAATATTATGGATGGGCATATACTGGAACAAGTATTCAATATGGATGGAAGTCAGGCTTCTGGTTGAAGTGATTTTATTCTGTTTGTTGGATTTTTTTTTTTTTAAGGAAAGTATACGAAAATTTCATTTTGTTGTCTTAACTTACAATTAATTCAGGCAAATCAACCCTCCTCCAAGAAAAATTGTGGGATGGCCCCCATCCCTAGCTAGAGCCAAAGACGTTTTGCAGGGTTGTGCGGGCAAGTCGATCAAGTATGACTCACAACCGATACTCAACTATTACGGTTGATCAGATCGACCCATGTTCACAAATTTACCAATATATATAACCGATTGATTCCCGCTACTATATATGCTCCCCATAAGTATCACGATCGCTACCATTATTTAAAACATTTATAAACTCCCAACAATAAGGGTGCATTTTGTTAGCTTTTTGTCTAAAACTTTTTTCGGTATTCTTTGACTTATCGTAGGAACTTTTTGTTGAGCTTTTTATTTCGAAGAAGAATCAAAAAAGTATAAAAAATGTGGGCTAGTGTTGAAAAAAGTTTATATAAAACGATACTACAAACAAAAAAAGACAATTGTTTCTTATTTTATTCATCTTTAGTGAACTATTTTTTTTTCCTTCTAGTCATAATTTTTTACTTTTTAACCTCTCCTCCCCTCGTCGAGACAGATAATTAATTCAAAAAAAAAATTCAAAAAGCAAATATAATAAAATTTCAAAAAAATACTAAGAAAACACACGAAAGAGAGAAGAAACTAACAAAAAAGTTCATTACAAGAATGAAGCCTAGCTAACCAAGTAACCGTGGCAGAATTAATCAACCAGCGAAATCTCCAAAATGAACCGTATGTGGTGTTATCATGCATAGATGATTGAACGCAGAAGCAATTAAATTGTACTGTAATCAAGACGATTGAATGCACGCCTGCTGTCCAATGGAGTAAGTATGAGAGAGAGAGAGAGAGAGAGAGAGAGAGAGAGAGAGGGAGAGGGAGAGGGGGGGACACGTTCATCTGACAAAGGACTATCACCGTCACCAACTGCTATCCCCATTGAGCTATCATTATCATCATCATCAATAATTAATCATAATATAGTAGTACTACTATCAGTTGGGAGAGATCCCTTATTTTTTTACTGTCAAAATACTATCAGTCGTAGGAGTAATAGAAATGATGGGAGGAATCATGGCGAGAGAGAGAGAGGAGGGCAGGGAAGACCACCGGCCATGTAGCGCAGACGTGCACTACTACTACCGGGCTGCAAGGCATAGTTTTTAATTGTTCAAAAGTGTTTTTAATTGTCCAGATACTTTTTCAGATGAGAGAATACTTTTCTTTGGAAGAGTTATTTTTAAAAATTCAAACCGTCGATAGCTGAGATGGACGGCTAACGTAGTGCACTACAAGACCGCCCGAGGGTGGTTTAACGCGTAAGGGTTGACTTGGTCGTCAATGCTCCAGAGACTTGGGAGGAATCATGGAGCCGATCCGTGTAGAGCTTATTCTTTTAAGGTCATACGTTCGAAATCTTTTGCAGGTGATATCAATTCTTTCGAAAACCAGTGCGTGCAAAGCTTTTCACGAGTGCACGGTAGATTAGTCTCCACAATTATTCGAGATGCGGCCGGCTAAACTGGTCCGGACGCTTAATTTATGTTAAAAAAAAAAGAAAGAAAGAAAGGAGAAAGAGGCAGTAATATATGTGCATCCAATACTTGAGACTGACCAATTAGTCGTCCCAATGGACAGAAGGAAGAAGCTCACTTACTCTCTCTTCTCTATTGATTTGCTCTTTTTGTTCTTTTTTTCTCTGGAGTCTGATGATGGAGTAATTTCTCTTACACATTTTTTTGCTGCATTCTGATTCCTGGCAGAGGCCACAGGCCCCCCCTAGAAATAGAAAAAGGGAAACCAAAGGAGAGGAGAAAACAATAAAGTACTGGTGGATAGCCGTGATGAAAGCAATGTTAAATGCATTGCTATCTCTCCATCAATGACAGTGCCAATTGTATGCGCAGAAAGTAAACTCCAGTCCTTCTGGCTTCAATGTCTCTCTCTCTCTCTCTCTCTCTCTCTCTCTCTCTCTCCTCTATTCCAACATCATGTTTCCATCCTCTGTTGCAAACTGTACTAATTGAATCTCAGCCCTTAAATCAAATTCCTTCTCTCTAAATTTCAGTTTGACTCATTCTTTTCATTTTTTTTTATCGACAAAAGTAATATTTTATTAATAAAAAAAAATAAGAGAATTCCAACCAAATGTTATAAAATACGATTAGTTGGGACAAAGCTCAAACACATCTAAAGAGACAAGCCCATAACATCTATGAGTCTAAAATGCTTAGATCAAACAATAAACATGCACACAAAAAAAAGACTAGACCCAACAAAGTGAGCTAGTCTCAGCTCAAGAAAACCCTTAATCTAATCCTAATCTTCTATACAGATTCAGTTCAACGCCATCCACCCACCACCGCCACCAAAAACAGACAGCCCACCACCAGCTCCATTGGACCGCCACCTTTAGAAAACAACCTGGCCACCACAAGCCAACACCACCGGAGAAAACAAGTCGAAGATGAGGAACCCAAAAACTGTAGCGAGCGCTCGACCAAACTGTTAGGCGATAACCGAGACACCCAATAGTGAACTTGGCAGGAGACCACGCTGGTTACCCACGCTTCCAAAATCACCACATCGACCACACCGTTGGTCAAAACCGCCAGATCAATGTGTGAGCTAGTTTTGTTAGGCGTGTTGGTAACGGTGCGATTCATTGCTTGGTTTGTAAGAGTTTTGGAGGATATGCATTTTTACTTGGGAATCATTTTCATCGTTGTGGCTGTCCACGCCTTTGTTAAATGATGGATGTGCTCTTTGTTTGTTTTTTCGATGATTATCATTGATATGCGTTGTGGCTATCCACGTATTTGTTAAAGGATGAATGGGCTCTTTGTTTATTTTTTCGATGATTATCAATGATACTAGTTATCCTTTTGGGAAGAAAAAAAAAGAATGTGATTTTGACACTTCACTTTTTATTTTGTAATCTCACAAGGTCAAGACACAATGAGTGAAGTGCCAGTGGCTAAAACTGGAGTGCCAAAATCAATTTTTAAAAAGAAACGGGCAAATGCCTATCGGAATTTTTGGCGCTGTAATTTCCAATGTGACCCAATTGAGAAGTTTTTTTTATTTTTTTTATTTTTAAATTGATCGATTGAGAAGTTTATTCCTTTTTTAAAATGACCAATTGAGAAGTTGAATATCAAACTAGACAATGACCAACCAATTGGGGCTAGCTCAATTGGTCAGAACTTTTGCATCTCACTAAGATGTTAGTAGTTCGAATCTCTCTACCTGTGTGTGAGTGTTCCTCTTAACAGGCTTTTCATTACTTCTTTGCTTCTACCCTATTATAAGCTTATTTCTTGTATTGGTTGAATTTTTACGCTTGGTTGGTCTCATAGACTTTCACAATTAATGTAATGTCTGAACTTTGTACTTTGTATTTCATATATAATATAAATGATCTCTTTTTATCAATTTAAAAAAAAAAAAAAAACCCTGGACAATAACTACTTCTGTAAGGACAAACTTTGTGGATAGTTGGGCCAAAAAGGCCCAGTTTAGACCATGAAGCCCATTAAAGAGGTTGAGAAAATATCCACCAAAAAAGAGGGAATCAAACTGTTATCCTAGCCTTTCAAAAAAAACTGTTAACCTAGTACACCCACCCCAAAAAAAATTGATCAAGTGAATTATAATTTCGGTTCGTCAAGACAAATCAGAAAAAGTATAGAATTATGAACCAAATTCAAATTCGACGCAAACCTATCAAATACAAAAACAAATAAAATAATAATAAGGACAAAATACATATTTTCTTCCTGTGATTTGAGACTTTGGCACATTACCTCCCTGACTTTTTGAAATGATCAATGTTGTGTTTGCTTCTCTTTTTGAAAAGTATTTTTCAAAAGATTTCTCATACGTGCAATCATTTCTCTCCCTATCTCTCTTCACTTATTATCCATACTACGTTTTCAAAAAAAATTTCAAAAAGTATTCCAAACAAAGCATAACTCATCTCCTCGTGATTTGGGACTAAAGTACTACCATCATATTTTTCTTTCTTCCAAACTAACGGAAGGTGTGCTACACATGCCAATTATGAGAGTTGGAATGAAAAATAAGATTAAATAAAGTTAAATTAGTATGTAAGAAGACAACACTACCCTTTTTCTTCATCTTCCCCAAACGATATGAATCAACAAACAGCAACCCTCCAGCAACCCCACAATTAAGATTAAACTTTCCAAACCTATTTCTATGAAAACCAGTGGGAGACTGGGAGTCATCGTTTTCAATGTCAATTTTAAAATCGAATTCTTGACAAATTCGAAGCATGCCGGCAAGCTACTGGGTTTTGGTTGGTGGGTGTCATGTACACAATATGTAGATTTCTGTCAAATTATGGAGTAATTGATTTTACCAATTTGTATGCCAAGGACATTTAAAGAAATTATGTTTGGCATAATAAGTTAAATGGCTTTTTTTATTGTCCTTATTCAAAAAATTTTCGCATTTGTTAGTGTTTTGTCAAATTTTTGTGGATTATTGCATCGTCATAACAAGAGAAATCTAAAAAGTATAAAATTATGATCGAAACCTAATTTTTTTTAATAAAAATAAAAAATTGAATTATTGGCTTATTTTTGTCTCTATTCAAAAAATTTAGGTTTTGAGTGTAATTTTTTACTTTTTAGATTCTTCTCATCATGAAGAAGCAATAATCTACAAAAAGCACCGGCTCTAGCGGGATGATGCTTACATCTCTTAGTCGCAGAGGACGTCTCAGTACTAGAGAGATCGTTTTTGATGTCACTGGAGAGATCGTTTTTGATGTCGCCATCGTTTTTGATGTCGCCGTCGCTACGGAGATCGCCGACGAAGGTGAGCATATAAAAGATTTATTGGAGGTTTTTTCTGATGTTGGTTTGTAATTTTAAACGGTAACTTGTTCGTTTGTGTTGCTGTTGAATCGAAAGAATGAGTTTTTGCACCTCATCTGGGTTTTCAAATTTTTTGGAGTTAATTTTTTACAGGGCTTCATAAAATATTATTCTAAAATTTATGGATATTTTTCTGTGTTTTTTTGAAATTCGGGGTGAGCTCCACAAAAAATATAATGAATGGTATAGTGGATGAATGATAGTGCATGTATCATCCCTCTTTTACCATTGAAGGAGTGTGAGTTTTCAGTTTTTTCCCATTAATTGAGAGTGTTTGATCTACTACTATTATATATCCTCTCTAAAAAAAGACAGGGTATTATAGTCATTTTACCAATTTCCGTTAACAGTGTTAACTTAACACTTTAGTCCGAAACCAAGATGAGGTGAATTGGCTGTTTCAAAATGTTAGGGAGGTGATGTGCAAAAACTCCAAATACTAATAGAGAGGTAATTTGTATTTTATCCTATTAATAAAAAATAATAATCCAAGTGACTTATTAAGCCAAACCACTAGTCTTTTACCATTGAAGGAGTGTGAGTTTTCAGTCTTTTTGCTTATTAATAAACAAAAAAATAATCCAAGTGACAATACTAAGTGTGTGAATGTGTATTAAAGGGTGTAAAAGGTACACACAAATATATGTTTTTTTTGTCTTCTAATGTGTTTATCGTTAGTCTAGTGAGCTAACAATAGCAAGACCGATTAAAAAATTTCAAAAAGACCTTTAAAAAAGTTTGCCCAAATATTACCTTAATTAAGTTTCTGGCTACTTGATCCATTAACTTTTCCTTAACTTTTGTTGTTTTCTTTTTAGCTTTAACTTTTTTTTAAATGCCATATTTGATTTGCAAATTTGAAAAAAAAATTATGTCAATAAACATACAATTGGAATTAGGGCTGCACACGAACTGAGTCGCTCGCGAGCGGCTCGCAGCTCGGCTTGTTAATGGCTCCTTCAAGCTCAGCTCGAAAGTTAAACGAACGAGCTCGAGCCGATTTTTTCAGCTTGTTTTGTAATTGAGCCGAGCTCGAGCTAGGATAAGCTCGGCTCAAGTCGGCTCGCGAGCCGGGGTATATATACTTAAGTTTATAATTTTTATTGTTATTTCATAATTTGTTTTTTCCGTTTTCACTTTCTAGTCAACCAAGGGAAACGAGAGTACACGCACATCAGTACACCCCCGCTCTATAGGAAAATGGAAGATATATACCTTCACAATCAAAATAGTTTTGGTTGTATTAAGCCTATGCAAGAATATATATACATTTTTTCGTTGGTTAGTTACGGCTCGTGAACAAGTTCGAGCTCGAGTCAAGCCAAGACCTGCTTGGCTTGAGCTCAACTCGTTAAGTTTTCACTGAGCTCATGTTCGATAAAAACTTAATAAACAAGCTTGAACACCGTAAAGCTAGGCTAGATTCGTTTACAACCCTAAATGGAATATGGTCTTTCACGTCCCTTAAGCCCCATTCCGTTAAAGTTCTTTTTTTTTCAAATACTTATTTTTCTTTTCACAAGATAGGTCATTCTCTCACAATATATCATATTTAATTTAAAAAATAAGTTATTTTCCTTAGAATTTTTATATTCACGTCATAGTTCATTATCTCATAATACATCACCTTTAATTTAAAAAATAATTTATTTTTTCCTCGACGAAGGGGGCCTTACCATAGTAGTGAATCTCGTTCCATACCGGCCGGTACGTCCCGGATTTGTAAGATTCCGGTACCACCAGCCTCCAATACCATTCCGGTCTAAATACCAGGCTTTACCGGTCGGTACCGGGAATCTCGGAAAATACCGGACGAGATGTGGTTTTCGTTAGTTTCGGCCGGAATTTTGCAGGCACCGAACGGCAGGGGAAAAAAAGGGAAAAAAATAGTTTCGGGGAAAAAAATTTAGCAAAACATGGGCTTATCTATGGTACGTGCGCGAGGCTCAAAATCCCGGATTTGCACCCGCCCTGCGCGCGAATAACCCGTGACGCGCACCCAGTTAATTGGTTTCGAAATCAGTTTTTCCAAATTGCATTCGGCCATGGTCTATTTTCCCGAGCGCGCGAGTCCTCTCCTTAGATTTTCATTCACAAGCTCACTAATGTGCAAAGTCTTTTAAGGTGGAAAAGAATTTTGTAACTAAGCAATGTGGGACAAAAATGCAAACACAATGTTTTATGACTTCACACCAAAATCTCAACAACAACAATTTATTTATTATGATCGTGAACCAGTAACGTCTTATGACAAGTATTATTGTTAATAGAATTTTTCTGCGCGATTTATACACTTGCAATGTTTGATTTTGGACTCAAAATGGTGAATTTTGTTGTCTTGATATAGATATTTTATGATGAATTTCATAATATAGGGGATTTTTTTGAATTATAAGTATATATAATTATTATATATATTGTAGTTGCGGTAAATCCGAAACGGTACCCGGTACCTGACCGGTACCGATACGTACCGTACCAGTAGAAAAACCGGTACCCTGTCCGAAACGGTATTCAGAAGTATGGGCCTTACTCCCATTATTTTTAAGTCCTATATTTTAAAAAATACCTTAATACACAGAAAAACAGAGCAACAAGAAGTCACAAACAAAAACTTGCGTATCTCTGCTCTCGTCCTTGTTCATCTTCTCTTCTCTTCGTGCGCTCACCCTCTTCCTCTCCATCGTCAGCTCCATATCTCTCTCTCTCTCTCTCTCTCTCTCTCCAACACTCACAATCACTCACCAACAGGTACTCCTCTCGCCCTTTACTCATTTCACCTAGTGGAAATGTGCTTCATATAGCTTTTCTGTGCAATGTATTGGATCGATCGGTCTCATTCTCAGCTACTTTTTCTGGGTTCCCTTTTTCTTTTTTGGATTCGAAACTTTAAGCCATTGCTGCTTACACTTAACGCGTAGGTGTTTTTGATAATAGGGATCACGGAGGAGACTGTTCATTTGATGGGTGGTTTTGGTTTAGATCAGTAACTTTTATGATTTGGGTTTTGTATTGTCTAGTGGTTTAGATTCTATTAGATTTCAGCTTTTTCTTGGTTTAAATTTACGGCCTTTACGCCATGTGCATGTTTTTTTTGTTGCTTTTGTGCCTTCATTGTTTCATTGGGTTCATGGGATGAGCAATTTTCTTTAGGGTTTCGAAGTACTGCTATGAGGTTACATATCGGGCTCGGGTTTACAGTAGTGTCCCCTACATCATCCCTTGTCCACAAGTAGTCACTAATAGACATGAACTCTATCAACTTCATTGAAATCCATGAACAGAAATGAACTCTAATATGTTAATGTAAGCTTCCTCACAACAAGTATGTAAACAAGTTCATTTATTATGTTCCAGTTGCTCTCGGCCAGTTTGTACGTCTTTGATTGCTGCTTTATTATTTGATCATCAATGCAACCAATTATATCTATTTCAATGCATGTAATCTAACGGTTAGTTCATTGATCTCCCATTTAGTGCCTTTGTATGTTGTAGAAAAGAAAAAAACAGTTGTCCCCTTTCTATATGATAAGAGAGGGTAGTAGGCATTCTGTAGGAGGATTTGGCCGAGCGGATTACAGAAGGTAGGAATGGAACGAGCTCCAATGATTGCATGTTGGGAAGGACTCTAATTTTTCTTTTCTTTTTCAATCGGCAGCTCAAAAATTGTTTACACTATGGATGAGGGGGGTCGTTGTATATCCTAAACCACAAATAAACCTAATATATAAGGTGTTCAAGTGAACAGCCTCCTCACGTGTAACGCCTCCATTGCTCGTCCCATGGTACATTAATGAAAACAATACACAATGAATTCTCCCAAGTCTTGGAGTTTGTTGGGTTGCTGGAATATAACTGAGCAACAGATAAATACCAAGCTAGAGTAAAGATCATATACCACTAGGATATCTCCACATAATTAGGCCTATTGTGTTAGTTTTTGTGTACTTAAAAGAACATAACGATATAAGTAGGCCAATTACTTCCCAAAAATTTGAGTCGCACGAAAGTGCTAAGGAGAGGTGGTTAATTGTCGCATGATAGGAACACCTCTTTCCTGAACAGGGGAGAACGTATTGTCAATCAAGTCCCCCAGCATTGTAGTCTTGTCTCCCTTGTCTGTTTGTCGTTGCAGAGGGAACTGGAATGCGAACCTCGTTGGCACTTCTTATGTAACTTCAGCTTCTTGAATAATCACAATTTATGAATAATGTCCATATTCCATAACGTCATCACGGGTCGACTAATAGGACAGAAATATCCATCCACCATTGTCCAGCATTCATATGAGTAAGGATATAGTACGTGTTGTACGATACAATTACGTCGGTAGCTAAATCTCTAATTAGTAGGGCAGGGATACATGTAAAATGAACCTGTTTGTAATTTGGTGGAATGCTAATCTGTATCAATTAGAAATTAAAATAGAAGAATTAGTTAAATGGGGTAGTTGACTTTGATCCAACCTACGAAGCACAGTTTATTACCTAAAGTAAGGTACAAATCAGAGTTTGATGTTATTACATAAAGTCGGTATACATCAAAAAGCAATTTACAAGCAGGTTAAGCATAGGAAAAAGTCTCATAAAGCTAATTTCATCTCTGTTTAGAAGAAAATACTATTTTGAATGGGGTACGACTTGGGTATATACTGGGTTCCTCTAGGATACAGTAAAATCCGAGAAAAAAACTGGTTCATGTTACATGTATGAGGTATGCATGCAAAAGTACCATGCAATTGCTGGTTCATGTTACGAGTTACAGGTGCGACCCTTTTCTGAAGTACCAATGCACATAGCTTGTGGTCATGCTTTTGTACTCGACCCACAATAGGAAGTATACGGTAGCAATAGCCAATTTTTGAACGATATTGGTGTAGTCAATAGCCTTCTCAAAGTTGTTTCATAGTGAGGCTAAGAAGAATGATTTTGTAGCGGATTTGATCGTGGCCAAATGACGTGGACAGATGGACTTGTTTGGCTGTATTTGTTCACTAGACCATCATAGGATTGGGAGTTGGAGGTCGTGCTAGTGACTCAGTTCTTTGAGCTTCTTCATGGGAGTGAGACCCTGCCTCTCATGGAAGGTAGGTTGAGGTGGAGGCATGATCAAAGGTTTATTGGTTGGATCTTTCTGTCTTCTTGTTGTTGGATCAGGTAATTCCTTTGCTTGGAGGACCATTTGGAAGTCGGGGACGTCTTCTGATATCAATTTAGTTTTTCTGGCGTGGAAAGTGGCCTTGGATTCAATTCTCACTACAGAAAGAGATGGAGGATCAATTTCTTTTTCATTATGACGTGTCTAAAGACCTTTGGGACTTATGTTAAATATATTTGGGATTCATTGGTGATGCTTGGTTCTATCTAGCAGTTTTGGAGCACTTCGTCTGAGTCGTGTGCTTGTGAAGAGACAGGTAGAGGAATAGGGAGACTTTTGAGGGCCTAAGACTTTAGTCAGCTGTACAATCGTTGAAAATTCCTTTTTAGAAATTTCGTAATTTTACAGAATTTTCGTTTTTGAATCCTCCTTTCTTCTTGTAGATTTGTTCCGTAATCTCAACGTCTATGTTGAGCCCCTTTTGATCTGTCATGGTTTTTGTACTATGGTTGTGTCCCTCTACGAACTTTTTGATTAGTGCATATTTGTTTGTAAATAGATTCAAAGAAAAACAGAAAAACAATAGTTTCTTTGAGGAAGAATTCCATATTTCCATGTATCACCCAACTTTCACGAATCAAATTAAATGGATCCTTGTGAACAAAGGAAAACTCTTTGGTTTTCAACTTCCTTGGGAAACAAGAAATAATTTCCATTTGAATAGGGAAAAAAATAAACTTTCTAACATTCAACATATGAGGCTATTTGAAACCACCGCTTGCGCTTTTATTACCTTTTGGATATTTGAAAGGATGGTTCTTGTAGTCCTCACGCCTTGAGATTTTCTACTGCATTGTCCTCTCTGTGTATGTGTAATTGTAGCGAACATTCCGGTCCTTGATTCTTCCCTATAATTACTGTGACAACTAGAAGTTTCTGTATCTATAATTATTGTCTTCTCCTATTGTTAAGTTAGTTATTCTACTGTTTTATGGCCTTCAATAAGGGGGTTCATATTATTTTTGTCTTTGTTGCGTAATGGAGCCTGATTTTTTCCTATATTTTTTTTATTGTATTCTTTTTTTCTTCTGTACTCAAATTTGCTTCAGATATATTTTTTCTTACATTTCTATGTTGTTATTCATGAAGTTAAAATTGACATCCTTTTAATTTTTTTGATGCTTATTTTCAGGCAGATGGCAATGCAGGCAGCATTTCCTGCTGCTGCACTTCCTGGTGCTCAAATTGTTGCCAATGCCTTTGTTGAGCAGTATTACCACATTCTTCACGAATCTCCCGAATTGGTTTATAAATTTTACCAAGATTCAAGTGTGCTGAGTAGGCCCAACTCCAATGGTGTAATGACTTCGGTGACAGCAATGCAGGTGAGTCCATTGTGAATTTAACATGTACACACTTGTATAATTTACAAGTATAGAAGGAAGCTACTTTTGGATGATTTTTTAATCTATTTACTTGATTACCCTTGAGTCTAATTCTTTTTCTGTTTTTTTAGTGAAGCCTAAAGAGTAGAGACAACAAAAGGCATCAAAAGTGGTGGTGCAACCTATTTATATATGTTGTATATGGTAGAAAACAAACTATGCCCCTAATGGAAAACAAATATCACTTGAAAGAACAACAAAAGAATGCAGTTAATGAAGATCATCTTCTGAGAAATAAGAACGGGTACTCAATTTTAGATGCTTGAGGCTCGATTGACAACCCAGCATTTTCAGAAGACTGTCTATTGTACAGTTTGTACTCTATTCCACGCCACCATTTGAGACCTAACGACACTACTCTGCATCCTCCCTGGCACTGTGACTTTCAAGAACCTTCTGGATGGTTCTTAGCATTACCAAAGGTGTACGTACATACACACACACGCCCATTCACCGGAGTGTATGGTAATGTGGCTGAAAATCTTTGTCCAAGGCTATTATTAATATTCAGTAATAGCTGCTTGTGGGCTACCACAGCCCCGGGTGGATCGGGGCGGCCCGAAAAATAATGTTTTGATTTGAAAAATTGAGGAGTCGCCACCCGGATTTATGGTTTGCCACCCGAGAAACTGTTTTAATTGAAAATGATTGTTTGAATATGAAAACCACAGATTGTTTTGAGTTCGGAAGCCATGTTACGAGAGGGAAAGGGTTTTATGGCACCCCTCTCGCCCGACACGGAGTCGGTTTCTACTCAATATTTGTGGGATTTATCGAAAGCATTTTATTTCATGAAAACAACTAGCATATTCATAAAAACAACAAATAACAGTGTATACATGTGATTGTGTACAAAGTATGCATGAGATATGAGAGATTAAAATCAAAAAGTACTTCAAAATGAAACAACACCACTGAAAGCACTCCTGAGCGCTAAGCAGTGTTCCTGGGTGCTTAAAAATGATCTTGGGCCCATAGGAATGGTCTTGGGCCCCCAACCAAGCCCTCAGAAGTGGTTTCGGGCGCCCAGAAATGGTCCTGAGCACTCAAGACCACTCTTGAGCGCTCAGGAGTGGTCTTGAGCGCTCGGGAGTGGTTTTAGGCCTCCTGTGGTGATCCTGCTTGGAATGGTGTTGAGCGCTCAAAAGTAGTCCTGGGCACTTAGGAGTGCACCCAGGAAGCTAAAAAAAAGTTTAATTGAATTTTTTTTTTTTGATCTCTTTGCTCTTGTTAAACCAAGATCAGATGGCTCACAACCAGTATGAGGAATTGGTATGAGCCACTGATCTCCCTCGGACAGGGAAAAACAGTAGGCTTAGGTACAAAAATGAAATTTTATACCTTTTGATCAAGCTTGAACTTCACTTCTTGAAGGATTTGAGGACTATAATATGGCTGGAAAACAGTGAGAAACGGAGTCTTAGATGTATCTAAGACTGATAATATTTTTGTGATTTTCTTGGATTTTTCTTTGAAAATTATTTGAAGGTGGAAGTTGAAAAATGTTTTAGGGTGGTTAAGAACTAGAGTTTCTGAAAATAGTGGAGTGAGAGAGAGAAATTTCGTGTCCTCCCCCAATGCTAGCACAATGGGGGTATTTATAGGGGGGTAAATAAGTTTGAAATTTGAAAATTAAAAGAAAATGAAATGGAAATTGGTTTTGAGGGGAAACATGTGATGATATTCCTGCTGGCTTAGGCATGCCTCTGGCACGTTCAGGTTTGAACTGCAGGACTGAAAAGTCTGAAAAAACGAGGTCAAAGGTCAAGCTCAACATCCAATGGCCTGTCAGAGCTCCCGAGCGCTCAAGAATGCCACTCCCAAGCGCTCAAGAGTGCCTGCCCAACTTCAGAGGGGCGCCACGGACACTCCCGAACTCGGATTGGGTGTTTTTCGAAGCGTTGGAAAGCTGGTTGAGTCCTCTTTCTAACCCAATTAGTTTCATTCAAATATATTTTATACGCTGAAATGTGTACCAATTTTATCCTCAGGGTGTCGGAAAAAAAAGATGGTTTTGGTTTGAAAAAGACCAAGAAACATAGTTCAAGCTTTAGCCGAGTCCTGTTTTGATTCCGTTTCATCATCGGGGAGCCTCAAGGCCACAAATTAAGGATAAATAATAGGTCCAAATTGGGGTGTCTACACTGCTGACATCAACTTCGACACCTCAGCATCTCACTGCTGAGTGTTTGGCGCAGGGCTGCAGGTGCATACTTATTGACACCAAATATAAGGTTGAACCAAAGGTCTGGGTTACTTAAGGGAAAAAGTCAATGGGAAGACACTCGGTTCTTTTAAGTTTTTGTCATGGTCTGAAGGTGGAAGACATTATTTTGGATGTTCAGAGGAGAGGTGGTAATACACGTCAGGGGCACTGACTTTGAAACCCAAACATTCTCTATGCTATCACTTGCAGCACCATGAATTAGCGGGATCAGGTCTGGTGATTGAAATGAATAGTTTGACTAGGTTGGGGATGAGCTTTAATTTTGTGGTTCCTTTTGCTATGTAGACTTCCTTTCCATTGTTATGCCATTAAATCATATGGCCCTGATGTCAACTCAAGTTCAAGTATTCTAATTGTAATGGATACACTGTGCGGAGCAGTGTCCAGTGTCCACTAGAGATGATTTTCTGGAGCAGCCGAACTCGACGTTGAGTTTAAAGCTTTGTTAGAAACTTCCAGAGTTTATTTATTTAAGTTTATATTGTCACTTGTATGATTTGTTTCTTGATTTGGGCTTGTGTCCTAGAAGGGACATTTTTTTGCGTGTCCATCCTTCAGTGTTCAAACATTCTTAACTTCATATGCGACCCACGTCTGTTAACAAAATCCTGTTCTTGTTTTGTTGGATCAGGCAATCAATGAAAAGATTCTATCCATGGAATACCGGAATTACAAGGCAGAGATAAAAACTGCAGATGCTCAGGATTCATACAAGGATGGAGTGATTGTTCTTGTAACAGGATGCTTAACTGGAAAGGAGGACAGTGTTAGAAAGAAATTTACGCAGACATTCTTTCTAGCTCCACAAGAGAATGGCTATTATGTCCTTAATGATGTTTTTAGATATGTTGATGAAAGCCAATCATTGGATTTCAATTCCGTGTCGGAAAACGGCATTAATGACAATACTCAACTGGCCCCCTCAATGTTGGATCCAGGTTGGCTATAATTTGCATCCTTCACTTGCGATATTGAAGTCCTCTTCGTAATGAATCTTGTTTTTTTTAAATCCTTTTCTCAGAGCCCATTCGTGGTCCTGATCAACCTTCATTGGAGCCTGTTGCGACCATTGAGGCTGAGGATCTGAATGGTGCAGAAGTTTGTGACCCTTCGGACCATGAGGAAGGATCAGTTATTGAAGAAGAGATTATTGACGATCCCCCAGCTCATTCAAGTTCGAATGAAGTTGATACAGTTGTCAGTTTGGATCCTGCGGCTGCCGCAGCACCAGGGGAGAAGAAATCTTATGCCTCAATCGTGAGTCTATTCAAAAGTTACCTCCTGTATGGTCATGTTTGTTTAGCTGGACTAGTAGTAGAGGGGTAAATAATACCATAAATATGTAATCCGGTGGGACTTATAGTGACGATTTGGTAATACCACATCCCCCAAGAATATCCCTGTTCTGTGGGCTATTATATATCCAAAGAAGATTTAATCCTAGCTGCAGAAGGTCCAACCAAATGTGAAATATGTGGTCCCTTGGATTAATCATCAATCTGAGCCTTTAATCTGGACAAACAAAGAGGGTCTTTACTATTGACACTTTTGGAAACATTTATTTGACGGAATTTCGTATAGGTGAAGGTTACTAAGGTTGTTGCTAAAGCATCTACCCCAGTCTATGTTCCTACCCGTTGCATGAGGGTGGCAGCTGCAAATGTAGTTCAACAGTCTCTGGGTTCTGCAAAACCACCTCCTGAGTTAGAAGTGCCAGCTCCTAGTGACAGTGCTCCTGAAAGTACCATTGCCCAAGAGGAAGGTATCAATCTTTGTGTACTTACCCCCAACGATTGGGGTGTATGAGGGTACTGTTATTGTTTTTTTGTTTGCCATCTGCATAAATAACTAGCAAGTAGCAACTTAATAAAATGGTGAATGTTCTTTGGGGGAAAAAGTTGTGTTACCGGAGATTACAAATAGTTCCGGGACGGGAACGGGAACATAAACATTTTACTCCACAGGCCCTAAATTGTGGTGCGATAGGTGTAGGTTTATGGAGAGAATGAACTTAATTCAATTGCTGATCAGCCTGATCTAATAAAC
Organism: Rhododendron ovatum; assembly: GCA_019656835.1. Taxonomy (NCBI): domain Eukaryota; kingdom Viridiplantae; phylum Streptophyta; class Magnoliopsida; order Ericales; family Ericaceae; genus Rhododendron; species Rhododendron ovatum. The sequence goes on along the minus strand of CM033797.1, from coordinate 26,116,005 downwards.
TAGTATGTTTTCCAAACTAGTCATGGGAAACATATATTTAGGAGCATGATAATAATCAAAATATTTTATGGTTTCTCTTCTCAGAAAACTCCACTCTTTCTATTCTTTTAGTTTATTACATTTCTTTTTTGTGAGAAACTCTGGTGATTGCTTAATTCCCTTTTTTGGAAGGAAGGTACCATTTTTAGGAACTTGCATACCAAAATGTAATTCGCTAGGGTCCTGGCAATGCCTGGTAACATAGCACAAATGTCCTTTACCCCCTTTTTGGAGCCTCTAGAAGCAGACATCTGATACTGAATCAAGGGACTTGTGGCTCCCCAAAGCAAGCATTGGGCTACTTCCAATACTGACTTCTCATTAACACCCTTGTGCATCCTTGTCCTTCATCGTAGCATTCATCCTTATCTATTGTGGGTGGTGGGTTAAACACATGTCTATGGTGTATAGATACATGTACAATATGTCTTGATGTTTTTACATATCTTATTCTGAAAGAAGTTTTCTAATTTCGACTCATACACCGTAAAGCTGAAGGCCACTCCATATATATTCGGAACTTGCCTTTGAATGCTTCAGTTGTGCAGCTTGAGGAGGAGTTCAAAAAATTTGGGCCCATTAAGCATGGTGGAATCCAAGTCAGAAGCAACAAGGTCTGTCTTTAGATTTCGCTACCTGTATTCTTCTCCAACACAACATTTCTGGACACAATACTCACCAAGTTTATATGGTGGGCAACAACAGGGATTTTGCTTTGGCTTTGTGGAGTTTGAAACATTGGATTCCATGCAGGCTGCTATAGAGGTACCACTTTTAACACTTTGCTTTCATCCTTTTACGTGCTACCTGCTGTACTATGCTTCTGTCTATCAGTTGAAACTGAGACCTCGTTTGTTCACCCTCTAAATCATACGTTTTTTTTGACCTTGTGAAGGAGGTTGAGCATAAAAAAAAGAAAAAAAAACTACCTTAGTTTAGCTCAATAACTGTGTGATACAGCCTTTCCCGAATTTTTGTTCTGACTAAAATTGACGATGATGAAGAAGACAAAGAAAGGAAGAGGAAAGATTTTCAGAGGGTGACTATAATTGTCTCCCATGCCTTTTTATTCAAGAAGAGATAAGAATTGGTACGAATATTTTACTTGTTTTTCTCACCTTGGAAATTGTAGACCCCTTGAGGTACTTATTGAAGTCCCTATACAGGTTTTCTTTTCAGACATTTTGTGTAATTATGGGTGGCCAAGTAGGTTCCTTCGACAGCCTGGAGACAAAATGGTTACCAAATCTAATACCATTAGCTTAGGATCCTAAGAGGTGTAAAACACCTAAAATAACTTGTACAAACATGGAAAAATCCTGGTGAAATTCCCATTATAATGAAGGGAATAAGAATGACTCCAAAAAGGAATGAACAGTAGTTTGCTACTAACATAAATTGACTTGCGTTTTTCAATGACATTATATGTGGCTTAGAATCTCTGTGCTACATTGCTATTACATCTTTGATCTTTCCCCAATGTGGGAGGAAACTCGACCTTGAAATTTTATGCTTTTATGTCAATTTTCAAATCCCTCAAGCAAGTTATTTGGAGAACCGTAAAGCCACTATAGGTTTTTGATCGTAATGTTATACTTCAATTCTAAGTATTGGGACGTGTTTCTGATCAAAAGTTCAAATAAGTTCTTGCATCAATTATTAAAGGCCAAGGATAAAGTTGATCTCATCAAATGTAATAGGATCATCCCTTTGGAAACTGTATTTCTTTATGACAGTTTATTTGCTACCTTGCTATCTCTGCCATAGATCAAATACTCCTATTTCATAAGGTTCAACTACTCATTTACTGCAATTCCCCTACATTAGGAGTTGGAACTCCAAGATGCCACGAAAAAGGCCCTAAATACGTACATAAATATGCGCAGCAATATATATGAAATTTGCAACTATAAAAAGTTGGTACCATAAAATGAGAGCTTGTTTAACAAGATTAATCAAGATTAAGCACCGGTACCATAATATTGGCAACTGGCAAGCTCTCATGACATTGTTTAGCTTAAGGTGAGATAACAGCAAGATTAGACAAACCAACAGACCTTATTAGCAGAAATGTGAGAAGGTTAACCAGATCATTTAACACAATTAAACAACCCCCACATATCTAATTTCCATTCTAGTTCTTTCTTTTTCTGGTTCAATTGGAGTCATAGAACAAAATTGAATTTCAACTGGAGTTCAACTGATTTAATGTTCTCAGTTAACATACGCACCAAATTAGAGACAGTTATTTTCACGGAAACATCTTGATAAAGGACAAGGGGAAGGGTTTCTTTAATTTATATGCTCTGGTTTATGCATGTTTAGATACAAAATAATCTAGGCTACTCATAAAGAGTGTCGGGTGGATAGATTTGAAACCATATTGTAGATCCAAAACCATATCATGATGTTGCAAGTCTAAAAGAGTGGATCACAATGAAATCTTAGTTGCTATTGTAGATCTAAAAGCATCAATCAGAGTAATATCAGGAGAGGCGGGGAGAGAGATGATGAACGAGAGTACCTATGAGATGTGTTATCGGGTTAGGAGAGGCGCGTGTTTCGGCAGCATCTCCCAGAAAAAGTGTTTTAAGTCATTCATTTTCTGTTGACCAAGGAAAGCATTTTCGGTTGAATTATGTTTTCCCTCGCACCAACAGGCGAGCACCAAAATGTTTTCTTGTGGAAAATGTTTTGCACCCGAAACAAGCAAAGCTACAATTTGTTTCCAAATATCAGTGACCTTCAAAGTACATATTGAAAATATGTGAAAAACCTGTTTAATAATCCTTTTCTTTTTGGGTGAAGCAGTTTGTGAGCTACTTTAAACCCTTGGTCTAGTCTGACCAGAGTCACCAGACTAATAGCCAGATCTTGCATGTTTAGTAGTCCAATTTGCTTTAGGTTTCACAACTTATCTGACCACTGCTCAAAATCAGCACTGTGGACTATCCTTGTTTCAATTTCAATTGACATTGTAGATAACGTTTTCAGGCCTCAACCGTAACAATTGGGGGTCGTCAAACCGTAATTGAGGAAAAGAGGACTACCACTCGAGGCAAGTTCTGAATTTCTCTTTCCCTCACATTGTTTAAGTAAAGACAACTGAGGACTTTCCTGGTAATTTTGGAGTTTTCCTTAATGAAAACACACTGTCCTGTGATTTTCAGTTGGAAGCAGCGGGAGAGGGAGGTATCCTTCAGGGAGGGGTGGATTCCGCAATGACGGCTTCAGGGGCCGCGGCAACTTTGGTGGTGGCAGGGGCTATGGCAGAAGTGAGTTTTCAGGCCGACCCAAGGGCCCAAGTGGACGCGTTGGAGAAGGTTATCAACGCATTGATCAGAACGGAGGTGGGAGAGGAGGTCGTCAGGGAGAGGGCAATAAGAGTGTTGCTGCAGCATAAAGGGTCAACAAATTCATCGTTGGAGATCATTTTTTCTCAGCAGAAGGGGAATATTTTCCTTTCTTTACCCTTTTTGCTTAGTTTAGGATTGATATTTCTCTTTGATATTATGTCAACCCCTTTTCTGTCTTCGGGATCACGGTTAGGTTACGTAGTTGGTAAATTATTCAGTTCATTCAAAGGTTTCATAAATGACATGAAAAGGTGTTTTGATCTGCATCTATAACTCTCCCTGAAGCATATCAAAGGGCACTCTCTCTCTCTCTCTCTCTCTCTCTCTCTCTCTCTCTCTCTCTCTCTCTCTCTCTCTCTGCATGTGTATGTGTGCGTGTACACTTTGTTGTTGCTTTCGAGGATATTGGTGGTACCAAAACCAGGGCCATGGATGATGCAAGTACGAAGAAATGAAAATCCAATGATAATCCTTCTGTGAAGTGTCCATATTCGTATATTAACGTGGAGCATTGATTTAAATTTGATTTCTGAAGGTCGGATAAAAAAACACTTGAAGCTGCCTCTGAGAGGAGATCCGTTTCTCTATTCCCGACGGGGAAAGTTAAACTTTCCTGGCTTTGGGATAGTACATGCTTTCTCTTCTTTGTTTGGGTCTCTGAACTGCTGCACCTTTTCTGGAGTTTCATCGGTGCCAGGGTGGTTTTCGGCATTGCTGCTACTTGGGCAGGCTTTTGCACACCCAGAAGGTAAAATTGAGGAATTCTAGATTAATAGTCAAGAGGTTCAGGCATTAGAGAGATCAAACTCTGTCTCAATGAAGCATTATATTTGATGGACAGAATTGCATGTTCCTTGGAGCTTCCAAGTTCCGACCCCACAAAACAAAGTAACAACTTCTTCTTTAGTTCCTCAGACGCCAGATTTTTACTTCCTCGTCCTCTGGATTAGGCAGGGTCGGCTCCAGGATTTTCATCCAACGGTGACAAATTTTAGAACTTGTTAGTTACGGAAAACTCTTCGCAAAAAGTAAACTTTAACTTGGCAAGATACATAGTATAGATAACCGGATGTTCGGGCTAGGTTGCGCGCATATCGACTAAGTTCAAGGCATTGAAGTTAATGACATGGCAAACCTCTCATTAGTCCATAGGATTTGAACATGCGACAGTGTAAGCACTTATTAGTTTTCTTATCCCCGAGTCGAGTAAGAAGGTCTGGCTTTAGATTTCGCTACCTCTATTTTTTTTTTTTAAGACCATTTGGATAATTTTCTAGGGTTAGTTTTTGAAAATTACAAACTTTTCTGTTTGACTTTGGAATGGAATAGAACTATAGAAGACTAAAATTAAGAAAATGATTATCAAAAAGTAACAAAATAATATTGTAAGATTAATGTCAGTATAATTCTTGCTGGAAATCCTCTAAGAAATTGTGCTCCATACTTGTATGATTTAGAAGTTAAAAAACCAGTAAATCATAAGCTCATGTACCATATATATTTCAGTAAACCTACGAAATATTAACCCCACAAATACCAGCAAGTCGAGTGGTACTCACGTATCAGGTGGTTGTTTCAAAATCTATCCCTCCATCCCATTCTCAATTACAATACTATAATAGAATAAAGTTTATTGAATTGCAAAAAAAATCCTGGGATTGGGAGATGATGCCAAGCGGGGGTGCTTGGCAACGGTGCCGAGCAGCCGTTCATCTTAGGAATCGACCGCTTGAATGTTGACTGAACAATGGATGGTTCAGATCTGTATGCGCTCAAATTCAATATGAGCCGTCCGTGCCGAGGGACCTAGGAATGCTGCAAAGCACCCTGGGTGCCAAGTGGAGTGCCGAGCGGCATCCGACCGTTTATGTTAACATAGACGGTTCGGATTGAATTTAAGCTCATACAGATCTGAACCGTCCATTGCTCGGTCAAAATCTGAGCAGTCAATTGCTGAGATATACGGCCAGATTGGCTGCTCAAGCACTCTCGCTTGGTAGCATCTCCCAATCCCTGTGCCGAGATGAACGGCCGAATATCACTCGGCACCTCACTTGGTAGGGGGTGCTAGGCAGCATCCCCAAGTATGGTGCTATTGACTAAACAATATTTTTGATATTTTCAGTACTTAGTTCAAAAATACTCACTATTTAAGACAAATCATTTTTCTTAACTAGTAAATTGACTAATGATATTTTTAGTAAAAAAAATAAATATATAGCACGAACACACCGAAAGTGATTGGCTCGGTGGGCGAACCGTTTGTCACGGTCAACTTTTATAGTCACACATCAATTATCCCCAAAAGAGACATTGACCCTTTTAGATTCCCAAAGCCTATAATACTCACAGACCAATCACGGCCATCCACGTCTGCACTTCTCCCAATATGGCTCATCCACCTCCTTATCACTCTCAATCGGATATTCACGGCAACGAATCAAAGAATTCGAAAAGCAATTGAGTCCCCACCGGACTAGAAGACTTTACAACCTGTTTGTACATATGAAAATACGTAAGTACAGTACATTGTATAGAAAACCCAGAAATAAAACAGGTAGAAAACAGATCAAGAAACAGCAGAGACAGAGAGAGAGAGAGAAGGGGAGGCTACACAATGGCTTCTTTTGGTGAGGATCAAACCCAACTCTACTTACTTGATTGCCAGATTTTCCTGTGATACGTACATGTCTTTATACGCATATATATATTTTTGGTGGTTTCTCATTGGAACTATCATTTGTATTTTTCTGGGTGTTTTGCTTTGGGTACAATTTTCACTTATATAATTGCTGTTTGGTTTTTGAATACTGGCCTTTTGTCTAATTTCTGGAGTATTTCCCAAGTTGTTTCTCTCTTTGGATAAAAAATACCCGGTAGGTAGGTTTTTCGGGATTAGTTAAGGTACGCGTATAAGCTGACTCAATACCCGAGTCATAAAAAAAAAAAAAAAACCAGTGGGCAGTAGTTATAGTCAATGATTAATCACTTAGTTAATATAGTGATGAAGCCTGTTGTGATTTCGATTTGCCTTAAATGCAATTAAAGGAATTGATTTTCATTTGTTGTTCTTGCATGTGATGATATTGATTGAATATGAGAGTATATTGTCATTGCTATTGCTTGTTCCTGCATTCTGTTTTTAGCAATTTCATTACTCTTGAATTAAGTGGAAAGGATTGATTGACGGGACAAGAATTTGCATGTGTACGCGTTTAACAGGAAATTGCGTATATCAATCCGAGTATGATATAGAGAGATAGATTGTGGTATAGGAGTCTTAGTGTGGACCTTTTTTTTTTTTTTTAACCCCATCATGTTGCCATGGTTTAACTTCTCGACAAGCTTTGCAAAATAAACTGTTCTGTGCTGACCATCACGTTAGTTCGGGATGGATCTGAAAACACCAAAACTGCACCGATCCAGTTTTTTTTGGGGGAGTTCGGGAGCAACCAACGACAGCTATCCTCCTTGGGCGTGACCAAAGGAGCCCCCCTCCCCGCAGGGTTTCTGTGGTGATTTAGGAACTTCCCGTGCGTTCATCATCTATAATAATTGCACGAGGAAAAGGTTTTGATGTAAGCATTCACGATGATCAGTGTCATGGTTAGTGGGATTGCACAAGGCAAGCCACGGGGATATCTATATGTGAAACTCATGTCAATCGCAATGGTTGATTCCCTTAAACTGAAACAAAATGGCTCTTCTCTACTTACAACTGAGTTACGAGAAATGACAAAATGCAATGACCTCAAGTAGTTGGCATAGGACATTTTTTGGGCTGGGTGTATGCGTACTCTGCTTCCAAATTTCCTAGTTGAGGTCTTTAATTTAACCATGTGTAAGCGTTTGCAGACATACTATCATAATCTTATTTTTTTCTAAATTTATTTGTTTTGGTCCACTTGTGTCAATCACAAGAGATTGGTTGCCGGTCAGTATCATTGATTTTTTGCTCTGGCATTAAATGGGCCCCCGCCAGTGGACGGTAGGATTGGTCCTTGGGATTAATCAATGCATGAGTAAGCTGCCATGGACACATAAAAAGAAAAAGGTTTCTTTGATTTTAAGGTTGAATTCACAATTCTTGTAAGTAATATCAGTTTCGGATTAGATAATCCCGTTTTTCGTAATTCTGTAACCAATCAAACTACCAGACAAATGCATGTTACTCATGCTTTTGAGGGGGAATTTTTTTCATTTTAACATAGTCATTGAAACTTTGCATGCTAGTGAGAATGCTTATTTTTTGCAAAGTTGGTTGATACATTCTTCCGATAATTGACTCGCAGGCGTTCTCCCTTTTATTTTGTTGTTACTCGTTGTTAAATGTTCCGCAAGGCCTTTGTATCCACTACCGAGCAAAATCAACAGACAGCCTCTGCAGACTTTTCGCCCATTTAACATTGCACATCGAGGTTCAAATGGAGAGATTCCTGAAGAAACTGCTGCTGCATACATGGTAAGCCCCACAACATAAAATTTCAAACATCTGTAAAATTTGTTTGCCTGTTTTGATTATCTAGATGATCTGATAAATATGTACTGGCCCTAAGCCGATCAACTTGTCTTACTACTAGTCCAATGGGGTTAACGCAGGTGTATAAGTGTGTTTATGTTACGTCCGAGGCTGAATGCTATACTTATCCCATAAAATTAGTGCTACTAACTGGCAGTTTTGGGGTTCCGCAAAATATCCAAAAATTCATGATTTTGTCTTTCTTGTTTTTAAACCTTTGGAATTGATCCTTTAGTTTTACTTTTTAACCTGTTGATCGTTGTCTTCGGTATGCTATGAGATTATAAACATCATTACTGAAAAAATGACTAATTTGTTGCAGAGAGCTATTGAAGAGGGTGCAGACTTCATAGAAACAGATATCTTAGCTTCCAAAGACGGTGCACTAATTTGCTTCCATGATGAAACCCTTGACGCTACAACTGATGTAGCAGAACACAAGGAGTTTGCCAACCGTAAAAGGACCTATGATGTCCAAGGGGTTAACAAAACTGGTTTTTTCACTGGTAAATTCTTTTATCTAAAACACGTGTTGTAATAATGCTTGTGAAGTTGATTTTATGCGGTCACTGAGGACATTGTGAGTGGACTCTTGAATGAATATTTCTTAATGATATGGCGCAGTTGATTTCACACTGAAAGAGCTAAAGACATTGCGGGTGAAGCAGAGATGCCCCTTCCGGGATCAACGGTATAATGGTTAGTTCCCTTCAGAATATCTTAGCATGAACCCAAGTAGTTCCAAGATGTTATTTTTGTAACTTATGACATTTTCTTTAACTTATAACTTTGTGCCTCACTATATAACCTGACAGGGAAATTTGAGAATGGATACCTGTCTGTGCTGTGTCATGTAAAGGAGACCATTTGTTTAGTGTTCGTGGGCGCAAGTTTAGCTTTTTTTACTGTAATTTTTTCTTTGATAACTTAGGTGTCCGGGCTAGCTTTCGCGCACCTCAACTAATCATGCAAGTTTAGTTATTAAATCAGCAGTTTAACTTCAACCCCACAACTTAATTCTAGATTTCGATTTGTCTAAAGGTCTTGTATTCATACGAGTATTTTATAGATCTGTTACTAAACTGACTGATTGTATAGAAAGATGAACATTTAAATTAGACAAATGTCCTTTTGACGCAAATTCCTGTGAACAAATTAATCGAAGTTGAAACTATTTAGTAACAAATTAAATTCGAATTTGGTAATATGTAGGATCAGATATAAATTGATATAAATTCTCTTTAAGTAGTTGGTAAAGGAAATGGTAACAAAATAACAAAAGTAAGGCAATAGTTTCCTCAGGTCTCTTTTATTTGTTTACTGTGCAGGAAAATATCAGATCATCACTTTTGATGAGTTCATTTCAATTGCTCTGGACGCGCCGAGAATTGTTGGAATTTATCCCGAGATCAAGAATCCAGTGCTTATCAACCAGCATGTGAGTAAACTTTTATACCGTGAATGTTGCTTGAAGATAGTTTTGTAGAAACTACAATCTTGTTTGGATGTTTATTTTAGAATCAATCAAGAATCTAATAATTTAGGTTGTAGAATCAGAAATTTATTTGTTTGTCAATTTTCCAAACTTGTTTTCGGTTATGTTTTCAAATAAACAAACTCAGTCGTAGAAATCATTAAAAATACGTTTCCAGAATGTGGTGAAAAGATTAATAACATATGAAAAAGAAGAGGGCTTTTGTTTCCAAAAAACAGTATCTGAAAATCGTTTTGCAAACCGAGTTTTAAAAACTACTAGCAAATAGGGAGACTGATGGAACCGAATCGAGAACTTATGTTTACCGAGAACTGCTGTTTTGAAACAGGTGAAATGGTCAGACAGTAAGAGATTCGAGGACAAATTTGTGGAGACGCTTAAGAAGAATGGATATAAAGGCTCGTATATGTCAAAAGAATGGTTGAAACAGCCTGCATTTATCCAGTCATTCGCTCCAACATCTCTTATCTATGTCTCAAACCTGACAGACCTTCCCAAAGTCTTCTTAATAGATAACGTTACGATGCCAACCCAGGACACAAATCAGGTTTCTCTATATTTTCTATTATTCTCCTTTTGGGAAAGTAGTAAATTACACATTCCGGCTGTTTTTATAAATTCTCTTACAGGTTTATGCAAGTTCTAGTATGGGTCACTATCTCCGATGTGTGCTTCATATGATACCATGTTCGTTTCGAAATCTAGGACTGTGTTAAATTGTTCTGAAACTAATGTCTTTGTTGACATATGCAGTCGTATTCGGAAATCACTTCGGATGCTTACCTTGACTTCATCAAGGACTATGTGATGGGAATTGGACCTTGGAAGGATACAGTGGTGCCTGTTGAGAATAACTACTTGCAAACACCAACTGATCTTGTTGCTAGAGCACACGCTCGTAACCTACAGGTGTTTACTCTCTCTCTCTCTCTCTGTGAAGTTCCATCAGTTGCATAGTTTTATCAGGTTCATCTCTTATGTCTGCAGTTTCTTGTTATCTGTTTCTTTTTGGTGTATCACATTGCAATGCAAGAAATATACTTGAGTTTTGCGTTTCATTTCTTGCTCCTAGCACCCCTCTCTCTCTCTCTCTCTCTCTCTCTGATTTGGTGGCCGTTGGCAGACCCGGAAAATTCGAGAGAAAAACTAGGATAGTGGCCATCATTAATAAGGTGATAATTGGATTGTTTCGATCAAATTGTCATGATCCACAGTGGTTGTCCTCCTTGTGCTTTGCCACCATTTAAGGAAGGAAAAAATTTTATTTTTGCCCATGGACATTATAATTAGTAATAAGAAGAGAATTCTCTGAAATACTTAAAGCAAACATGTGAATGTCCTTAAAAGTGATTAGGTTAGAAAAACCAAAGAAGAACCGCAAAATGCTGACCAGGTATTTCACAAGTCACAGACTCTGAAGTCCGTAGAGGGCGGGTGTAGATGATGGATTTAAGGAGGGATTCACCCAGAGAAAGGCAAAAAAGGATCTGGAGCACCTCCTAGCAATAAATCTAGCTTTTTCTCTTCATATCGATGATCCAAACACATGTCTATATATTGCTGATATCCATTGCACAATGTTCGCCCTCAAGAGCCACATGGGAGTTAATGTTGTGTAGCCATACATACAGGATATATGGACTGCAATTTGATTCATAGGATTAATTACCTTGAATATTCGATGCTTTCATAAACTTCTCACTTGCTTCAACTGACTGATGGAAAAGCTTGTCAGAAAATGGACTTTCCACTTCTGCAGATGTAAAAGCCGAATGGATAAGTTGAACATCCAAAGGATAGTCGCATTCATCGGATAATACGTAAAACAGTCGAAATAGGATAGGAGAGAATAAAGTCCAGATTGATGCAGAATTTTGCATATCTTGAAAGGTTTTTTCTTCTGTCTTAATGTAATTAATCTGCAGGAAACTGGACACGGTTGAGTCCAAACACGCATTTTTCTACCAATGCATATGTGCTAATTAACTGCATTGCCTGGTTTATTCTAAATTTCCATGCTTTGTTTCTTTTTTAGTTTAGCCATTTTAATGTGTCATCTTTTCAGGTCCATCCATACACTTACCGGAACGAGAACCGTTTCTTACACTTTTACTTCAATCAAGACCCATACGCCGAATATGATTACTGGATAAATAAAGTAGGAGTGGATGGACTCTTCACAGACTTCACCGGCAGCCTCCATAAGTTTCAGGAATGGACCTCCCCTCCCTCACATAACGATGACGACGAATCCGCACTACTGCATAAAATTGCATCGATGGTGTCAAACTATAGAAAGCATTGAGATTGTTTCCTCGTACTTATCGTAACTTCTTGGAAATCAGTTTCGAAAAAAATAATTGGTGGATAGTGTTGACAAAAGGATTCATCATTTCTCCGGTTTGAAATCTTTTTTGTGACAAAATTTTGGAGCCTTAATCATTCAATTTGGATTATGCATTTTTTTAGGGATCGAATGTCGTGAGCATTTTTCATGACTAAGAAGCCGTGGCAATCAAGTAGTCTAAAGACACCCTAAAAAATAAGTGGATTTAGGCCATTTCACAACGCCATGGTTCACGAATGGTACAACACATACTACTAATATGCATTTCAGAGGCTCGCGACTCGCGTCTCAGAGGCGATATAATAACAACTTTTATAGAGAGAGAAAACTAGTTTTGATTTAATTATGTGTAACTCAACTTGCAGTTCGATTACAAGGGCCTAGCTCGTCTATTTATACAGAGATTAGTTCAACTAAACATAAATTAGGCAACTAACTACTACAGATGACAGAGAAAACTTCCACAGCACACTAACGAACTATACGCCAACAAATTAAACTGCCAGCTGTATTCTGTAGACCATGAGCTAGATTGAGTTGATTCCGAGTGATCCCTGAACTCACCACAATATCTGACTCAGTTGGTTAACCCTGGACCCTTTGCCGCCATCTATCCAATCCCAAGACTACCTTATACTAACCAAAGAACCGTTCTACCCACATAGACACTTTTTACGCATACATTCCACAAACTTTTTGTGGGGCCCACTATGGGATTCCAAAAAATGATCCGTGTCGTTCATTAATTTTAAAATATTTTTTAAGGGATCTCATGGAAAATCAGCTCAATCGAATACATGTAAGTGCTTGATCCAATCTTATAACTTTTCATTTAGAATTTCGGATTAAAATTTGAATGAAAAGTTGTAAGATTGGATCTAACTTTTACCGGTATCTGATTGCTGATTTTTTACAAGGTTCCTTAAAAAATGTGGGACCCCGTAGTGGGCCCCACAAAAAATATGTACAATGTCTGTGTAAAAAGTCTCTGTGTTTGAAGTGTTTTCGCTAACGAAATCATACCCAATGTCGTAGATAATGTCCTGTGTACCCGAATAATTCTCGGGAAATTCATGTTGAGAGTCATCACCAACTCTCTAAAAGTCTCCGGAATGTTCTGGATTTATCTAGAATCCTGTAGAATATTCCGGACTCGTTTAGTACCTTCCGGACTTCTCCGGAGTGTTCCGGGTTATGCTAGAAACTTTCAAAATATTCCGGAAGCTTATGGATTACGACAGAGTCTTTTGGGACTTCTTAACTCTTTTATAGAAAAATTGTTCTCGACTTCTCCTTATCTACAAACTTTTTGTAGCTCTTATAAAAAGGAGATAGGTGAAGTCATTTGTAAGACGTGTGTGGTGAGAGCACCAAGTGTAAGAGGGCATGAGTGAGTGAGGCCCCGTTCCGGAAACAGAAATAAGTACTTATTTTTTAAGAAGGCAATTTCAAGCTCAAAAATCATGTGTTTATGTAAATAATTTTCTTATCAATATGGATCTTGTTTGATAGATCTTATTGAAATCTTTTATACTGTGAAAAAAAAATTAAAAAATAATTTTTCATTTATATTATTTTTGAGTTTGAAAATGTGAAATAAGTACTTATTTTTTAAGAAGGTGTTCTGGAACGGAACCTGAGTGTTAGAGTGCAGTGTCCTTGAGAGGTGTCTTGTGTACATGTGCTGGGTGTGTTATCGGACAGTAAATCTCGCCAGTTTGCCGGAAATCTCCAACAACCGAGGCTGCTGGAGATGGTCTTAGAGCATCACCAACCCTTAACTATTTTTTTACCCAAATTTTGGTTGTGATTTAGGTCAAAAGCTTGATTTGTGTAAAACATCTCCAATGCAAAACCCATAATTTTACCATAATTTATTATTGAATGGCACACTTATAATTAATGAGTGGCACACTTGTAAATGAGAGTGAAAAGTAGGTTTGAAAAAAATAAGTATGGGTTTGAGTCTACTCGAATTTGGGTTGGAAAATGGGTGGGCGAATGGCTATCAGGGTATGATATTGAAGATAGGTTTTTAAGCTTTTTACTCAAATTTTGAATATGGGTAATAAAATGGGCAAGAATTGGTGAAGCTCCTAATAGCCTAGGCATGCACTCTGGAAGCAGGATCACATTTGGAAGGCAAAGCTCCACCTCGGGAACCTTCTGTTGTAGCCCAATCTCCTCGCAATCAAAGCCTCATCGCAATCAAAGCCGCATTGATGCCTGTTGAAGAACCGGGGAGTTCGTCGCAAAATACATCACTTTCTTGGTTCTGATTATAAGGTTGATATTGTCCTTGATTTGGACTGATTAGTTCAGATGAGATTCGATGAAAGAAGGTTGTCAATGAGATCTGGTGACGCATCTTAAGTTAGGATGTTGTCGAGAAATAATTTATGCAAAATTGGGCAATCGGGTTCGAATTGAGACTTGTCGACAAAGGACATGATTCTCGCTCATACTTGGGTTGCTTGTACTCGGGCCCGAGCGATGACAAACAATCACATATTTCTCGTCGATCAACTCATTCAATGTCCCAATGAGCATTGGCGACCCGCTCGTACTTCAATTGTATTTTGTCTAACTTTTTCTTTTTATTATTGTAATAGGTCTCAGTTGAGCGACTTGAAATTTTGTAGGTGTGGATAAACAAAGTAGGAGTAGATGGACTCTTCACAGCCTTCATAAGTTTTAGGAATGGAAGCCTTCATCAGTTTCAGGAATGGACCTCCCCTCTCTCCCATAACAATGACGACGAATCCGCACTTCTGCATATAATTGCATCGATACTTATCGTAACTTCTTGAAAATCAGTTTCGAAAAAAATAATTGGTGGATAGTGTTAGGTTAATGAAAAAAGGATTCTAAAAGACACCTAAAAAAAATATGTGGCTTTAAGCATTTTCACAACGCCATGGATCAGGAATAGTACAACACATACTAATATTCATTTCACAAGGCTATTAAGTTTTTATTTTTTTATTTTTTTAGAAGAGGATGATATCTCATTCAAGATCCAAACGCAATAAATTACAAAGAAAAGTGAGAAAAACTGCAATGGGGGAGGGGGTAAGACGTCAAGGCACGTATTTGCATCTCGCGACTACACCAAGAAAAAACATCATCAACTATGGCCCCAATTTCCCAATTCTTTGGAAGAACCTGAATTTAGCTTCTCAATTATCCTCTTGGAATCTGATTAGACAATAAAATTCCTCTCACCCCAGGACTCTACCATCGCACATACAACTCTGATTGCCCTCTGTCGCTAGAGCCAAAGAGACCTTAATACTGGAGGATGTTGCCACTTGTGAGGCCTTACGAACGTCAATAATAGAGGGAGGATAGAGAGAGATGGGGAATTTAATTTTGGATAAACTGTAGTGAGAAACTCCCCGTTAACCGCATATGCCATACTTTTGGACTAAAATCTCGTCTATCTATCTATCTATCTATCTATCATCAATCAATTAATTAATCAATATCCTATGAAAATGTATTTGAACCCTACAAACCGCCAAATCCCAATTCCTAATTTCCTGAATTTTTTACTTTTACCCTACCTTTTACAATGACCAGCCTTGAGGTATCTGAGAAATACACTAGCTTACCCTACCTTTTCTAACATTCCATTCACCTCCCTCCTGGTTTACTTTTAGTTTTTGATACCAAGTTACCCGCTCCGTTAATTTGCTTCTCACCGCATGCTGTGTTTTAGAACTCTATTTAAATACTTATTTTTTAAGAAGCACTTTCAAACTCAAAAATAATGTGTTCATGCAAATAATTTTTTTAGCAATATAAATCCTATTTGATAGATCTTATTGAGATCTTTTGAGCGGTACAAAAAAAAATTTGAAAAATTATTTTTCATTTACATTATTTTTTAGTTTGAAAATATGAAATAAGTACTTATTTTTTCAACCAAATTTGCATTACATATATACTTGCGTCCCGAGGACCCAATGCCAATTAGGAAACATTCTGCTGAATACTACTCCTAGTTTGATCGCACACAAGTTAACCAACCAAACAAGTGGAGAGGCTTAAAAGAGACATCGCATGAACTTAAATTTTTTTTTTTTTGGTACTTCGGAATGATAATTTGGTTGAACTGGACTACAGCAAAGACGGGTTTTCTCATGAAATGAAACCGAGACACAAGGGAATAGTAAAAGAAAGGGCAATAAGGCTACATAGTAACATCAACTGCTGTAAGCATACAAACTATCTGGATTGATTACCAGCTAGTCCCCTTCGCCATTTATTTTTGCTCTTCTTTTTTGTGCATACGGAATTGCTGTCAAACCCTCTGTCAAATTCAGATATTCTGCTATACATAATCAACGGGAAAATGGAAGACAAAACTAAATGCTAATGACGATTCAAGGACTCTACAAAATGCTATCATGTCCAGATTCTCAACAGCTACACCTCGGCATCCATGTTTGAATCGAACAACATATTAACCTCAAAAAAATTCCTTCACCCTTCCGAAAACAGAAGTGGACTAGTATTCAGGGAAAAGAATCCTGCTTCCATAGGCTGCATATATTTTCTTTTTGCATTCTACAAAAACTATATACCTGAAACCACCAAACAGAAGAAGAAAAGCATGTTATGTACAAAACTAACAGAAAAGAAACACTTCCCTGTATATTTTTATGGCTATTATCTTTTTCAATCAAGAAGTTCCGAGTAATTCCCACAACCATCTGTTCAGTGAAAGTAAATGCGAACAAATAGAAATTTCATACATGGATCTCATACAGAATGACGTTGCCTTTTCATGTTTCTTTTCATTTCAAAACCAAAACCACCACCATTCTGGATGACAAATTGACATCTAAACGATGTTACTGCCACATCAGTCACATGGGGTTTCTGCATAAAATTTCTGTTCTAACTCATTATTCCATTAAGAGTTGGAATCAAGGGATGCGCAATTTTAAAGGGAAGAGTCTTACAAGCTTTTTCTTTTTTGTCAAAGAAAATTATCTCAGCCAGTCTGTCGACAGCAACATGTGAAGCAAGAAAACCAGTTGGTCTGAGGGATAGGTGGTTGATGAGCCGTTGGCTCTGGCTGCAACTGTGGCTGTGGCTGCTCTGCCTGTGGTTGTGGCTGTTTTGGCATCTGGGGTTGAGAGTGCTCCGGGCCTACCCTGGGTGAACCACTTCTCTTCGATGAACCCCATTTCCCAGCGTCCCCTGTCAATCTGCAATTTTAGAGGTATTTCAAATGCTGTAGACTGTTTTGTAAAGACGTTCTAGCTTTACAATTAAAATCATGGGAATCAACTAAATGGGAGACTATGGGGTGAAAGAGGCCATCAGGTCAACTAGTTTTATGCAGAAGATGTGCGAATGAAACCTAACACCACGTTACCAGATGGGAATTCTATTAAGAAAAATGAATGGCGGTCTTTCAGAGTTCTTTTTCAACTTTGTTACTTCATCTCTCGAACCTTCTTGTCCTGCTCGCAAATGAGATAAGCACTAATGAGGCAAATGCAAGCGTCGATCTTCTAGGTTTCTATACATAGTTCTTTTGCTTACCAACAACAATAACACAATAAGGGATGAATATCATCAGTACAGCTTCTATCCTTGTCCTAAGCAAACAAAGAATACCTATTTAAACTAACACGGTAGCACCAATCTACTACTGAAAAGGTTAACAAAAAATATATACATACTCTTACATATATTTCCAAGTGAAGGCAAATATTTTTCTGTGCCAATAAATCTTCTACTTAGAACATTATATCTACGAAATCGTATGAATGCCCAGTACACACCAACAGCATATACATAGGACATTAATTGAGAAATGACTGTTTTCTGAAGTGTGACCAAAGACTCGTAATTCTACCCATACTCCTCAAGGACTCGAGGATATGTATGTGAAACTTCCTGAACGTAGCAAGAACTAGAAAGCAACTTCACAAATTTGGAAAAGTTTAAGGAAATTGGAATATACACAAGATCACATAGCACCAAAATAGTTTTCCAACACTTCGCGTCCACCACTTTGTCAGAAGCTTTGCCAGGAAGCTTCTACTTGTTGAAGCTTTGTTTCTGGGATTCCGAAACACAACAGTAGACTTGCAAGTTGCAACTAGAGTATAAGAATAGGGAGAGGATCTTATCGCAGAGAGATAATTAAAACTGTGCATCTTAAAGAAGAAGAAAATGGGTATGTGAAAGTAACATTGTACGTTCTCATAACTAATTTAACTCTTGTTTTCTTATTGTGCCATACAATTATTCCGTATCAATATCCCTGCTCCATAGAAAGTAAACTTGCGCAGAAACACAAACAAAAACACCTTGCATAAATGTAATTCCACATACCTGATCATCAAGCGTTCCACGTAAATCAACTGAATGTTGCGCCCCAACTCTTTGCAAACGTGCATATTCAAACACACAAAAATGTATGTTTACCATGCTTAATTCACGAAATATCTAATGCATGAAAAAATCTTGACACGAAATATATGGACGTGTAAGGGTCATGCCAGTTAAATTCAGGATGGAATATAGCTGTCTTCAAAGGAAATAAAATTTCAAATGGGAGCTATATAATATTAGTAGCAATTACTTGTCCATGAGTAGAAGCTAAAACCTCATATTTTCTTAGTTGAAGGGGCGGTCAGCATAGCTTACATGGGAAACGCAAAAGATTGGGTACTAGCACCACTGATGTCAGAGCGGCCTGAAACACAAGGATCAAGAAACAACTTTTTGTTTCTTTTAGCTTCTGCATTTTCCCGTATGACCTCCTGCATGGTTTCAACAGCTGCTTCAGCCACATTACCCTCACTTGATTTACCCATACCAGTCAGTCCATTTATTGGGGGTTGATTTGGTGTGAAGTTGAACATTTGAGCAGACGTGGTACTTTCACCGGGCAATCCCAGCTCTCCAGATCGCCAAAACATAGGGTCGTTGGTAAAACTCATATTTCCCATCTGAATGCTGAAAAGTGACTCGTTGGAAGCTACACTCCACTCCACTGGGGTCGTAGATTTTGTTCTTGCAAATACTGAAGATGGAATCCTGTGTGACGGTGATGGGTCCCCAATGTGGTCCATCGCCTGGATTGGAGGGGACTCTGTTGATTTCTTCTGTCCATGATCTGATTGTTCATCTTTAGGTATTGAACTTCCAGAAATACTCTTTTCACCATATCCGGAATCACCGATTTCAAAGTAATCATCTTGGAATGCATCATCAAAGGGAGAGTCGGGTGAGGAAGAGGATGAGGATCTTAAATTTTCCCCTGAGGTGGAAAGATCAGCACCATTGGCATGAGAACTATGATGCATCCTCAAACCACTAGGAGGGGTGGCCTTGTGTTCTGATTCCATTACTGCAGATGCCTGTCTTGTTTCAGAGTCCAACATGTCAATAACAGAAGTTTCTGTTGCAAATAAGCATGAAGGTGGTAAGTTTCCACTTCAAATCCTGAAGAAAACAAGTAATGAAATAATCGCCCTGCCAAATTATCAATTCCAAAGCCTCATTTTTCTGTTTCGATAATTCTTTTTTCTTCTCTATCCTGCAATAGCACCCCCTCGGATGGAAGCAAACAGTAATGCGATACACGCCCTGCCAAATTTATCTTATAATTGTTCTAAAGTTTGCATGCATCTGAAACATAGCCAAAAAAAACACCACAATTAGATCACGTACGTACTTAACAACTCCAGTTATCAACAATAACAAAAAGAAATACTAAAAGGTATCTTGTATGAAGCTATATCAATGCCATGATTGATTCACAACTACGTGCACCATATACATGCATTTGTAACTAACCAGAATAATACATGAACTAGTACCAACTGTGCCATACAAAGTCATAACAAATGAACCAAAAAAACGTGTGACTTCTATGAAGTAGGTAACTAATCTTTAATATGTGCGAACTTCACTTTTTTACAGACCACACGCAATTCAAAACCACAACAAAACATTGCATAACAAGGACCAAAACAATACTTACATTTCTATGGTACATAGTGTACCATAACTTTCTCCAAGGTTTTTTGTTTTTTTGATGATCAAGTGTATGGTCAGCGTATGCGCACCTAGACTAATCCTGGGGGTGGGGACCATAAACCTACCGTCCACTAGTGGAGGCTCCACTCAGAGCCGAAGTGAATGTTCGGTATGAACTGACCCTAAAAGAGTTGAAAGCATCTGAGAGGTTTTGAACCTGAGACCTTACGGGAGCAAACCCCTAGGTCTCGGCTTGACTACCAGGCCAACCCCATTGTGCCAACCCCATTGTGGTTAACTTTCTTCGAGGGGGGGATACCTTGTTATAAACACAAACCTTTATGGAAATATAAATGTGTGCTAAAATGAGAAAAAAAGATGGGAGTTAGACGCTGGGCCTAAAGAATTCCACCACACATAAATGTGAACCAATTCCTTATTAATTAAGAAGACTTGCTAATTATCATGGTGTACTTGCTAATTGGGTTTCCAAAACAACTGTCAAGAAAACCACAAGAAAAAAGAGAAACCCTAAAAAACTTAATGGGAAAAAAGGAACACAATCACAGGGCAAAAGGGAATAGGAAGAATTACCCTTTTGGGGCATGGAAGAAACCGATAAATAGGACTACTGAAATTGAATTTCCAGGATCAGCAGTCCCTTCCGTCGCCTCCCCAGGCCTGTCTATGGAACAGAACAAGAGAGAGAGAGAGAGAGAGAGAGAGAGAGAGATGGAAGGCATAGCGTAGCCGTAGGCGATTCTCTCTCTCCTCTTACAATTGCGCGCCAATCCCCCAAAAAATCGCGAATCAATCAACAGAGCAAATAAAGCAATGGCTTATTTACAAGTTGCCCCCTAAATTATTACATATTTTCAACTTACCCCTTAAAACTACGAAAATCCTACAGTCAACCACTGTAAATTAGCTAAACCATCAGAGGAGGCTCCCGCTAGGATGATCCGGGGACGCTGTCGCCCCCAAAGGCCTTGTTCAGTTGCAAAAAAAAATATGGAAAATGATAAGAAAATTAATTTTTTTTATAATTTTTTGTGCGTTTATAGTTACTGAAAAAGTTGAAAAACTCACAGTTTAAACTTTTCCACCGAAAATTATTTTCTTGCAAAATAAATCTTGTCGAAAGGAAGGATTTTTTATTTTTCTACAAGATTTTTGTCAAGAGAACACATATAAGAAAATAAATTTATTTTTTCTTTATTTCAGCTCACTTCACTTTTCTTGTGAACTAATTTCTCACACAATATTTCCGATAACTGAACGAAGTCAAAAGAGGCATGCTGGGTTCCAAAAACGGCGTCGTTCGAAACCCAAACCGATTGCCACCTGCCCTGCCTTGGACTGTGTTTGTTCACCGAAACAAAATAGCTTCTCTCTCTACCTTTCAATGGCGACCGAAGAGGCAACCAAAATTCCTCTCATTCCATTGATAATTTGATACCCCGTGTAGGGGGCCAAATTTCCCTCAGTTCATAAGGTCCAAAAGGGGTACCGTCATATCTCGGAAGGACCATAAGGTGTTATCTTTGTTCATATTTAAGTTTCAGGACTTTCATTTATTATCTTGCCAAAGCCACATCATTATAGCCGAACGATTTCAACAAGTAAAGTATTATTCCACAAATATTGCCGAACATTTGTCTTAAGTACGCTCGGGGTTCTTTATATTACTCGGCAGTTCTTATTATCGCTTGGCAGTTCTTATTATCGTTCGGCAGCTCTTTGTATCGCTCAAAAGTTAATTCTTTATGTTGCTCGGAGTACTTCACCAGTTCGACAGACATTTTTATCATTCGATAAAATATACGGTTGCTTGTTATTGCTCGGTATATGGACGCGGTAAGTTGTGACCTTCTAGAAGTTTCTAGAAGCTTCCTTTGCATTTTTTACCTAGTTTACTCCCTAAGTCTCCTAACTTTCCATTTATAGTAACTTTCTATTAATAGCCTTTACTTAGTCATTAAGTTTCACTCACATTTTCTCTATATAAGCAAAGCTCCCCCTCATCTAAGGTACACAACACTCCTCTTCTACAAAAATGGCTTATAATCTCTGCTTTATGTTTCGATTTATCTTCCCCGGGTACTAACTAGCTCGTCGGAGGCTCTACCCGGAGAAACCCCCCTCTGGTTTACAGGTACTAGGCTCGGTGCCAACCTCTCCAAGCCCGGAAGACACCTTTCCAGACTCGGCGAGCCCCCACTCCGTTCAACAGAAGGAGGAAAGGATTTAAGTGGAATTCACCCCCACCCCATAAGGACGGCAACAACTAATTTACTTTTCTTCAAAGGTTTCACTTCCATCCTTTTCCCTTTTGGAACAATAAAACTTTAATTGGCTCCTTCCATTCATTCTAAGTTTTTTCAAAGCTCTGTGAATCTGCATCTGAGTACTCTTAGAGGAGCAAACGAGCCAAGCCCAATCAAGTTTTACCGTGTTCAAACTTATTTATTAAGTTTTTAATGAACTCGAGCTCAAGTTCAGTGAAAACTTAATGAGTCGAACTCGAGCCGAGCGGGTCTTGGCTTGACTCGAGCTCAAATTTGTTCACAAGCCTTAATGGACCCACAAAAACGTGTGTGTGTGTGTGTGTCTATATATATATATATATATATATATATATATATATATATATATATATATATATATATATTTCATTTTTCTATACTCTACAAGAAAATAATCTCAATTTTAGAATAATTATAACATGTAATATATTTTTGTAAGGATTCTGCATCAAGATATCAAAATGCTAATACTAATTGTACTAGTAATTAATGTAAAAAGTCTGTTAAGTCTTGGATTGCAAGGCAACTCGAGTCAAGCCTCTACTGACTTGTGTTCGGCTTGATAACAACGAGCCTAGAATTTGAGTTTGAACTTATTTATTTATGTCTCGAGTCGAGCTCGAACGACCTTTTACCGAGCCGAGTCTCGAGTGACTTGCGAGTGGCTCTGTTTGTTTGCAGCCCTAAGTACTCTATTTCATCTTTTAATACCGAACTTTATTGGAATTTTCTCTAAATCTCATCGGAATTTGGGTCATGCATAGATTTAAGTACTGATTTTTCAAATTATGTTGAAAAAACTTGTTTCTTTAAGCAATCAAAACTGAACTACAATTCGTTTTTTATCTTAAGTGGGTTTTTCACAACCAGTTTATTGTTTCAGATGTACCACTTTATGATGCAACGTCTTTGTTACATTGGCACAACAACATTTGTTTGATAGTCATGGTGTGGTACTTAATTTTATACAGCACATTAGGCTCGTACCAGATCATAGAGCTAACCCCCACCATGTAGACCAGAGTTGTGCTCTGATACCAACTGTAACGATCCGCGCCAACTGACCTACTAACCCTTAGTCAAATCATGTGGTTCAAAAGGTTAATCTCGAGTTGATAATAGCTGGTGGCCCGTTGCCATATACTACATTATAAAGATGTGGAACTAAGAGATTTCACAGGGAGTATACTCCAGAAGTACTAAATAAGCAACCCTACACCTATTATGTGAGTGTTTGCGCATTTCGATGCGTTAGTAGACTTGTTGCTAAGAAGTTCTTAATTTGGTTCTCTAATGACTATTACACACATTGATTACACAAGAGGATCCGGACTCTTGGTTATTTGTTTCTTTAATCGGCAAACAGAAGGAAATGTATTAATAACAAGATTATTCAAAGATTCCTGGGCCCCGCTAAAAATTATTTGCAAATGATACTTTGGGTCATCATTAAACATATAAAATGGCATCATTAGGTAAGCTCAGATTCTTAAATTTGGTTAATGATGATGACTAGTCCATTCAAAGCAATATAAAAAAAAAAAGAAGGCAGAAAGTAGGAGTAATTTAATATACTCCTTTCTGGTAGAGTGCTCACATAAACTACTGTGGACTGACTCCATTTGGACTGGGGAATTTATTTTTATTCTTGTGATGTATAAAAATAATTTACCGATCCAAAGGAATAAATTAAAAGATAAGGATAGTGAAAAAAGAACATTGGCTAAAATTTTGGCCTTCAATTTGCGGCTCCCACTCTGCGTTCTTGTAAACTACTGTATTTATCCGGAAGGACCGGAAGTTATTTCGGTATTTTTTTTTATTTTTCATAACTCTTTTTTTAAAGCTTTTTGTCGTAATTTTTTAGATTAATTATTCGTCTCGACGAGACAAATCGAAAAAGTATAAAAATATAGGCCAATGTTGATACTCTTTTTAGTCTTTAGTGGATTTTTTTTTGCTTTTGGTCATAATTTTTACTTTTTAGACTTCTTTTATCGAGACGAATTATTAATCCAAAAAATATAACGCAAATCTAATAGAAATTTAAAAAAACAAAACACAAAAAAAAAAAAAAGAATTGAGAGAAAATTTTATTTGAGCAGAGAGGAGGTACATGCATCATGAATTTTGATCTTTTAATTAATTGAGAGAAAAGGAATATATAGGAGATGAACATAATTGAAGATAATAGAGGTGTATACGGTTTGGATTGGTCCGGTTCTCTAAAAAATAAGTAACCGGACCATTTCAAACAGTTCTAAAAACTTAGGAACCAAAACCTAACCAATATATATGTGGAACCTAATCATAACCAAAACTGATCAAATTTTGGTTCGGTTTCAGTTTTATCCAATTATCATCCAAACACTTAGGGGTTCGGTAGGGTAAAATAAGGATTGTAGGAAGGTATTCTGCTATAATAGAAAAAGAAGGGAAAAAAAATATAAATTAGGAGTTTGGTAATGTAAAGAAAAAAGAAAATTGTGGAATCTGAGAAATTGATAAGTATTTGAGTAAGAAAAAATGAAATTGGGTGCGCTCAATACTCTTGAGCACCCCTAGAAGATAATATTTATTAACATTGAAATGAAATTACATTTTTGTAGCAAACCAAATTTCGATATCATGGATTCTAGTATTGGTTCGGTTTGGTAAATTATGGCTCCGTTTGTTTTGATGTAAAATGTTTTACAATATAAAATATTTTTTATGTAAATTTTTTTTTTCAGAAAACAAATTTCAAACTTTTATTTTTCGGTATTTGGTTGACACTTGAAAAATACTTTCAAAATAGTGTAGAGAGAGAGGGGGGGCTTAAACGACAGAGAGATATGAGAATATCGGAAATGAACGTGGGTCAGGACTAACGATTGAGAAAATTGAGCAGTGAGAATTGCAGTAGAAGGTAGCGGGTTCATTTCAAAAAATAACTTACGGAAGATTTGAAGGTAAGTCATTTTCATCCAATTAATAGAAAATGATTTACTTGTAAAAGGTTTTACGCAACCAAACACTGAAAAATAGGTAAAACATTTTACGTCCAAACAAACGAAGCCTATATCAGTTCTTTTCTCCCAGTGAGACCACACTATAGAGCATAAAATTTGAATTGGTTTGGTAAATTTTTAAATGATAGATAGGATTTATTTGTACCATAAATATTGAATTAGGAATCCATCACTCCTACAAATCACACTCAATCAATTGGACCAGTATAGAGGTTTCCATAATTGAGAAAAATTATGCCCCAAATAAAGGATTTGTTAACTCGAAGAGTTATCTGCAAGTGCAGTTGGTGCTTTTCTTATATTTTCATGCGTATGTGCAGAGTTTAATTTTCGTAAGCATCCATCTCCCTCCCGAAGTTTCCTAAGATAAAGTAGATTAGGATTATCGAATGGAATATATATATATATATTCTTGTCCTTACTAACCCCACCAGGATTGGTCAAGCTTTCATTTTGATATTCTAGTCCTTACTAACCCCATCAAGATTGGTCCTTTTGATGTGGAATTTTCCTTCCTTCTCTAGGAGAGTGATCCCCTAAAAATATCTTTAGCTAATTTATTCCATTACTTCCTTCTCTTCCATTCCACGGTTTTGAATGTTGAAGGCTTCCAAGTTAAGATATATAAAATTGAATGGATCAAATTTACAGAAATTTTTAACACTCTATCCACCATAGGATGATCAAATGAAGGGTCTAGATTTATAAAGGATTCAAAAACCGCTCGTCCTTATTATATAGATTATTATTATATAGATTATATACTATTTTTATAGATATAGATAATCACCATTAGATTTCTTCACCGCCCCATTTTATTGTAAGGTTCATACACTTAATTTTAATTAGGTTTCAAATGGGTACGCATAAAAGCCTATAGCACTAAGTGACGGTGACCCAGGAAGATCGACTAATTTTGGCACTTAAGCACTATTGCGATTCTGATCCGTCTCAGGTTCTCCCTTGTGCACGCAGGTTCAATTCCTTTGGAGTCCACACCACATCAAATGAATCAAATATACATTGAATGACCCATATTCACTTAAAATATTACAAATGGTAAGCCATCTAATTTGTATATTAAGGTCCAGTTCTTTTTTTCTATTTATCAGATGTAAAACTCAATCTTTCACGCATATATGTTCCTCACAAACACCCCAAAGTAAAACTTAATTTTGAGTTCATAGTCTGAAAGTTGGGTGAGTGCAGGTCAAACACATGTTTGATTTCTTGGCCAACTCATCGGGTCATCTAGATCTGTCGT
Source organism: Rhododendron ovatum (assembly GCA_019656835.1). NCBI lineage: Eukaryota > Viridiplantae > Streptophyta > Magnoliopsida > Ericales > Ericaceae > Rhododendron > Rhododendron ovatum. The sequence goes on along the minus strand of CM033797.1, from coordinate 26,089,658 downwards.
TGTCAAAGAGGAGTGAGAAATAGTACTTGGATAGAAGAATACGCGTTAAGCAATAATATATGTCAGGATAAAAATATTTAGACAGCTGATTTTATCACTCCTTTTATTGTTAACGTTATTTTTCTGTAAGTGTATTTTTGTACCAAAAATATATTTACAGGGGAGTGCCGTTAATAAAAAAAGAAGTGGCAAAATCATTTCCCAATATTTATGTGATATATAAGATATATGTGAGGTTCGTAATAAAATTATTTTCTTCAAAACATATGAATTTGTTTGATAGTCGTTCAGTTCGGGAGCATATTTTTATTGGTAGTTCAGGTCAAACACCATTGCAAACACATCACTCAGATCCTTTTCGCTAAGGGAAATAGGTATAAATATGCTTGTCAAAAAAAAAAATAGAGCAGAAAATATGTACTCAAAAAGAAAGAACCTTAGCAGAATGGGACTTGATCAGTTGCATTGGTCCCATAACCTATTTCGATTATTTAAGCTGTTTATTTAATTTGCAGCTCTAGACATGTAAATTATTTCGGAAAAAAAGTAAATGGATTGGATATCGATCTATATATGAGTGCATGATTAAAATCATGTGATTAACAATAAGAAATTAATTTATTGATCCATTTTCTCAAGAAAAATGTAAATATTGAAGATTGCTACTAATGTCCAATCAAATCGATTTTTGCATGATAATTTGTATCTTGAGACCTACACAATAAGCGGTTCAAATTATTAAAATTATGGTAGGGCTCGCTCTATTTTCAGTGGTGTATTGAAATGCCGAGTAAGTAGCTAGCAGAGGGTGCTTGGCGGTATCCCGGTTCAGAATATTTACCCTTTTATCTTAAGCAACAAGCTAACGTCAACACTGCATGTGGCACAATTTCTTTTAAGTAGCCCAAATTGCAAATGGTCTTCATTGATTGGTCAAACATAGTACAACATAGCCTCCTCGGCCCAAAGCCCCGACGAGTCAAGATTCAAAGTCACTTTGTTGGAGGTTTATCATACCGTTATCACAAAACACTAAATAGTTAGAAATGCCATCAAACATTAAAATCATGAACACAACCAATCAAATAGTAGAATTAGTCTTTAATTAGAGTTGAGTAAATAGCATGTGAGATTGATGAGAGACAGGCCATTGTTTACACCATAATTTAGCATTTAGTCTAATATGATCGACTGGGTCAAAATGTTACACGTGTCAACACGTTTTAGACTAATTGATAAAATACAATATGAAGCCTGTTAAGGAAAATGGACTGATCAAACGGTTGATATTCGACTGAACACGTGTCAGGATTTTGCATCACATACAGATCGTGAGTAAGGTAGTTAATGCAAGCAGGCAGTTGGAATAATTACAACGTCGGGAACATGTGAGATCATGGAGAAATAACCACCTCGTGCAGATAGTGGAGCAAGAATAGGGAGCATGGAGCCAATTAATTCAAATCGTAGGAGGGAATTCCATATGATTTGAATTTCAAGTCGACGACAGCCTATAAATACAAGAAAAGAAGATATTTAGAACCCCCCAATCAATCGCCCAAAGGCTTCTACTTTTATCTGTACTTTACATTTCTTGCTCTAGGAGTAGCTTGTAATTTAACCGTCTGTTCGATTGTGTTCTCATAGTCGATTTGACTTCTACACCGAGGAATAATAAAGTCCATTTTGTTGTTCTTCTTTCATCTCCATTCACTTCATTAAGTTTGCTTCCAGAGAAATCCTGAAATACGGCAAGGAACCAAGCTCCACCACCACAAACACCCACATTTCCAGCACACTCAGCAATCCTTAGTCGATTAGTCGACTATCAGTAAAATAGACAAACAGCCATTCACTATTTCACTGTCCTAGCCATATTTGTCTCTCTTCAGTACCCCAATATACATCTTGTAGTTTTTGTCTTCACGTTTCACGATCGATGGAGAATGAGGGTGCAGCAAGTATGAATCAGATTGCTCACGAAATAGAAAATACTAATACATAAAGGTAAGAGAACTCAATGTTTTGAAACAATGTGGGGGTGATACTATTTATATAAAATTCTAATTATATTTTTACAAGAGTCATGATGAAGTCTCTTCATCCAAAAATAAAAAATAAAGTCACACCCTTTGACAAATTAAAGACATGCACCTATAGTATAATATCTCTTTAATTTTCAAACTTAGAAATGTTCCAACAGAAATTTATCAAAACCTGTAACGACCCGAATTTTTGCCCTATTTTTTTTTCGATAAAAAAAATTATTTTTAATCAAATAATCTATAACAATCGATTAATTATTTAAAAAGTGTTATTGATTAATTCTTTTCTTTAATAGATATATACAAATATAATTATCTTAATTATCTTAGTTTTATTTATTTTATTTACATGCATACTCCTTCCGTCTCTCCGTCTCCTACTCAGTTTCTACTTCCTCCCTAACCCTAAAACCAAGCCAAATTCGTCCATTCCAAATCCCATGAACCCAACCCCATTAAATCCACTATTATCTTCTTCCACCGAAATTCTCCTATAAATACCCCACCCCCATTGACTACGAAAATAACACAATATTTCCCACGCCCCACCAGTCCAGAAAAGAAGAGAAAAACAGAGAGAAACCCAAGTCTCAATCCATGGAGTTTTTAGAGAGAGAAAGAAAGAGAGAGAAAAGTGGGTTTCGTACCAAGACCCAACCGAAACTTAATCCGACCATTCAATCTCTTCCTACTACTCCTAGCATCATCAAGTATCGTCTAATTTGGTTCCAAAGTCTCCCGATCAAAAAAAAAATCCGAAGTCTTCTTCTCAAAAATTCAAGATTCGTTTTTAAATCAATTCGATCCGATTAAAGGTACTATAATCCTATCCAACCTCTTCTCTAAGTATATTAAGTGTTTATATGCTTAACCCTATGTCCCGAACGAAAAAAAAAATATAGTTAATCGCGCGTTTTCTGCCGTATTTATCGATTTGATATTATTTTTGCGCCCGACATTTTATTTGTAATTATTTACGAAGAAGATCACCCTTCTGATATTTATTTTACAATCCTTTTGATATTCATATTTTTAAAAACTACTGATCTGATATTATTTTAATACAGTATAATATCAACTTAGTATAAAACGTATTAATTATATCAGTTTAATTTATCTGGTAAATTGAGTTGGTTTTAAATGTTTCGAAACAATTTTGCGACCTTCCAAACCTCATTTTTGACCCCCAAACTATTTTTCCTAGACTTTTCACATATTAAAGATTATAACTTGTTAAGATCATATTTTTTTTATTTAATTATCTATTTATTAAATTATTTATTAGTTATCTATCAAAGTTTACAAACGAAAAATCATTGCGACCTTCTAAACAACGTTTTAACACTCAAACTAATTTTCTAGACTTCTTGCATCTCCAAAATGATATTTTGTTAAATTAATATTTTTTTTATTTAATTTACTATTTATTGGTATTTCTATAGCGTTTCCGATCAAAAAAAATTCTTTACGACCTTATAAATCCTATTATAAATGCTCGAATAATTTTATTTAGACTCTTTACATTCTGAAGATGAAATTTTGTTAACCGTAATATATTTTAAATTTGTAAATTATTTATTATCTATTTACTTCACTTTCGGCAACTTTATTTAACGTCTTTATTTAAATTAATCTCGTGATTCCCCGAACCCAACTTTTGACACTCAACTGATTGCATAGGACCTCTAGAACCCTTATTAAGGTCATGATAAATATTTTAATATTTTTATCTAATTAATGTATTTAATTAGTTTTTAATTAATCTATTATCTTAGAATTAATTAATAAGAGCTCAGAAAATTTTACTTTTTAATTCCTTTTAAAACTCTTACTTTATTATTGACATTTTGACCATACAAGGTTAAGGGCAATGACCCGTTCATAATAAGTCGCGTGATTTCATTGTTTATTAATTGTGATGCGTAATTGCATTGTTTATTAATTATTTTAATTATTGTTATCGATTTGTTATATATTGTATCGATACTTGATTTGAATGCTAGATTGGACCCTAGAGACATGGGGTGGTATTGTGAAATAGAATTCATCTAGACGATGCTAGATAATGGATAAACTGGAAAGTTTTTATTTTTAGATTGCCTGCAGGCGGATTTTGGTGATTGTGATGAGATTTGTAATGAAAATAAAACTGGTGGGTGTCCAGTGATAAAAACACCAGTGATAATGAAAATGAAACTGACGGGTGTCCAGTGATAAAAACACCAGTGTCCAGTGATAAAAACACCAGTGATAAATTGATGAAAATAAAACTGGCGGGTGTCCAGTGATAAAAACACCAGTGATAATGAAAATAAAACTGGCGGGTATCCAGTGATAAAAACACCAGTGATAAATTGATGAAAATGAAACTGGCGGGTGTCCAGTGATAAAAACACCAGTGATAAATTGATGAAAATGAAACTGGCAGGTATCCAGTGATAAATATACCCGTGATAAATTGTGTGATGAAAATGAAACTGGCGGGTGTCCAGTGATAAATACACTCGTGATAAATTGTGTGATATGATGAAAATGAAACTAACGGGTGTTCAGTGATAATTATATGATATGATGAAAATGAAACTGGCGGGGTGTCCAGTGATAAACTGATAAGACTGGCGGGTGTCCAGTGATGAATTAATAAACTGGCGGGAGTCCAGTAGTGGTTGTGATGTGGTTTGTGAAGTAGTACATAAGATAAGCGAACCCTAGTCGTGATTCAGGCATGATAAGCTTTCCCCTTGTTGTAATTATTGGGATGCATACTCGGTACATAACTTAGGTGCATCTGCGACAGCAAAGAGAAGTAATCTCATGGGACCGAGTATGGCTAGCGGTTAGGGAGGAAAGATTCCACGGAAGAGATCTTAGATTACACGTCAAGTTAATGGATAGTAAATAACTGATTTATGTGGAACAAACTCTGTCTTACTTTTTCGCACTACTATTATCTTGCTGCTTGCTAACTGTAAAGTAAGAGAGGTAGTTGTGTTGGATTATTCTACTGGGTGATTTATCACTCACGGATACGTCTGTATCCTTGCAAATCGTTTGCTTCGGCGATCAATTTGCCAGTGGGCGCAGGATTCAATGGAGAGGATTGAAAGATGTTGCAGTTCAACACGGAAAGAATATCAGGAACGAAGATCGAGTGTACTTCGAATTTGTATCAAGCCTAGAGTCAGCTCTGAAATTAATGTATTTTGAATTAGTAAATTTATCTTGTGATTGTAATAGCAAAATTTTATTTTGAAAAATTATATTTATTTAGCAAATTTTCTTAAGATTTTATTTTATATTGCTTCCGAAAAGTCGGGGCGTTACAAAACCACAAATCAATATTTGACGGTTTATCCTGTGAGTTTTCGTGTGATGTAAAATAACACAAATTATGATTCTATTTAACAGTTTGAAAAGTTCAATTTGAAGTTCTAAATTAATTCACGCAAAAAATTAAGTTGATCAAATTCTTAAGAGTTATGAGTGGAGTCTGACTATTAATTACTTTGAAAGAACTATCCTTTACCAACTGTATTGATATTCAATCAATTTGATTCCTTGCATAAAGATTTTAAATATTGGAGTTTCTTAAATAAATAACTTGAATCGTTAATGAGATAGTCACAGGGGAACTTTCTTGAGAACTACTAGCTATGAGCAATAGAGAGGAAATTCTAGGGAGCACACAATTATAAAAATAGATTTTTTTTTTTCCTTGACGAAAGTCTGTATGAACCCTTGCTAAATGCATGTGAGTATACGATAACTACCACTCCACTTGAAAACATGTCATACATTTTTGCAGGGAATGTTACGAGCACCAAAACTAAGTAATTTTAAAAATATTACGTCATTCTAAAAAATATGAGGTATCATATGGCAAAAATAATGTCTTCTTTTGGTAAATGACATGTGACACTGTGATTTTTGTATTGTCTTAATTAGTTACGCATTTTCATAGTGTATCTCAACGAGTAACACTAAGTAATTGTATCCAACAAATAGATTGAGGCACCATATATTTTTGAGAGATTATTCAATACCCCTTGCTCCTATTCCACCACACAATCATTGGAGTTCATACACTTATTTTGGACACCGCATGATTATATGTTGGTAGAGAGACCTAGTCACCTAATACCACATGGCGGTGCTTCTCAGGCATTAAATAATTTTTCTAAGAGAGTGTGAATGAGAGGAGTGATTATTAAGTGCTTTGGAGCATTACCAGTACTCGATGCTCTAGGGGCCATTCCCATGGGGCCACAAACAGACTTTGTTCGGTTAAGGCTCTGTTTGGAACCCATTACTTGATGCTCTAGGGGCCATTTCCATTAGGGATGGCAAACATACCCGCCCTGTCCCGAACGAGGTGGGTTTTCCACCCCATTTTCGGGTATCAGGTCGGGGTAAAAATTTTCAGATCCGCTCGGGTTTGGGTAGGGTTCGGGGTGAAAGTGCCCCGCCCCGGCATATTTATATATATTTTTATTTATATATGTATGTATACTTATATACATGTCCTTTCATTTTTTTACCATTAATCTAAAAAACAATGTCTCTTCGCTGTCAAGTAGTCTAATTAAATTTAAAAAAGAAATAAAATTTAATATTTATTGGTGTTTAGTGGATTTTTTAAAAAGTTTTCTTAAAATATTTATAATAAATTATATACATAAAGAAATGGAATGAAGTATCTAAAATATTAATTGCAATTAAAAGTTTAGATAAAATCGCGATACCAAAAGATACAAAAATAATTTCAAAAGTTTTATTTTTTGGATAATTTTTATTCTTATGTAGCATTTTTTTTTACTTTTTTACTTATACTTTTTTTTTTAATTTTTACGGGTGGGTAAACCCGTTCCCTGATCGGGGCGAGAACGGGGGTACCCCAAAAAAACCCGGTTGGGGCCGGGGTCGGAAAATGATTTTCGGGTCGGGGTATGCAAAAGCCCGCCCCACCCTGTTGCCATTCCTAATTGGCTAATTCTCATGGGGCCACAAACAAACCTTGTTCAGTTAAGGCTCTGTTTGGAACCCATAGAAAGAAAAGGAAAAGAAAGAAAAAAAAATGAGAGAAAAAATTTACTATTCACTACACTTAAAATTCTTATTTTCTTCACTCTTTCCCCTTCAACCAAACAATGAAAGGGAAAATGTTTTAATTTTCTTTTCTTTTCCTTTCCTTTCTGGGTTCCAAATATAGCTTAAGGGTTTTAGATTTTAGATTCTAATCGTTATTCTATTTCTCACTTCATTCATTACTCTTATATTTAATTATTACTTTCATTTTTCTATCTATCTTTCTCTAATTATTACTCATATTTTTAATCATTACTTTATTTCTTTTTACACTAATTACCTACAAATCTAAAATCTCAAAACTAACAAAATCTTAATGGTGGCGCATTAGTAGTCTGATAGAAAAGATTTCGGACCACAATGTGGCCGTGCTCTGAGTCTATGAGAGCAAGTAAGTTGAGTCAGAGAGAGCTCGCTACACCGTAGAGAAATCCCAGAAACGAAAAACTACATTTTCCAACCCCGCGAAACTTCTTCCTCATTTTCTCTCCGGCATTGCGAAGTTCACACTATTCAACAGAAAAAAAAATTTATCCCCCCCACCCCCCTCTCTCTCTCTCTCTCATTTGGAGTGAAACTTTTTCTCACCCTTTCTATGCCTCCTTTTTTCTTAGAGCCGAACCAAGAAACACGCGTAAAACACTTGCTTCCTTCCATATTTCTTGTTGTTGCTCTTAACCAGAATCCTTTCTTGTTTTTGCTCTTGCCCGAAATTCTCCAGTTCTATACTGTCCAATCCTGTTTGTTCATCAGTTCCTGGTATTCAGGTTTCAACTTCTGATCAATATATTCTTGCGTGCACTTTTCTATTTTAACCAATTGTTTATCGGTTTCGTGACCAAATAAAGATCTGATTCGTTGTTGTTTAGTTTGTGGTTGAACTATTACTTACGGTTTTCTGTTTGCTTCCCTAATTTTGTATGTGGGTAATTAGGTTTTGTGTTGATGAGATTTTATTTGATCGGATTGGGGTTAAGTCTGGTTTCAGTTCTTTCTTTTAGTGCATACTGATCTGGATATGTCAAGCGACATGAGAGGGTTCAAGATGAAAAATCAGTTATGAACACAAAATTTGAGAGAATTCGGTGAATTTTGTGGTAAGGGATGTCTTTCCTGTCATATTTTCACTTGTTGTCTCAAGTCTTCTTCTTTCCTGGGTCTTGTTCAGAGCAATAGGTTAGATTCCTAGGTGGGACTACTTTTCCTCTTCTGATTGATACCCTTTTGTACCCCTGATTCCCTTTTCACCTTGGTAAGTATTTGAGATTGCTCAAATCAGCTCTTTCTTACTAACCCGTGTCGATCTCCAAACTTCAATTGGAGGATCACCAATCTGCTCTTAAGTCCTTAGTCTGAGGTTTTCTGTCAAGCCCGGTTGTGGTTTTTCGATCTCCAAGTTTCTGAAACCTGTGCTTTTGTAAAACTATATTAGGATTTGAGGTGTATCCGTGATGACGGATTTTTCACCTATAACTCCGACCTATGATGGTGAAGAGCATGTGTTTGCTGCTTTTCATCACATAGTGAAGGCATTAGGGGCAAGTAAGAATCTGACTGATGATGTGAGACGCCTTGTGGAGGATCTTGACACCCTTTTGTTCACAAGTACCAGAACCCCAGAGAGAAGGGAAGGTGAAACAAGAGAGGTGGAAGAGCAATTGGAATTTGCTCAGAAAAAGGTCATGAGGTGGGAATCAAACCGGTCGATGATATGGGCTTTGGACCGGGAGGAAGCTGCAGATTATCTTCAAGCAGTTTATGAAATCCAAAGGTTGACAGAAAGTTTGACAAGTTTGCTTTCAAATGGTGGTGGAAAACGAAAGGAGTTGCTTGACCAAGCCAATAGTGTTTTGCATATGGCAATGGTAAGGCTTGAGGAAGAGCTGATTGACATTCTTTCTAAGAAGAAGCAGTCATTGAAGCCTGAATATGTGTCGTCCCACTCGTGCGATGAGGATGTTTCATCTGATGTATCAATAGTTTCAACTGAGGATGAATCGATTGAGGAAACATCTAGGAGAAATAGTGGTGGCACTGAACGTGAGGATCATAAGGTCGATTTGATCCATCCTAGTGTAATTTCTGATATCAAGTCAATTGCAAATGTCATGTTTGCTTCGCATTACAATCACGAATTTTGTGACACTTTTGTAAGCTTCTGGAAAGATGTATTGGATGAGTATTTTGTCGATCTTCGCGTCGAAAAACTTAGCATCGAGGAATTGTCTAAAATGGAATCGAAACAACTGTGCAGCAAGATCAGGAAATGGAACAGGGCGATGAAGTTTATCATTAAGGTTTATTTGCCAAGTGAGAAACGCCTTTTTGACCAAGTGTTTGGAGAATTTGGATCCACGTACAAAACTTGTTTCATTGAGGCATCTAGAGGTTCAATGTTGTGCCTCTTGAATTTTGGAGAAGCCGTGGTGATTGGGCCCCGGGAGACAGACAAGCTGTTTACGTTACTTGACATGTACGAGGTCCTGTCAAATCTTATCCTGGATATAGATACTCTGTTCTCCGAGGAGGCCGGTTCTTTCCTTGGGGCTGAGTTCCACCAGCTTATGATAAGATTGGGTGGTACCGTGAAGGCAACTCTTTTGAAATTTGAACATGATGTTGCTTCACACCCATCGACAACTCCTTTCCCTGCGGGTGGGATTCACCACGTCACGAAATATGTCATGAATTATGTCAAAACACTTGCTGAGTATTCTGAGACTCTAAATTTGCTTCTTAGGGTGCAAAGTGGGGAGGATACGGTTCTAAATGGTCAAAATATTTGTTCGGATGATTTTTGTCCATTGGCTTTCCATCTACAGTTACTGACGTCCAATTTGGAATCCAATATCGATCACAAATCCAGGTTATACAGGGATGCCTCTTTGAAGCACATTTTCATGATGAACAACATCTACTATATGGTCGGAAAGGTTAGTGGATCCGCACTTGAGGAATTCTATGGAGTTGAATGGATAAGGGAATACACTAGGAAATTCCAGCAGCACGAAACAAGTTATGAGAGAGCGACTTGGAGTCCAATCCTTTCTCTACTGAGGGATGATGGAAACAACAGAAGAGAAAGTCTTAGGGAGAGGTTGAGAAACTTCAATATTGCTTTTGAGGAGGTATATAAGTGCCAGACTAAATGGTCCATCCCTGACCACGAGCTTCGGAAGGACTTGCGAATTTCCACTTCGCAGAAAGTAATCCAAGCATACCGGCCCTTCACCGGTATGAAATCTGCAATCATTGGCGAAAAGTACGTTAAGTACTCTGCCGATGAGCTGGAGAATCGTATCTTGGACCTCTTTGAAGGGCCACCTGCTTCACTGCACAATACCCGAAGGATGTTGACTTTTTGAAAGGTACCAAGTACTTGAATTCGTCCTTGCATGGTACTTTTCGTTTCCCAAATTCTTTTGTTATTGTATTTCGTAATTGGCAGATGTGTTGTAAAATAGTATCAAATTGTTCATTGCATTCTGTGTTTCTCAGGCCAAATATGGCTACAGTGTAGCTCTTAATTGTTGTAATATATTCTTTGTTCCAGTCATTATAGGCGCACATTTTTGAGCTGCCTGTTCTTTTCAGATAGGATTGAAGAGAGATGCTTTATCATTCTATGGATTTCATATCTACTTTCTTTTGTTTTGGTATCATGGAACTCTTATTCCAATCTTCTCTTGGTAAATGAGAAATATATTACAATTATTATGAGTTAAGCATACAAACGAACCGACCAATTGGTTGTTCAAACTTGGTTTCAAATCTTAACGACCTTCAAAGTGTTTCCGAGTTCCTTCTTAATCAGTTGAGTCAATCTCAAACGAGCTTTAATCGAATTGATTTTGATTCGATCTCGAGTAGCCTGCTTCTTTGAAATACTGCAAACTTGTCGAGCCAAGTAGCGAGTTGTTCAATTTGGAACTTGCTTTGAACTAGCAGAAGCAATGGCTTAAAAAGCAGCTAAAGGCACCATGGGTGTATGATGGCTACACATTTTGCAGTTGTTTGGATCCTGTTATTTCATGTCCATTGGTTTTTTTGATTATGAAAACAGCTGATCATATCACTAATCTGCTATTTGGACTAACCTGGTTATGACATGTATCTTTCAAATGGGACTTGTTGAGTTCAAACTCATTTATGTGCCTGAACTCAGAAATCATTTCATCAGTAGCAGTAAAAAAATTACAGCATTTGTCAAAAAGTATAGGAAGGTCAAAATCAAGAGTCTTTAGTCTGGTGGATAAAACACCTTTTTACCGGTCGGAATGCAGGACTTTTTGAGTATAGAATTCTACGTGCCTTGCCACTACTTTTGTTTTTTTTTCCCATTTGACAGTCAACTCGACCAATCTTTTCTCAGTCCGGTTAAAGGCAAGTCATCCATACCAGAATTAGAAAATTCAAAAGAAATTACTTTATTGTGGCTTGACCCTAAGAATTGAACTATGCTCAATTGTGTAGGAAGAAAACCCACCAACTAAGGGGACTAACCCTCGAGGCTGTTAGAAGTAGTAGTGTAGTTTATACTACCAGCTCTCATCATCGTTGTTAGGAACATGTATGAAAATTTGAGTCCTCTATCGAATAAAAAAAAAGACCTTAATATACAATTGAATGACTCACCACTTATGAGGCTTGGTCTTTTAAGTGGATATGAGTTATTCAATATATATTGGTTCCAGGTGATGTGGTGAGAATTCCGTAAATACTCTCTAACGAATTGGATCTACGCGCACATGGGAACACCTCAGGCGGATCAAATTCCCAACAATCATGATGTGAGTTCGAGTTACTAATCAGAGGTTGTGATAAATTATAGGAGTCCATGCCTCTGGTGTTGTGACTTGATTTGGAATCACGAAAATTGATCTCTCAGGAAGAAGATATGAGAGATTAAAGGTTGCTTGCTTACTTAATAAGTAGCTCTACTTAAACATAGTTAAGAAAACCCGACTTACCTAAACTTGGACGGCAAGAAGTAATCACATCTCAACCGTTCATTTTGACTTAGGCTCCGTTTAGTTGTCGGAGATGTTGTGTGAAAAATTGGATCCTAGGAAAAGTAAAGTGAGGTGAAGTAAACGATACTGAAATTTATTTTCCCATATGGGTTCTCTTGACAAAAAATCTTGCGGGAAAACAAGAATTTCTTTAACAAAATCCATTTTGTGAGAAAATGTTTCCTATTGGAAGAGTTGAAGCTGTGGTTTCTATAACTTTTCTAGTAGCTGAACACACAAAAAATTTCAGGAAAGTTGATTTTTCCGTACGTTTTCATCTTTTCCGTGAAACTAATCGGGACCTTAAATTACTCTAAACGGTAAGAATGGACTCTATCCGGTCTTGGAGAAACCCAATCCGCTATCCTTTGAAGGGTAAAAGAGGCGGTGACAACGCCTCATTTGAAAGTTCTCCATTTGATACAGGAATTAAATCTCAACCACATAGAATGAAAGGCCATGAATTAAAATTGACTTACGAAGTCAATGTATAAAAAAAATGCCATTACAGCCTGTAAAATGGTCGAAATCGATCGGCTTTTAATTAATTGACGACGACGCGGGTTAGGGTTAGGCAGGATTGAAGAGTCAAAAAGGGTGGGAGTAGAGGGGAAAGACTACATACACACATTTTATTTGGGTGCGTATCATATGCACTTTCAAAATGTTATGAATTAATGTGAAAATGTTAAGAATCATACTGCTAAAAAGTTACGAATCGTATAAAGGTTACGAGATATACCAAAATGTTATGAATTGTACTGCTGAAAGGTTATGAACTCTAGAACAAAAGTTACGAAACACTCTAAAATGTTATAAATGAACCATAAAATAAGTGCATATGATACACTTTTTTAAGGGGTGTATATTGTAGATTTTCCCGTGAGTAGAGTAGGATTTAGTCACTCTAGCGGCATGCGTTTAAAGACACTCGTAGCAATCGTAATCCCGCAAGTTAATACGCGTAGAAGCGATTGGCCCACTTCCGCCTCGGACAACTTCACGATCTAAGTCACATAAAGCGTGTGTGGTGGTGTGGGTGTGAGAGCATGGGCATGAAAGCGTGTCTCGAAAATCTCCAAACGACTAAAATTTGTGAGTGCGAAGATTGAGAGCGCAAATACAAGCCATTTTAGAAGATTATGTGACTAAATTCACAACAGCTCAAGATACATAGATTTTAAAGTGAGTACCCTCCCGATTAGAGCAACTACACTAGTTGCTTTTTTTTAGAAAATTTTGTTGCCATTTCTCAAAAATGACAAAAGAAATAGCAACTACCACCCCACATCCATGAACTCAAAAGTTTCTCAAGTTTTATTTGCCAAATTTGAGAAAATTTGGCAAAGTTGTCATTTTTGATTGAGAGACAGCGAAAAATGAGAATGACAAAATGACATACAGGAGTGTAGTGCCCTTGCGATATTTTTTGGCAAAATAACACTATTCATTGAAAAAAAATGATAATGACAAGGGTGAAATGGCAAACACCGGTGTGAATGCTAGCTCTCAGTCCATTCCGAAAACCCTCTTTGTGATTTTCATGAAGTGACAAAGAAAGTCACTAAATCTCGTCTGTGCTCGAAAAAAAATGACGAAAGGGCACAAATGAAACACGTCAAAAAAAGAAAGCGGTTGCCAGTAAAAGAATCTGAAATGCAGCTACGTGTACACCGCGGTCAAGAATCTCTCCCAACTTTCATTTTCATTAAGATAAGAGAAGACACCCTGAGGGTAATAATTTTGTCCACCTTCGACCAATCCAAAATTCTTGTTAAAGTCTTACTTGCGAAACTACTCCCTCCCTCCGTCCCGGTTTGTTTGTCTCCTTTTTGACTTTTTGAGAGCGTTTGACCTCTCAAAGAATTGGCTATAATTTTCAATTCGTAATGTTTTTAATATGCAATATGGATCTTGTTTGATAGATCTCAATTAGTTTTATTATACAAAATCTTCAAAATTATAAAAAAACATTATAAATTGTAAAATATAAATATATTTTTGAAAGATACGTATTTCGACAATTAGACAAACAAATTGGGACGGAGGGAGTAGATTCTACGTAGGGTCCATTTAATTTCAGTAATGATTAGTAGTTGTTTTTTTGAAAATGAGTAAGTGATTAGCTTAAGGTATCGAAGTAACCGATACGACAAGTATTATAAAGAAAATACTGATAACAGTGTAATTCTATGAATTTTTTTACAATTTTATTTTTGATAAGAGCAATATATTAAAAGAGTTAGTAAAATAATAGAAAACTACATACTACCATATAACATGCGAGTCTGCAATAATTAAATCAAGGCCACTACAGAGCAACTCAGGAAATAGCCCATAAACTAAAAACAAAATACTCGAGAGAATTAACAAGCAATTGTTGCATTAGATAAGAATTTAGTTCTTGGTTTTGACCGGATAAATTGGTCTTTTGACATTCGAATGGTGGCCAATTGAGATTAATTTTGAGTAAGAAGTTCATTAATGACGTAGTTGTAAATTTAAGAGGGAGAAAGTGGCCTTTAAAAGTTGAGTATACTCAATTTGATAGAGTGAGATTTAAGAGATGAAGGGAGTGAATTTTGCATTCTGTGTTTCTCAGGCCAAATATGGCTATAGTGTAGCTCTTAATTGTTGTAATGTATTCTTTGTTCCGGTCATTATAGTCGCGCACATATTTGAGCTGCCTGTTCTTTACATATAGGTTTGAAGCGAGATGCTTTTTATCATTCTATGGATTTCAGATCTACTTTCTTTTGTTTTGGTATCATGGAACTCTTATTCCAATCTTCTCCATACCTTGGGAATAACTGGTAAATGAGAAATATAGAAACATAAAAAGATTTGCCTATTACAATTATGGATTAAGCATACAAACGAACCGACCAATGGGTTGTTCAAACTAGGTTTGAAATCTTAACTACCTTCAAAGCGTTTCTAAGTTCTTTAATTGAGCTGATTATGATTTAATCTCGAGTAGCCTACTTCTTTGAAACATTGCAAACTTGTGGAGCCAAGTAGCGAGTTGTTCAATTTGGAACTTGCTTTAAACTAGGAGAAGCAATGGCTTAAAAAGAAGCTAAAAGCACCATGGATGGATGATGGCTACACATTTTGCAGTTGTTTGGATCCTGTTATTTCATGCCAATTGTTTTTTGTTTATGAAAACAGCTGATCATATCACTAATCTGCTAGTTGGACTAACCTAGTTATGACATGTATCTTTCAAATGGGACTTGTTTTGTGCTGTGTTGTGTTGTACATTGTGTTGTTTAATCTGAAACCTTTGAAAACAGTTCAAACTCATTTATGTGAATCAGTACCAGTAACAAAATTATTTGTCAAACGAAGGTCAATATCAAGTCTTTCGTCTGGTGGATAAAACACCTTTTTACCGGTCATAATGCAGGACTTTTTGGGCTTAGAATTCTACATGGCTTGTTACTATCTTTTTTTCTTCTTTTCCCATTTGACAGTCAATGGTGTCAGGTTGAGTTTACGTACAACTTGAATAATCTTTTCTCAGTCTAGTCAAAAGCAAGCCATTCATGCCGAAAATAGGAAATTCAAAATAAATTATTTTTTTGTATCCCAAGAATTAAACTCTATCAATTGTGTAGAAAGGAAACCTACCAACAAAAGGAATGTTTACACCCAATTTTGGCCAAAATATAATTTATGAACCGAAAAGGTGGTTTTGGGCCACAAGCTGGACTTAATACGGGTTACTTGCTATTGGGCCGGATCAAATTCAGTCAGGCTATGAGATTAAGGTGTAATAATCAGGATTGGACCTCATTAATGCCAAAAATTTCATTATCATGTACCTGGGGCCCAAGTCCACTTTACTTTTTTGGAAGGAAGGTTTCCTTAAACCTATTTAGAAGCCCAGATTCACATTCCATGATTTAGCCCATGGTGAAGTCTATTTGGCCCGAGATAGAAGCCGAAGGATATTGGTGAGCTATTGGGCCCATTAGTAGGTCCAAATCTTTTAATTACCACCTCCGGGCCCAATTGGAGAAGGGGCTCAAATATGTAGAGTAGAATGAGAAGTATGGAATAAATACTCGTACATCAAAGACTACAGAACCGTTATTCTTTAAAGTGAAGCAAAGTCCAAGGACACATGCCATCCATGCAAGCTTCCGAAGCAGCTTGATCAGGCCAGAAGCAGCTTGGTAAGCAGTTTAGTCAGGCCTGAAGAAGTAGCTCAACAATGAACCAGCCGAATAGGAGGGATCAACTCCAATAAATTCTTTTTGTCCTATATCTTCATGTACAAGGAACCTAAATAAGTTATCTATTCTATCCGTCTGCTCTATCCGTCCAATATAACCTACTCACTCTCTACCTTACTTTAAAAAGCTCATGCCAAAGTAGAGAGAAAAAATAAAAAAAGAGGTAATAATTTACAGATTAATTATCAACCCTCTTGAAATAATATCAACTTAAAATAGAAAAAATCAAAAGGTAATAAATTGGAAAGGAAAGTGTGTATATTACCACAACAGGTCAAAGTATAACTTAAGAAAATATTCTCTTAATTGGAAGGCTACGGTCTAGCTTGAAGGCGATTAATGGCTGTAGAAGTGCTTATGTTTGTATGTATAGACAAAAACCGCCCTGTTTTATAATATAGATATGTATGTTTGTATTTTTTTTCTTATATTAATATATATAATATATATGTTTGGTTCGGCTTGCCAGTCTTCTCTATCTCTTGTTTAAAAATTATACTCCCTTCGTTTCAAATTTTTGGTCCTCTACGATTTTACGTAAAATTTTTAATTGTCTATATCTCTCAATGTATATTGGTTTTTATGTTTTTAAAAATATTATTTTATGGAAATAATTAAAATTTATCAAACAATATCCATATTTAAACAATATACATTGAGTGATATAGGTATTGAAAATTGCAAGTAAAACCGGATAAGACTAAGAATTTGGGATTGAGGGAGTAACATATATATGTTACGAAATCCGAATCAGTGAGCGAACCAAAAGAGGGATTGGGTAGAAGGGTAACTGATTCAACCGCGATTAAACCGGAATCGAACTATTATGTCATAAATGTATTTTGAAAATATTAAAAATCTTTAACTAATTAGAATGAGCACATAAAAATACACATGCATAGAAAGCTTGGAAAAATACATGTGTCCTTGGACTTTGGAGTGAAAAGAGGAGGAATTGAGCTAGATGAATTGTGGACACTTTTGTTTCAATCCCACGTCGGTGGGTTTTCAAATTCTGAGCAAGTCATCCACCTATAAAAAGTTAGGAAAATGAAGTTCAATGACGTGTTTTAATAATTAATATTCGTTAAGAACATTTTCAGAATTAACGAATGGTCTTAATATATTTTTGACGGATATTAATTATCAAAACACGTCTTGGGCCGTCATTTTCCCTAAAAAGGTTCATATTGATGAAGTAGCTGGCCACATGCTTGGGCTAGCGTGATTTGGTCACCATCTCGATCGATCACGCGTCCAACTGTTGTGTATGGCCCTTAAAAGTTCATTATTTAGTTGAAAAATTTTTCGATTTGGGTCCATTTTGTATGGTAATGCGTTGTTTGTTTTACTTTTTAAAAAGTATTTTCAAAAAAAAAATTCTGCTTCCAATCATTTCTCTCTCTATCTCTCTCAACTTATTATCTCTACTATTCTCATAATTTTTTTTTTCAAAAACTAAACCAAACAAAGCATTTGTCTTTAGAAGTTGGTTGTTGAAATAAGATGGTTTCGGAATAAAATTGGATCGGGGAGAGGGCTGGTGAACAGACCGGTCGGGTCTGGTTTTTAAAACATTGCAATAAACTATATTTGGGGAATTGGGTGTGTTCCGCTTTTTCCCTTAAAAATAAGTATTTATTTGTAATTTTAAAACTTAAAAAATAGGCTTACTAAAATCAAAAAATATGCAATATGGATCTTATTTGATAGATTTCGATGAGATCTATCAAACCCTACAAAAAAAATTGAAAATTTATTTTCGTAAGCCTATTATTTTTTAATTTAAAAATAGATCATTATTTTTTAAATACTTATTTGAGAATCTGGAACGGGTCAATGCTTGCTGCATATATATAAGGGCATCACAGAATATCTGTGCCCAAAAGCGTAGCTCAAAACTTGCTAAAGAAAAAGGAAAAAAATCCATCGTATACTACATATTTGGAAGGAGTACTATTTTTTTAGTTCATTCAAGCATTATTAAATCGTGGCTGAGCAAAGATTTCTATTCGAGGGGATTGGATGAAAATATAAATGTTCATCCATAAAAATCTTCTTTGAGCTATCGTATCATACTCAATTTGTATATAATACTTTGGCAATACATCAATAAATATGTGAATTTACTATTTTTTTTCGTCTGCAGCCAAAACACACGTGTATATATATTTTTCATGTATTAAGGTAACTCACATAATTTCGTAAGCTGACGTGATACAAATATACAAAAAATTAAACTTATACCTAGCTCATATTAAACTTTTCAAAAATGGGTGGGGCCCCTCTGCCCCACTACAGCTCTGCCAATGGAATTCACGTAACTTACAGTAAAACGATCCAAGAATTGTGGTAAGCAAATCTATGCCGAAGAAGAAGCAACTTGGACGGAAGCAAGGAAGAAGAAGTTCAAGGAGAATAAGAAAAGAGATGCTTTGGCTCTCCTCAACATTGGGGTAAGCAAATCTATTTTTCCAAGAATTGTGGGTGCAAAAACTTCAAAAGAAGCATGAGAAATACTAAAAATTGAATATCAAGGTTATGATAAAGTTATCTCCATTAAACTTCAAACACTATGGAGAGACTTTGATAATCTAGCAATGAAGAAAAATGAATCCGTTCAAACGTTCTTTTCCCGAGTTGCTAGAATTATCAATCAAATTCGAAGTTATGGAGATACCCTTCCAGATAAAAGAATCGTCAAAAAGGTTCTTAGAAGTTTGCCTCCAAAGTTTGATTATGTTGTAGGCTGCTATTGAAGAATCCAAGGATTTGTCTAAACTTACTCGACATGAACTAATGAGTTCTCTCGAGGCTCATGAACAAAGAATAAGCAGGTTCACAAATCAATCCTTGGAGCAAGCATTTCAAAGCAAAATCAATTTTGGAGGAAAGAACCAAGAAGATCAAGAGAAGGGCACATCTCGAGGAGGAGGCATGAACGGACAAAGACGTGGAGGTGGAGGCCAAAAGGCATTTCAAGCCCGGAACAAAGGAAAAGGATACGACAATCAGAGGAATCCTATTGGCGGTAACTTTAACTCTTCTTGCATTATTTGCAAAAAATCTAATCATGCATCAAAAAATTGCAGATTTAAATGCAAGAGATGCAAGGTTTCCAATCATTCTGATCGAGATTGTTGGTTCAATCAAGAAAAAAATAAAGCTAATTTTTCAAAAGACAATGAAGCTGAACACGTATTCTCTTGCATGAATGCTCAACAAGAGTCAGATAGCATTTGGTATCTGGATAGTGGATGCAGTAATCATATGACAGGCGATCGTGAAAAGTTCGTGCAACTTGATAATAAAATCTCTTCACAAGTAAAACTGGGAGATGGGAAGCTGCAAAATGTGAAAGGAAAAGGAATTATCGCTGTCTACATAAAGGGAGGTAACAAAAAATTAATTTTAGATGTCCTTTATGTTCCTGGGCTTACTCAAAACTTATTAAGCATGGAGCAATTACTACAAAAATGCTATGCACTTAACTTTGATAATGATGAGTGCATCATCATTGACAAAAAGAAAAATATTTTAAAGTGGCAAAAGTCAAAATGACTCCAAATAAAGTTTTTCCGTTAATAATGCCACTTAATGAAAATTTTGCCCTTAAAGGAGAAAAAATTTATGACTCATATTTGTGGCATCTAAGATATGGCCACTTGTATATGACCACTTAAATTACAAGGGCATGAGATTGCTAAAGGAGAAAAATATGGTGAAAGGGCTACCAAATATTGATAAAATTGATAAAGTTTGTGAGAGATGTATATATGGAAAAATGCATAGACTCTCATTTTCATAGTTCGCTTGGAGAACTAAAGCGCCTTTGGAATTGGTGTATTATGATATTTTTGGCCCTATCAGAACACCATCTCTTGGTGGAAAAAGATATTTTCTCCTCTTTGTTGATGACTATACAAGGATGATGTGGCTTTATATCATTAATTAGAAGCTTTCTCTGTATTCCTCAAATTTCAAGCCTTGGTGGAGAGACACAACGGAAGACAAATAAAGACATTTTGGACAAATCATGATGGTGAATTCATCTACACTCCATTCATGGACTATCGCAAGGAAAAAGGAATCAAGAGGCAACTTACAATCCGGAAAATACCTCAACAAAATGGAGTAGCAGAACGGAAGAATCGAACAATTGCAGAGATGGCACGGAGCATGCTTAAAGGTAAAGGCCTTCCTAACACATTCTGGGCCGAAGCTGTCAATACTGTTGTTTTCATCGTCAATCGTTCTCCCACCAAGGCAGTTCGAAACAAGACTCCATATGAGGTGTGGAACAAAGAGAAACCACAGGTAAATTTTCTCAAGATTTTCGGTTGCATTGCATATGCATTAGTTCCCTAAAAAAAAAAGGGAAAATTTTGACGAAAAAGGAGAGAAATATATTTTCATTGGATATAGTGATGAGTCCAAGGGTTATCGTCTCTATAATCCAAACACAAATAAATTTATGGTTTCTCGAGCTGTGATATTTGATGAAGCTGTTGCGTGGAAGTGGGAGGACAATTCCTTCCAAGAGCCAAAGTTTTTTGAGTCTGAAAATGCACGACATGAGCGAGAAGCCCACGGATCAGTCCAGAAAGCTCATCATCGGATGATCTCAATCCAACAAGAAAGGTATGTTCCTTTACGAGATATGTATGACTCGTGTGATTTTGCCTTCTTCACTTGTGAACCACATAATTTTGAGGAAACTGTAAAAGAAGAAATTTGGCTAAAAGCAATGAATGAAAAAATTGCAACTATTGAGAAAAACCATACATGGGAGCTCGTTGACTTGCCCAAAGGAAAAGACGTAATTGGTCTTAAATGGGTTTACAAGACGAAGTACAAAGAAGATGGATCCATCCAAAAACACAATGCCCGCTTAGTGGCAAAAGGCTATTCCCAACCACCTGGAATAGACTTTAATGAGTCTTTTGCTCCAGTTGCAAGGATGGAGACAATACGGGCAGTCTTGGCCTTAACCGCACAAAACGAGCTTCCCGTATATCAGCTCGATGTCAAATCTGCCTTTCTCAATTGTGAATTAGAAGAAGAGGTTTATGTGGAGCAACCACAAGGCCATACTATCAAAGGAAAAAAAGGCAAGGTGTATCAACTTCGGAAGGCCCTCTACGGCTTGAAGCAAGCACCGCGAGCTTGGAATAGCAATATTGACAAGTACTTCTGTCAAAACGGATTTGAAAGAAGCCAAAGCGAACCATCCCTATATGTCAAAAAAGGAAGTAGGCAAGATTTTCTCATTGTTTGCCTTTATGTTGATGATTTAATCTACACAGGCACCAATGAAGTAATGCTCGAAGAATTTAAAAGAGACATGATGAAGGAGTATGAGATGACGGATCAAGGCCTTATGAGATATTTTCTCGGCATTCAAGTAAGGCAATCCAAAGGAGAAATTTTTATCTCTCAAGAAAAAAATCTTGAAGATTTATTAAAGAAATTCCGTATGAACAACTACAAACCGGTTTGCACTCCACTCTCTGTAATCTTCTAGAATAATTTAGGATGAGTATTTAAATATCTAAGTTTAAAATAATTAGAAATGTGTAGAAGTAATAATTACACTAGAAGATATTTGTATGGGTAGGACTAGATAATTCTAGAAGAAGCATGAAAGATATTTTGTAATTAAGTACATGGGTTAAAACGAGAAAAATCTAGAACTTAGGAGATCTTTGTAATGCACATGTGCTTATATCTAGCTAGACAATTCTAGAGAATTCTAAATTGGTGGAAGTGCTCTATAAATAGATTTGATGCAATGAAAATCTATAAGAAGCCTTTTACAAATTGTCCTTATAACATCTCTCACCCATCCTTTCTTTATAAATCCCACTCTCTTGTTCAATTTACTTCAAAATCTAACTAAGTACCCCAACCAAGCGGTCTAGCAAACTGTTTATTACCATCCACAAACTTATCATAAGATTTTTCCGAAAAAATCAATCAAATATGAAAAATGGAATTCTAATCACTTAGGAAAGTCACTCCTCAAGTGCAAAATAAGGCCTCAGAAAATAAAGGTTTCATATGTAGAGCCCTTCAAAATGGTCTTTCTTCTTGGAGACGATCACATCTTTCGCCTTCTCAAAGTCTTCATGCATTACCTGAAAACAATAAAACACTTCATTCGTTAGGAGTAAAAAGAAGCCATAAAGGAAAATGTTTTAAATCGTGACTGGGTATACCAGTTTGTCTCGGTTCAACCATTTGTTTAGAGTGGTTTTAATGAAGGAAGCTGGTTCTTGAAAAGTAAGAGATTTGTACCCAATCCAACCCGGACCGGACCATTGATGGTCCTCGCTTAAAGTGATTAAGAAATTTATGGCTAAAGGGATTCTTCGAGAAGTCATTACCCGAAACCAATCGGCGTTTGTTCCGGGAAGGTTGATCCAGGACAACAATTTTTGGCTCATGAAGCCTTTGCTTACTTGAAAATGAAGAGAAAGGTAATGAAAAGTTAACATCTCCTGTTTGACTGTCAATGGGCTAGAGCCGTTTGGTTCTACCAGTAGATTGGGTCTCCCACCCTCTTAGTTTTGTTTCTTTGCTTTTAGCTAAAGATTTGCTTCCAGTTTTGTAGCTTCACGAGAGACAATGATTGAGACAACAAAAGCAAATAAAACGGCACTTAAATTCTAAAATATAGCTGTTTGATACTTTTTGTCTTTAGTAAACTTTTTTTTGTGCTTTTGATCGTAATTTGTACTTCATCCCAATTTGTTTGTCCAATTATCGAAATATGTGTCTTTCAAAAATATATTTATATATTACATTTTATAATGTTTTTTTATGATTTTGAAGATTTGTCTAATAAAACTAATTGAGATTTATCAAAAAGATTTATATTGCATATTAGAAACATTACGAATTGAAAATTATAGTCAATTCTTTGAGAGGTTAAACGCTCTCAAAAAGTCAAAAAAGGGACAAATAAACCGGAAGGGAGGGAGTATTTTTTAGGCTCCTCCCATTGAGACGGATGATTAATCCAAAAAAAATAACGCGAATCTATTAAAAATTAAAAAAAATGAACAAAATATGCAAAATGAAAAAATAAGTTAAGTTTAGAAGAACTTTGCCTTAGTGAGATTCTCAGAGTTCAAAATATAGAAGGGTTGGAGATGAAGGGAGTGAATTTTGCGTACGCAAAACCCATGGTCGTGGGTCGGCGTGAGGCCAAACTTAACAGTGCAATGGGTGGGCTGCAGTCTAATCGATTTCCAAGGCTTAGCCCACTCTCATTGCCCATAAAATTTTTTTTAAAAAAACACCCTACTCTAACGATATGAAATTATGAATCAACTACACTACTGGTCCTTATGATTTTTCCAAACTTTACTCTAGATATTTCAATTTCAATTACAATCAATTTTAAGTGTATCAATGATCAATCCATCAAGTGGTGGATTCTAGCTGGGATCTAGTTTGGCAGGTTTTGGAAGCTTAAATTTTAAAAGCTCAACCATTTACATTTCCTTAAACGTCAGAAGGCTTGACTAACCGTTGTATCATCGGAAAAATACTTGTTGGAACATTGGAGAAGAGATGATTTGGCTCGAGATTTTTAGAGATTGAGTATGCCATATTCTACCATTTGTATTCCCCTCCTTGTGATTCAGAAGTTATAGCACAAGCGCGAACACATACTCTAAGCCAAAAATAAGAATGCTAAATTACTCAAATGGTCCTTAGATTGTTTGAAATGTGATACTCATGTTTCTTCAGTTTTAAAATGCCTTATTTGTGTTGGAAATATTCCAATAGACGAAATGGTTTCGATTAATAAAAGTGCCGACATACACAACAATCAAAGCACAATATCAAACACAACCTCTCACATATATGTGGAGTTTACACATACTAGTGCGTGTGGGTCTCATATGTATGTGAAAAGTTGTGTTTGGTGTTGTGTATGGATAATTACGGTCCTAGTATTTTTGTTCGACTAAATCAAAAAAGAAAGTCCTAGGGCTAAGATTGTTGAAAATTGAAATACAACTACGAGAATGACTAAAACTCTGGGGACCAGCAGTGCAGTTTTCCCTATTTAAATCTTCACGAAGCATTCAACTTCACCCCCAGCCTCTAATCCAACGGCTCACACCGTCCAAACACCATCCAACGGCCGAAATCCGTTTCAACACTCGTAATTCTCGCTCCCAAGTACCGACCTTCGCTCTGGTAAAACCCTAATCGATCCAAACCCTTTTCTAGGGTTTTAGTCTCTCCGAAGAAAGAGAGAGAGAGAGAGAGAGAGAGAGAGAGAGAGAGAGAGAGAGAGAGCCAGGCCCTAGCGATCGACGCTGAAAAAGGTAACTCGACACAAGCCTCAACTAAAGCCAAACCTTTTCTAGGGTTTTAGCTTGTGCTTTTGTGCTGGCATACATGCTACTATGTGCGCGTGTCGTTGTATATACGTGTTTAGTCAGCTGTGCCGATTATGCTTGATTTCATTTTCCGAATCTCGTTTTATACTCTGGTGTTTGGGGCATGATTGGTACACTCTGCAATTGATTTTTGATCGATTTGACTTTTGACTCTTCTTCAGTTTTTTGTTTGATTATCATCGTATTGAAGTACCAATTTCTCTTAAGTGCTGTGTTAATGTGAACAGTGTGTTGAAATACGTTGGTGTAGTTAAAATTTTGCCCTAGTGTGTTGAAATTTGGGAAATGAGTATTGAAGTTCACATTTTTTTCGGGATTAGTTGCACCTCAAGAAACTGCTCAGTCGTGGACGGCAGCGTGATTTCAATCTTGGGAGGCTGATTTATAGGATTATTATTTATTTATACTTTTGAGATTAAATTTTGGGGTGGAACTGTGGAAGACATTACATTTTTCCAGAAACCAAGCGTGGCGACCCCATATAATTCATTAATTTGGAGCAGTTTATGGAAAGCTTTGGGGAGTTAGTTGCCCCCAGCAGACCTTGATCTGTCTGTGTGGCTGTGTGCTGAGTGGGAGGTTATTAGCAAGACCTGCAGTTGATTATCTGAGATTTTGTAGTTTTCCTGTTTGATGGAACTTTTGTACTACAAATGTTAATGATGGACTTTCAGTATGAATGTACGATGAATTAGTATTTTTACCGTTTTCCTGTTATACTTATAAACAAAATATTATGAGTTAGGTCGCAGCAATGGCTTTCTTAAGTAAAGCTGGGAATATACTGAGGCAGGCTGCAAGCAAGCATGCCAATTCAAATATTTGTGGATCCAATCCTTCTGTATTTCAAATGATAAGATGCATGTCAACTTCAAAAGTCTTTGTTGGAGGTATCCACTTCACTCGACTGGTATTGATTCCCCCATTGTTCTTAATACTGTGCTAATATAGACTTCCCGTAACTTGCAGGACTGTCATATGCTACAGATGACATGAGTCTGACAAATGCTTTCAGCAAGTATGGGGAAGTTGTGGAAGGTATATATTGGGTTCTGTCCACATAACCTGTATAGGGAAATGATATCTACTTGCATGCAGGCAATGTTGCACATGTGAAAAGTATTGCGTATTATATTAGTGCATGCCATTGTATAGGTAAGCCTGATGGTGTGGTGTTCCATGATTCTTGTATCCTTGCTATTTCAAAGATATTCTTATATACCCACAATGGAGGGAAGCCGGAGGGTGCTTTGTTCCTCTTCTTTATTTTGTTTAGGTGGGTGAACATTTTCATTGAAATATGTTGCATTATTGCAAAAAGAATTCGACTTTATATAAAGTTGTAGAGTGTGTTTAATTATATGTTCATGTCTGCGTGTTATTCCTAGTTTGATGTAGGCTAAGAAGCATGGATACTGATACGGGATACAGATACGATACGGATACGCGATTTTTCCAAAAAGTAGGATACAATACGTTGGGGATACGTTGAATATAAAAATAAAAATAAATTATACTATCAAAAAAAATCCTAAATCAGACACGAGAGAGAGAGAGAGAGAGAGAGAGAGAGAGATTTCCGTATAGGTATATATATGCCTCCCTGTGTGTGTGTGTGTGTATATATATGTATATGCATACATACATAAAACTTCTTATAAGGGCGCCCTTACCGTATTAAAGTGAGGACGCCCCTTTTCCAACCAATTTGCGATGATCCGAACCGTTCAATGTGTTCAGAACGTGATTTTAAGAGTACCCACGAGAAATCAGCCAAAAAAAAGACCGGGAAGGGCTTCATTCAAGCAGTTTTTGTTTTTTTCTTTTTTCTGAATGGTTCAAATAAAAACTGCTCGAATCAAGCCCTTCCCAGTTTTTTTTTTTGGTGATTTCTTGCGAGTACCTTTAAAATCATGTTCTAAACGCATTGAATGGTTCAGATCATTGAAATTTGATCGGAAAAAAGGAGAAAAGGGGACGTCCTCACTTTAATACAGTGAGGGCGCCCTTATAAGAAGCTTACTATATATATATACTGATACACGAGACAGAGAGAGATGAGAGATGAGAGAGAAGAAGAAGACGAGAGAGAGAGACTTACAGGCGTCGTTGTCGAGAGAGATGAGAGATATCCATCGTCTTATTTTTTCTGCCTTCCGTTCTCTGTTTTCGACTTGTTATGTAGACCTAATTGCAGTTTTGACCCTTTTATTTTAAGTAATAACATTTTTAACCCCGTGCGTATTCAAAATGTATCCGAGTGTATCCGAAACGTATCGGGATACCAAAAACGAAATTAAAAAATAGGATACTCTAAAAAAACACATTGGATACGTATCTGGAGCGTATATGCATAAGGTACGTGATACGTAAGCTTAAATAGAGTATCCGTGCTTCATAGGATGTAGGGATGACAATTTGAACCGAACCGATGGGTACCCAAACCGGAACCGAAATTTTTTTCCAAACCATGACCGAAATTTTCCCCGCAGGTACTGGTATGGTGGAGTGTAAGAAATATCCGTTTGTATGTGTATGTATGTATGTAATGCTTCTGCTGGTTAGGGTTCACTCGCATCACTTCCACTCCACGCAGCCAACACCTCTCAAACCCACCCCCTCCTCTCCTAATCTCCTCTGCAACCACCCCTCATGGCCAGACGGCCTCACCCCTCTGCTGTTCGTCGATCATAACCCCTCTGCTGTCGATCATCACGGCCCTCCGCCGTTCATCGTTGATCTTACTCTCTCTGGCCGTAAGTCACTCTCTCATCTCCAGCATATCTTTTCACCTTCACACGCATGCTGCAACCCCCTCCTCTTCTCCGTTCGACATCTATCTCTCCTATCTCCGGCGACGACGTTCTCTCTCTCATCTCCGGCTTTCTTCGCAATCCCCAAGTCGTCGATCTTCGTGATGCTGTTTTGAAGTGAAGAACAGCTGTTTCGAAGATGAATCGGTTTATCTGACTATTTTTTCCTTGATTACTGATCGTTATATGTTTTATTCGATCAGATCTGTTTTGGTTTATTACTCCTGTATATATGCATCTCAAATGGGAAGCAATTCAATCTGTACTTCAATAAATTTGTCTGCTATAAAGGTCTGCAATTTACCATCTGATTTTTCTTCTGTGGTTTCGATCAGAAATGAGTGATACTCATCGGTTTTTGACTCGAGTTTTTTTTTCTTTGTTTGGATCAGAATACCGATTGGGTATCTGTTCGGTTCGGGGAGTACCCGAACCCCGTTTGGTTCGGTTATGGGGCAGCTGGTCTCCTCTCCGGTGGGTATCGGGGCGGATTCGGGTGGGTTGAAATTTTCGGGTATCGGGTACGGGTATCCCAATATCCGCCCCGTTGCCATTCCTAGTTTGATGATTACGGTTCTGAACCTGGAATAATTACTTCACTTGGTGTCTGTATCGCTCGGCATCACTGTCTTTTCACCTTAAGTTTTGTTGATGGCTGTGTAGCATTTGCCACCATACCTTCATTTGTGCGGTATTCCTAGTTTATGCACGATTTTTAATTGGTGTCTGAATGACTCGGAATAATTTTGCTTTCCTGTATTATGGTTTCTTGATGGCAAAATGGTTGCATTGCGATTTCCCTTAAGGAGCTCTCCTTTATAAACAACTCCATATCCTAGTTATTCTTGAAGTCCATGCTTCAGAGATGCACAAAATGCACCGAGAAAAAGAGCTGTGTTTTTTGTTGTAAGTTGAAAGCTGGGGGTTTAGAATATCCATTGGTGGAGGCTAAGTTTTATATTATTGCCTTGTCGGGATTGAAAGACAAAACTATATTAATGCTGAGCTGCTTTACATATCTTGCAGCTAGAGTCATTGTAGATCGTGAGACTGGTAGGTCCAGAGGGTTTGGCTTTGTTACTTTCACTTCTGGCGAGGAGGCTTCTGCAGCTATCCAGGCCTTGGATGGACAGGTAATTATTACTTGTGTTTCTTATCTATCTGTCTGTCATAGAGAAAAGTTAGTGATGTGCTGGTATTGGAATTATGGTAAATGTAATTGAATCTGGAAGATATGGACGAATTTAATAGGGCATATCCCGGAGAACTATGTTTTTAGGCAATACTGGTCATGAAGGAGTTTTAAGAAGCTGAATTTTGTTGGGCAACGTGAAACATAGTGTCATGCCCTGGTGGTCAATTGCCGTGGGATTTAGTGCTTCCTAGATCAGTTCTCGTAGGAATTCCAAGTCATTCAAGAGGACTAAAAATGGGTACTTTCCATTGACTGTTGAGAACAAGGATTTCTGTCCTTTTGTTCGGGGGATGGTGTATACTGTTGAACCTTGTTTAAACAAGTTTTGAACTAGATGTAAACGTGTGTAAGCTCTGTGTACCCCAGCTTATGTTATGAAATATTTGATTGTACGATTTTATGAAGAAGAAGAATGTCCAGAGCTCACTCTTATTGTACATGTTAGCTGGGAACTTTGTTTGACATTGATTTGTCTAATTGTTTATTCCAGGACCTTCAAGGCCGTATGGTGAAGGTGAACTATGCAAATGAAAGGCCCCCCCGAGGTGGTGGCTATGGCGGCAGCTATGGTGGCGGCGGCGGTGGCTATGGTGGCGGCGGCGGTGGCTATGGTGGTAGTGGTGGTTATGGTGGTGCTGATAACTATGGAGGAGGATCCAATTATGGTAACTATGGAGGTGGTGGTTATGGTGGCAACTATGGAGGTGGAGGTGGTGGTAACAGTTTTGGAGGAGGCAACTTTGGCCAAGGTGGCACAGCCACTTATGGCGGGGGCAGTGTAGCTGGAGGCAACTATGGAACTGGAGGTAGTGGTGACACTTATGGAAGTGGTAGCAGTGGAACCGGTAGCAGTGTCAATTATGGAGGCGGAAGTCAGATTTTCAATGCAGCCGGAGGAGCTGAAAGTGATAGCTATGTGAGTGGCAATGCTGGAGCGATGAATAGCTTTGGAAGCAATGGAAGTATTGGATTGGGTGGTAGTGGGGAGCAATTTGGCAGCAGTGAAAGCAGCAGCATGGCTAAAACGTATGAGGATGGAGATGATGAGCCTGGTGACTATGCCAACAGAAAGGATTGAAAATCTTGAAGCCATTGGGAATAGTGAGGAAGTGATTGAATTTACTTCCTTTCGGTTAAAGTCTTGTTTATTGTCTCCCTCTCTGTCTGAACGTATTTTGTCGCTGCTGGATGTAAACTGAAGTTTGATGCGATTTCTGAGGTTGCCAATTTTCTACCGAGAAGTGCTAGTACTGCTATATAGCTTTTCAGGCAGGTTTTATTGTCCAGCGGCTGGAGAATGATTTCTCATCCTGGCTAAGTTCATATTGTTCACCCTTTCTAACTAGATGTACTCCTAATGATGGTAATAATAAATAATAATATTTTGTTGCGATAGCAATCTACTTGATGAATGGTGCTTTGGCTACCATTTTTAGCTTCCAATCACAGCGTTCGGTGACCAAGTCTATGACGCCGCATTCATTGCTGGGCCACAGACGAAATGAACCGATGGCGAGCAGCTTGAGACTTAGCTGGCGAGGACTAGTTTGAACTCGGCTCATTAAATTGATAAACGAACCCAAAATTTTAAGCTCGCTTTGAAAACAAGCTGTGCTCGAGTTAGCTGAAACTTGGCTGAGTAATAATAGTACATAGTAATTTATAGTATTTTATCCAATTACTCTTTAAAGAACTATATTTATTTGACTAGAGCGAGAGTCAAAAATCAAAATCAGTAGCGAGTCCTCAGCGCTCACCAAATTTTGGACAAGCCCAGCTTCAACATTGTAAAACTCAAGCTTTAGCCGTTTGCAGCCCTATTGTTGGCTAAAAATCATCCATCATTTTCCTCGAGTCGTGGATTTGCAAGGCAGAAGACAAAAATACTAAGAATGATTAAGGAAAAGACCTGAAAATGTGTTTTTTCAGTTTTCTTACCATTTCCCTTGCATGTACATCGAGGAGGTAAAATGACTTTTTAGCTATTCCACCGAGGAGAAATACAAAAAAGTAATCTACAACTGAGGAGGTAAAAGAAAAGGTAAAATGGCTTGGATGAAATAGATCGATATTAGTACCGAGCGACTGTAGGAGGGGTATATTAAACAATAATTGTTTCTCTCCTCCTCTCTCCCGTTCTTCACTTCTCTCTCTCTCTCTCTCTCTGATAGATTCTTGCATCCGGAGCCGGATCGGAGTCCTGTGGAGGGTTTTGTTGTTGCCGTTGTTGGTCCTTGAGCCGGCTTATTTTGCTGGCTCAGTGAAACCCAAAACAGAACCTCTAGTTTCGATTTGAAGAAAACAGAAATGTAGAAGGAAAATCTTGATTTTTGATTTAAAACAGAAGCAATTCAAGCGAAAAAAGGAATCTCTGCTTTCAATTGAAGTTGAACCTATCAGAAAGTGCTGAAAGATGGAAGGAAAAATCGGGATCTACTATGACAGATACACTTTCTTATTTGTGTGTGTGTGTGTATATATTAGTATTTTATAAGGATATAGAGGATAATAGAGGATTGGTGTGGGGTTGAAAGAAATGTGAGCAGGTAAAAGGAAAAAAGTGCATTGTTCAATGGTTTTTTCAGTTCTTTTGTTGCGTTTTGGAATTATTTGGGATCTCAGTGGCGGATGGGAGTTAATAGAGATGAATGCTTTGCATTGGCTGCTGTGATTATGTGGCTTATTTGGAAAGGTCGGAATAGAGCGCTCTTCAATGGTAAAGCTATCCTTCCCAGAGTGGTGGTTATTAGAGCGGTGGGTTGCCTGCGTGAATTTCAATGTGCAACTACCTCCTTTGCTACTGTTACGGGTGTGCGAATTGGAGAAGCTAGGGGTGGATGGCAGAACCCGTGTGGAGGATTTTTTAAAATTAATGTGGATGGAGCATGGACAAAAGGTTCTGGGCTGGGTGCTTTTGGGGTAATAATAAGGAATGAGCTGGGTATTTTTAGAGCTTCTGCAAATGGAAGACTGGATTGGTGTTCTAGCCCCATGGTTGCAGGGGCATTAGCTGTTCGAACAGAAAGTCTATGGGTACAGAAAAAATGGTATAGATTTTGTACATAGATTTTTCGTGGGGTCCACTACGGGTCCCACACAAATAATCCGAGTCGTTCATTAAATGCAAAATATTTTTTTAAGGGTTCCTGTAAAAAATCAGCTCAATCCAATACCTATAGGTGCTTGATCTAATTATCTAACTTTCCATTACCTAAAAATCTGAATGAAAATTTAGATGATTGGATCGAGCACTTATAGGTATTAGATTGAGCTAATTTTCTATGGGGACGCTTAAAAAAATATTTTACATTTAATGAACGGCTCGAATCATTTGTGTGGAACCCCGTGGGGGGCCCCACCACAAAATCTGTGCACAATCTGTGCACAGATTTCTATACCAGTAGTAGGGCTCCTGTTCGAATGGGGGTCCAACTGGGCCAAAATCTAGGTTTGAGGAACGTGCTTATAGAAGGTGACTCACAAGCGGTTATCAATATAATTAACTGTCTAGTAGTGGTGAACCAAGAAGTGAACATTATTATTGACGATATCAAGGTTTTGAGTGGTTTTGCTTCTTGTATTTTCTCTTATAGCCATAGATCCTCTAATTCAATTGCGCATTTGTTGGCTAGTAAAGGTTTAATTGGGTTAGGGTATAGTCGTTGGACTGGGCCCCATCCGTTTGGCTTCTTGATCCTTTGTCTAGGGATGAAATGTCCTCTTGATGTATTGGTTATAAAGTAATAATATCATCGGTTATTGTTTTGACCAAAAAAAAAAAAATTAACAGTAGCCCAAGAAAAACATGGTAAATGCTGAAATTGGAGGAAGTGAATATGGAAAATGAATTCGAAACCGCACATGCACATGAAATGCACCAGAATTAACATAAGGGTATTCTATTCTAGTACATGTTCTTTAGTCAAAATTGCAACTTCTTTCCCACAACTAGCTTCTATCAGTTGAGGCCTTCCATCAGTTAAAATGATGAAGAAAGGAGATTTGAGACTCGTTCAATGCACATTTTACCTCGTTACACTGCAAAATCGTTCTTTCAGTCCATTCATTGTTCACATTCATCACCCGAAAACAATCCTTTCTTAGCGTTCAAAATGACAGAAGAATCTTTCCTGGTTTTCTCAACAATCTGCTTTATCAACAGCATTTCCACCTCATCATGTCCATTCTCACTTTCATCACCCCACAAAAGGTGTTCATCCAAATTCCTTACTTCATGAGAAACTAGCGCTGGTGATGATTCACCACCATTTTGGTTGAACATTTGTAGTGTGTTTACCTTGCCTCCTGATGTCAAATC
This sequence comes from Rhododendron ovatum, assembly GCA_019656835.1. NCBI lineage: Eukaryota > Viridiplantae > Streptophyta > Magnoliopsida > Ericales > Ericaceae > Rhododendron > Rhododendron ovatum. Next base: position 26,056,529 of record CM033797.1, on the reverse strand, counting down.
AGCTTCCTCCGACTCATTCAACTTTGCAAATGTGCCGTACGCCTCATTATAAGCATCTAAAGCTTCCCCTGAGAGATTGATAACCACAGGTTGGTCCTCTATGGTATCTTCATAAGATAATGATCTCAGGTCACTAAGTGAAAGGTCCCTAAAGAATGTCTCTCGCTCTGACTCCATGAGCTGAACCTTCCTATGGCTATTTTCAAGTGCTGTCTCGAGCTCCTTGACACGTTCTTCTAGTCTGGACTGGATGACTTCATGCAGATGCAAGGTTAGTTCTCTGGGGGAGACGGCGTAGTTAGCAGAGTGAGGGGTGGAGGTACAAATTCCATCACAATCCTCATAGGGTTGGGCTTTGGCTTGTCTACCAAACATGTCAGGTCTCAATTCGTCGCGAGTGATTTCTGGTATGAAGTCTGGGTCAAGCTGCAAAGAGTTAACACGCTGTCAGAGCCCATAAAAGTAATAAATCAGTGCTATTACTGTCAAGTGTCAAAACAGTAGACTTCAGTTCAAGTGTATGCATTGTCAAGGTCAAGGTGCACGTATACGTGCCCACTGAAGCGAGGGCTTTTCAGTTGTATCACCAAACAAGCTACAATACATATCATGTATTGGATACGACAAACAGCTTTCAGCTACAGTATATATCTTAAGAGTTAAAGTGGCACGGAAGCAATTATCTGTGAACTGGTCTTCTCCTTATCAATTCAGTCATGGGTATGGCAATATGGCCTTCACAGAGAGGGTTCGTGGGGGTCTCAAAGTTTCGAAATCATCCCTTTCTCTTTACAGTATTGATGATGAATACTGTCGACTAATACAGGTTGAAAACTTCAAATACCCTTGACCATATCCCTCCATAATTGCTGATGAGAAATTTCAAGAGCATGATTTCCGTACCACCAAAACTATAGCAATTCAAGATCATTCTACCCCCTAATTTACAAAGCTTAAAACCTCGCTACTACCATTTAGATACTCTACTCAACATAGCAGTAATTCATCTACCAAAAAAGAGGGAAAAAGAAGAAAAATAACTTCAGTAGGGCATCAAAATCGTACACAGGATTATTGACTGTTAAGCTATGGTCATACATTACATGAAAGCAAAACAAACTAAGACTAAGGAATGTATTACTTGAAAATAAAGAATCCACAAAAAGATGGCTCCCATGGACTTTGAGATGTTCAAAGCCTTCCTCAAGAGTTACAGTACATATCACGTATTGGATACGACAAACAGCTTTCAGCTACAGTATATATCTTAAGAGTTAAAGTGGCACGGAAGCAATTATCTGTGAACTGGTCTTCTCCTTTTCAATTCGGTCATGGCTATGGCAATATGGCCTTCACATAGAGGACTAGAGGAGGGTTAGTGGGGGTCTCAAAGTTTCGAAATCGTCTCTTTCTCTTTACAGTATTGATGACGAATACTGTCGACTATTACAGGTTGAAAACTTCAAATACCCTTGACCATATCCCTCCATAATTGCTGATGAGAAATTTCAAGAGCATGATTACCGTACTACCAAAACTATAGCAATTCAAGATCATTCTAACCCCTAATTTACAAAGCTTAAAACCTTGCTACTACCATTTAGATACTCTACTCAACATAGCAGTAATTCATCTACCAAAAAAGAGGGAAAAAGAAGAAAAATAACTTCAGTAGGACATCAAAATCGTACACAGGATTATTGACTGTTAAGCTATGGTCATACATTACATGAAAGCAAAACAAACTAAGACTAAGGAATGTATTACTTGAAAACAAAGAATCCAAAAAAAGATGACTCCCATGGACTTTGAGATGTTCAAAGCCTTCCTCAAGATGCTTTTACCACTCCGAACACCTGAATAGAGAATATGGCCAATTGCAAGACTACCAAGGGATTAACATCAAGAAACAGATTATTCATCCCAGGACAACACCAAGATCGCCACTTTCAATTACATAACTTGTCCGGACCAATAGAAAAGAGAAAAGAGTGTTTTTACCTCTAGGTCCATAAAATAGAAAGTAATTCCCACCAGGTCTCCTCTAATTAATGAAACACTGAAATCTTATGAAAGTGCCTAAAACCCTAAACCCTAGGGTACCCTATGAAAGTGCCTAAACCATAGGGTACCCTATAAAAATGCCTAAACCCCTAGGGTATCCTATGAAAGTGCCTAAACTACTAAAACTCTATAATAAGAAAGCGCACCCCAAAACCCCTATGAAAGTGCCTAAACCTAAATCCTAGTGCTCTATGAAAGCGCCTAAACCTAAACCCTAAAGTACCCTAAAATCCTAGGGTACCCTAAGATTTTTGGGTACGCAAGGGTACTATGGTACCCATTAAGGTACCCTAAAGCCCTAGGATACCCTAAAATCCTAGGGTGACACTTCGATTGATGGTAAATGTATTTTTGTAAAAATGGACCTAGTGGTAATTAAGTATTCCATCTTACCTTAGTGGGAATTAAGAAGTAGTTTTCTGTAAGGGCTTTTTACAACTAGGTACAAAAAATAAAAAGTATTTCTCACCAGGTCACCTCCAATTAATGAAACACCAAAATCCTATAAAAGTGCCTAAAACCCTAAATCCTGAAAGTGCCTAAACCCTAGGATACCCTATGAAAGGGCCCAAACCCTAGGGTACCCTAAAAAAGTGCCTGACCTATCGGGTATCCTATGAAAATGCCTAAACCCTAAGGTACCTTATGAAAGTGCCTAGATCGGTAAAAATCTATGATAGGAAAGTGCACCCTAAAACCTCGATGAAAGTGCCTAAACCTAGACCCTAGGGCTCTATGAAAGCGCCTAAACTTAAACCCTAGGGTTCCCTAAACCCTAGGGTATCCTAAACCCTAAAACCCTAGGGTACCCTAAAATTCTACGGTATCCTAAAACCGTAAGGTAAGGTTTTAGGGTACCCTACAACTCTAGGGTGTCCTAGGGTGACACTTCCATTAATGGTAAATGTATTTTGTAAAAAGTGGACCTAGTGGTAATTAAGTATTCCATCTTACCTTAATGGGAATTAAGATGTGGTTTTCTGTACCAAGTGGTAATAATCCCTTAAACCCACTTGAAAATTCCAAATGAAATGCCTTCCAAGAGAACAAGAATTTCAAGTATTCATGAAGCAATGATGTGTTGGTTTTCAGTACATGGAAAATCAGTTGCAATGGTCTTCTCCTATGCCACTAGGTCTAGAAATTTTTATGCATAACAATGCAGTGATAAACATATAATTACCTCAACTAGACTAGACAATCTTCTCTCCAAACTCAATGAATTCATGTTCAGTTCCAATCTTTCCAGTTCAGCTTGAAGCTCAGCTTCAATTTTACTCACAGATTCAGAATCTTCCTCTGCTTTCTGATCAAGCAGTTCTTTGCCACAATATTTCCTTGATCCATCCCAATTCTGTTGCGAGCAAAATGAATTTGATGTGCTTTTATCAGAATAGTCCTCAATGGCAAGCTCTTTTACAGTTAATGCATCTTTCATCTCGAGTTCATCTTGTAGATCTTGAACCAAGTTTTCAGTATGCTCTAACAAGTCATTCAATTTTTCTACCTCCCTTTTATTTGCTAAGAAAGAAGATATCAAGCCAACAGATAACCCGAGACCGAAAAGAGGAGCCCCATGAGATGATCCTGACCAACGTGACAATATCATTGAATGAGTTAGACTTAGATCACAATTAGAGAAATGTTATTCAAGAGGAACCATTATTCAAGAAATTAAGCTGTCAAGACTGCGTAATTCCCATCAGAAAAAAAGTTTGTATCCCTCAACTTTTTAACATATCAAAACTGCTCCAATTATTCTTTAATATCACATTTCAAATTATGAAAATGAGATAAGATAATTTTGCAATTTACTAAAAATGGGATTCAGGTACCTTAATTAATGAAAATGAACAAAGAAAAATGCATCATGAAAATGCTGAACCATTGTAAAATCACTTGAGTCAAACATTAAGTTCCAACCCTTTATAGAAGCCGTGTATGAAATAACGAATAGAAAAGAAAAAACAAATGGTGATTGACATTTAGATCCACGTGGATGAAGGTGCTAAACAACCTTACTGCTTTTGAGATTAGCAAAACAGAGATAAAAAGTACAAATTCCACTGCCCATCAAAGTAATACAACCGAAGAAACAGGATGCATTCTTCTCCATGAGTTACTATTGCTACTGCTAAGACAAAGGGTAAAAAACTGCCACCCTATCTTCGCTCCCAAGTCCCTGGGCTCTACCACTCGAGGTTGAAGGGGAGGGAAACCATCACTGCCACCATAAAAGACAACACGAGCAATCTCTTCCAACCTCGGTAGTTGGCATTTGTACCATGCAACTACAAGTTGAGGATAATGGAGGTCACTGGATTTTTGAAGAATCCTTGAGAGAGAGTGAGAAGAGCTCAGGTAGGTAGGGTGTAGAAGGTTGTCTGGTCTATGGAGTAGAAATTTGCAGAAAATGGTCGACAGTGTAGAGAGGAGAGGAGGAAAGAGAAAATAAAATAGTTTTTCCAAAGTGTTTCCTGTAGTACTTACTGCTTGCCATCATTGAAAATTTCTCACCGGATGAAGTGAGATTATGTTCATGAGGTTTGGGGCTGTGTTGCCAGACGAAGTGATCTTAACATGGCTAACTGTTGTTTCCCTCCGTTAACAAAGGTTGGAGTTAAACGGGGCTAGGCTGATAAAGAAAGGTTTGCTGACTAGTAGCTGGAGTGGCTCGTCATAATCAGGTCGGAGTACCACCTCTCGCGGTGATGTGGGACTCCAGTGTTAAAGAATACTCATTTAAAACCAATGATTGAGATTTCCAAAGAGCAAGGGTTTAAAGTTAAACAAGGTGGTTACCATATTCACTTTTCCGAGAACCTGCCAACTAGAAGCTTTTGGAAGGTGAAACTAAGTACAATTTTGCAACTACCTGAAACTTGGATTGCGAAACCTAAACAAACTTTATTATGAGGTTGGATTCTGCAGATTTCATCATATAGTGGCATTCATGCCCCTAGAGAAAAGAAAGTTTATCGAGGAGTAAGAAGCGTACCAGTTAGTAAATCGAAGTGCTTCGCATTGATCATTTTACTAGAACTGCTCAATTTCCTACCAAGCCCCTTCCGCATTTTAACTTTCACCCTTGGAAGCTCCAAAGACCCAACATATGGTAGTGGAGGAACTCCCAAAACAGTCTCATTTTCTGCTGAACTGATTTGGTTACGCAGCTCATTTTTTCTATTTTCAGTTGGCAAACTAAATGAATAACCCCCTCCGCCGATTATCCTCCTTCCGTCAGTCACAAAGAACCGTCTCAGAGCCGGTGAAGATTGTGATGGAACAGAACTAAGCACATACTCTTCCATTCTAGCATGTTCCCTATACAACTGAGCCATGAGGCAACTTTCTAGGGAACTAAGAGGCGTTACAAATTGCATATTAGATTTTCTACTTCTAAGAGAGATCCTATTTCTTGTGAAACCATAAGAAGTACTCATTTCTGTCGTTGGAGGCTCATGAAATGAATCGCAGGTATTTTCAAACTTGTTGGCATTTTCTCTTAATCCTTCTGCTACTGCTTGGTCTTCACTTTGCAAGTATGCAGGAGACAAAGTAGATATAGAAAGCACATTGCAATCCCTGTAATGATCAAAGTCATATAATTTTTCACCCGATGCGGAAGCACTTTGAGCGGCTTGCTCCCTTTCTCTAGGAACATCTTCACCAAGTCTTTTTCTCGGTGCCAATCTTCGCAAAGGACATCTCTTGTCACCATGTCGACCCATGGAAGGTGGTGATCCAGGCGTCACAAATTTGGAATCCCCGGAAGGAAACTCTGCTGAACTTTCCACGTCGCTCTTTACTTTCTTCCAATGTTTTGCTAAATAGTCGGCACTAGCAGCTGCTAAAGCAACCCATATATCCATAACTGCTTTCCCTTTCCCAGTAAATAAATCACTACCCAAATTCCACGGTACAAAATTTCCTCTTCACCTTAATTCGAAGAATCATAAACCTGAAGACAAAAAATTTCACGAACCCAACAATACTGGAACCGAAGAACCGAGACCCTCAATTTTTGTGAGGCGAAAATCAAATTGAAACAGAAACTCCACTAACATGGAACCAAGATAGAATATCTCAACTCATTAACCAAAACCACTTTTATTTCTTTGGAGCAGTGATAAATTGGATAGACAAAAGCCAATTATTAACAACCAGACATCAAGAAACATCTAAGGAATCAGGGCCCCAAAATTTTGAATACGTTAAATCAGTGCCACAAAGTCATACTCATCAGAACCAACCACTCACATCAGAACAAGCTGAGTACAAATAATATAAATCCAATTTATACCCATTTAACAGCAATTCCTACCTAGCAAAACCCATCAGAGAAAAATAACCCATTTCCCTAAAACCCTCACCAATGACTTCAATCCAAACAATACCCAATTGAGAGAAATTTAAAAACTGCAAAATCCACAAACGGATTGTCCTATTTTCGAAAATTACTCACCAGTGCAGTTGCAGGCGATGAAGTACGGGAATAATATGCAGAAAGATAATCAAGAAAATGGGTTATTTAAGCCATTTCCAAAATTGAAAATGCTAGTTTTGCCAAGAGCTGAGACATGCGAGGGAAATCAAGAGGAAACAAGATTCAGCGAGGATGCGATTGTTGTGGAGAGAGAGAGAGAGAGAGGATTGGGTGCGGTGGGTGCCTCGGAATGCTAACACCCGTTGGTCCCGTTCCTCCGTTATCTAGAGGCGATACACGCGAGTCGGACTTTTTTATACAAGCAATTGAGAGGGGAATATTTGTTATTGCCAGGAAAGAAAAAGAACTACTTCCAGAACAAATGTTGCTTGAGAAACAACGTCGTACGCGATTGGGAGTGTAATATTTTATTTTATTTTTGGAAAATTTTAAATAAGCACTTGAACTTTCACCTCAATATCTCATGAACAACTGAGTTAATAATTTTTCAGAAAAATACCTGAAGTTAATCGCCTTTAAGAAATTGGGCATCCGGGTCCTATTTCCGTCCATTTGGTGATGGAAAATGCACGCCTAATCTATTTTTATGCTGACTTGGCTCTTTTTAGCTGAGAAAATGTCTTTTGGAGGAAAACCAAAGCACACACTGTTATTTTGAGGAAAAAAGACACTTTCTATCATCTTGTTTTCCTCTAATTTCTCCTATATCTCTCCCCCCTCTATTACACGTATAAAACCAGCCCTTTCCAAAGAGAAATTACCCTATTTTTCCCCTCATCTTCTCTGCACTTTCACTCCCTACCATGAACAGTAACAACAACAGCAGCTTCAACTCCAACATTGAAGACAGCCTCTGCAACTTATGTGGAAGACAACATGAGATTCAAACCTCATGGACCAATGCTAATCCTGGTTGGAGGTTCAAAACTCAAGTGTTTTGTGGTCATGTGTCTTTGCACGTGATTTGGTTTTTCTTCAAAAAACGTCTTCTTAGCTAAAAAGAACCGGTCATCATTAAAAAGGGTTAGGTGTGCATTTTCCATCACCAAATGGACAGAATAGGACCTTGGTCCCTAATTTCATAATGGTGGTTAACTTCAGGTTTTTTTAAAAAAAAAATCAAATAGTTCAGGTGTTTATGAGACATTAAGGTGAAAGTTCTCGAGCTGAGGTGCTTATTTGAAAATTTTCCCTTTTTCATGATTTTTTAATGCACAGTGTCCTGAACTAGTTTGCGCGCACCTCAGACTAATTCTTACAGCTCCTCCCACAGTTGTTTCACACGCTTACAAGTGCAGATGAGATGGCCCCAAGAGTTGTTGGAAAGGAAAGTTGAGTCTGAGACTTTAAAATTGAACAAACAGCTAAGTTTCAGTCAACTTCAAGATTAAGACCACTTGGCCAACCCCAATTTTTATTTTATTTTATTTTACGATCAACTTCAAACATAAGTTTTTCAAATCAGGGTTGGTAAAAAACAGGTTAGGAGTACTCCTATTATTTTATTTCGGTACAGAATGACGAAGTATAACACTTTTTTTTTTACAAAAGTTGGTACGGAATTTTTTTTCATGAAGATTGTCTGAAAATGTTCTCTCTCTCTCTCTCTCTCTCTCTCTCTCTCTCTCTCTCTCTTCTCTGCAAAATGGTGAACTATAGCATAATGAGCTCTCTCTTCTTCTTTTTTTAAATCAATTTGGTAGAAGGGTTTTTTTTTTTACGAAGATTTGTTGAAATGATTTTTTTTTCTTTTTACAAAATTATGAACTATACCATAAAGCTTTTTCATACAAATGACAAACTATAACAAGACTTTTTTTTTTTTAATCAAGGTTGGTAGGAACAGTTTTTTTTTTCTGATACGATATGATGAATGATATGTAACATAAGTTTTTTTTTCTTTATTTAAGGTTGGTGGTGTTAAAAAAACTTTTTTGGGTTAAAAAATGAGGAACTATAGTAATTTTTTTTTTAATCAAACAATGCATTGGGTGTAAAGACCAAATGGGGCTAGAGGGATAAAATGTGGATCCAGATATATCTCTTTCGTAAAAAATCATCTCAATTAAATATTATTAAATTCTTAATCGAATCATACTTACCGATTTCATATGTTAAACTAAAATTCTGAAACAAGACAAGTGTCATTGATTAGATACTTCAGAATATAGGATTGCGTTGATTTTTTGCAAGTAAGATTACAAGATTAATTCATAAACGGTTTCCATCATCGAAATAATATACGATGTGGACCTACACTATACAATCTTTTAATAGATTAATAAATTGGACACAAGTTCTGGAAAGAGTTCCGGTTAATTGAGCTAGCCTCAGTTGGTTAGATTAGAAACGTTTGTACACAACAACTTGATATATATACTCCATGAAATAGGAATTGGATTCTTTTCGATCTTTAATTTGAACTGGACGAGACAACTTAAATTCAGATTGTCCATTGTAGCAACCAATTATTCGAATTTGCTCCGATATTCTCACCGATAAGAGCTCTTACTAGTAAAAGTATTTGAGCAATTTCGAATTATTGATTAGACGGAGTACCAATGTACTCCATAGTCCATGTTTAGATTTTCTCGTCAGTACTACTCTAAAACTTGGACGGAGGAGAATCCGAACACTAAAATATGTGGGAAACCCATAGTACCAAATTTCCGTGACTAGGCGAAAGATTCTAATCTTGGAGTATATAGTATGAGGTGGAGATTGTATGTTTTCAGGTTATTTTTAAGGTAAAGGATATTATAGTTTTTCAAATGCAAATCTTATATGACTTGAAGCAATTTATAAAAATACAATAACATACGTAATAGAGTAGTATTTTCCAAAGATTTTCAATGTCATCAGTAAATTCGTTTATTTATATGCCGAAAAAAATAATAATCCGTTGATCAATCTAATTTCATTTGTGTTATAAGACCGGCACTTTGAATTACTTTTACTTATAAACATTGAAATGAAACATGCAAGATCGTCGCCATTGTCGAAACCAGAGAATGAAAGAACTACGCAAAATGGGACCAATCAATAGTCCATCTGATGATGATCAGAACAATTTATGTTATGTGTCTCGACGTGTTTAACGTCCATGCGAAAATTAAATTCATTAGACATCAATATCAACTTGAACGAACCATATTTTGTCACAAAAGCAATAGCTAGACAAACTCTAACTGTAGGGTAAATTTTACAAATGGCCCCTCTAGTTTGCATGAATTCTCATTTTCGTCCCTGTAGTATCAATTTTGTTAATTTTAGCCCTATAATTTGCATTTTGTCTCAATTTCGTCCCTCTTGCTTACGGCGTTAATGAAACAAACGGAATTGGAGGACAAAATTGTCATTTCTTCTCATAGAGGGACTAAATTGAGATTTCATGCAAATTAGAGGGACTATTTCTACTATTTTATTTTTTACTTTTGTTTTTGCAAATAAATTCAAAATACATCCTATGTAATATATTTCTCATCTCATTTTATATTGAATAATCAAAATATGTTGAATTTTTTAAAATTTTTTATTATATATATCACAAAAAATATGAGAAAATTCGAAAAGCAACCCCCATTTATTTGTCTTGGCCGGTATTGTATTCTTTTTCAATTGAATTTTCAATCTCGCTATTTTCTTTGTCACATGATTAAAAAGAGACGGGATTTTGGAGTTAGCTAACTCTCGCGGGATTGGGACCCTTTGTCTTGGCCATTGTAGCACGTGTGTCACAAAAGTTGTTTAGTAGTATTTAGAAATCTTGTAATTGTGTTTAATTTAGCAATAAAACACTATTAAATATTAAGAGATCTAATACGTTAAAACATGGGTATAAGTGTATATATTTTGGGACTTACTCATAAGATCACTCATATAACAAATAAACACGGATTTTGAACATTTTTTTTATCGGGTGAAAAAATAAGGAGATTATAAGGACATGATACAAAAACATTAGCTAAAGGGTTGATTTGTGCATTTTCTAATATTTTTGTAATATGTAATGAAATATAAATATAAATTTTTTATAGTTTGATTATCCAATAAAAAATAATTCAATTGTCAAATACATTACTTATGGTCTTTTTTATTTTATTTGCAAAAAACGAAAGTAAAATGTAAAATTTTAGAAATAGTCCCTCTGGTTTACATAAAATCTCAATATAGTCCCTCTATGAAAGAAAATGATAATTTTGCTCTTCAATTCCGTTTGTTTCATTGACGGCGTCAGGGAGAGGGACGAAATTGAGACGGAATGAAAACTATAGGGTTAAAATTGATACAATTAACATTAGAGGAACGAAAATGAGAACTCGTGCAAACTAGAGAGACCATTTGTAAAATTTGCCCTTATTTATATTCAGACAAATATGGCTAGATTAAACTTTTTACCAATCTTTGATAAACTCGAATTTTGGCATGCAGTTAGACATGCCGAGACCAACTACATGAACGGTTTGGACTGTGAAATAAGACCGATTCCTGTTTTTCATCACATGCAAGACAGCATGAGAGATTATCACATCAGAGGATCTTGACTCCTTAACTTCAAGGTACTAATCTAACTATTCTAACATTCCTCACGATAAAAAAACAATTCCTATATTAGGGACCATTTTTTTTTTTAGAGGGTTTACATGATTACAAGCAAAGGCCGCCATAAGTTTGATGTACCACAAATTGGCCGTCCAGGAATGCTGGCAATCGGCTCTCTTTAATTATTAAGTGAGTGATACTTTCCGTCGTCTTTCTAGATTTGCGCAAATATTTTTCAATTGATTATTTGTCTCAACGAGACTCAAGAGGAATTTAAAAAGTATAAAATTATGAGCTAAAGCAACAAAAAAAAAAAAAGGCTCATTGAAGACGAAAATTGTTCAAACAAAGGCAATTTTATTGTCTTGTTTTTCTTTTCTGAACGTTTTTCAACTCTATGGCTCCAACTAAGGCCTACCGTAGATGGATCCAACCTAAAATAGAGGTGCATACAGACAAGTTTTGATGCGCTTTGGGCTTTGATAAAAGATTTTACAATTCAAAAAAATTGAATTTTTAGATAATGCAACTATGCAAGTACCGAACGATATCAGACAAAGCTAAAAAAAAATGTACTATATGTTAACAAATGAATCTAGATAAAATAGACAATTCCGATCATTGAAATAAGACTCATAATGGCTTGCTTCCTTTTAAGATCTCAGATTCGAAACCTCTCAGGTACTATCAACTCCTTTGGGATCAAAGATGACAATCTCATCTAGTTCGTCGAGCAACTTGGGTTCGAAGTGCTTCCTCACCTGCCAATTAGTCAGAACCCAAGTGTGATTAGATTAATTCAGAACATCTTTCACCACAACGAAAACTCCTATTCCAAGCTTTGCGTTTCTAGAAAACGTTAATACGCTAACAAAATAGATGAAACAAGTCAGTTTGAACGGAAGATCCATTGAGACCATGAAACTGTTACTTTACCACTTGCATCACCTTTTCCCGAGCACTCTCCGCTGTCCACTCACCAGCTAATCCTTCCGAGAGACACTCAGTGCGGAGGTTTGAAGTCATAATTATTAGAGTGTTGGTAAGATCAACCGTGTGACCTTCGCTATCTGTCAACCTTCCTTCGACCAAAACTTGAAGCAGAGAACTAAAAGCAGGGGAGTGTGCTTTCTCTACTTCGTGAAATAGTACGACACCATAAGGCCTCCGCCTCACTTCCTCTACGAGCTTTCCACGGTACTCATACCCGAAAGTGCTGAACCCGTCAAAACAAAACAAAAACAGTAAGTAATCATCATTTTGATCCCTTACGGCATAAAAGGTGATGATAAAGCGTTCAACGTATTGTAATTATCAATCCGAATTAGCATAGTTTCATCGTCATAAAGTTGTTCTGCAAGAGCCTTAGCAAGCTCGGTCTTTCCAACACCATCTGGACCCAAGAAGAGGAACGAACCACTTGGTTGTTGCGGCATTCCTAAACCAACTCTTGACTTGATCACAGTCCTGGCGACAACATTGACTGCGTGATCTTGTCCCACCACCCTTTGACGCAACTTGTCAGCAAGGGTACGCAACCTCTGTTTCTGTTCCTGCCCAAGTCTCGTCACAGGTATGCCTGTCCACCTACTCGCAACTGCTACAATTTGTTCTGGTCCCACAGTCCCAAGTGCTAAATTTTCTTGTATATTCACATCAACTTCAACCCTTGCACTTCTAGTTAAACCATTACTCCTTTTACCTGCACGAAGCGGAAATAGGAGCTTCTTCAGCTTCTGTTCCAGAGTGCAACGGTCATCAATCGTTTCATTGTTTCTATCAAGCTCGAGTGTCATAATTGCATAAGCTTCATCAACTAGGTCAATTGCTTTTTCTGGTAGACGACGGTCTGAAATCCAAAAACAAACATGCATCTAAAACACAGTATTGCATTTGAAAAACGCAATGAAGTCATGAATGAAACAAATACTTGAGAAGGTTGCCAAAAAAGAAAAAGAGAACACAATAAGAAAAAGTCTGTGAACATACTAGCTGGAAGCTGTAATCACTATGTACCGGTGATATGTTGAGCTGATAGCTGTGCAGCAACCACAAAAGCTTGATCCTGAATGCCAACACCATGAAGCCCTTCAAACTTCTTTTTCAATCCTCTGAAGAATACTAATTGTGTCCTCGATACTTGGCTCAACCACATAAACCTGCTCGAACTGACTCTCAAAAACATCTGTCTCCAAAAATTTCCTATACTCGTCAGGAGTTGTCGCTCCAATGCATCTGAGTTGTCCCTTGGAAAGCATTAGATTGAAGAGATTGGAGGCTTTCATGGACTCTTCAGTTCGACCAGCACCAAAAAGAAGGTGTATTTTATTAACGACAAAAATAGCTTTGTGTCCGGCCTCTTCAACTTTTTTCAAATCATCTTTTAAACTCTTCTCAAACTTTCCCCCAGATTTCACCCCAACAACCAAATCCCCCAAATCTATCGTGATAAGCCTCACATCAGTAAGATTACGAGGAACACACCCAGTAACAACTCTCTGAGCTACACCTTCAACCACTGCTGTTGTGCTAACACCAGGCTCTGCAATAAGAAGTGCATTGTTTCTGGTTGTTCTTCGCGATAGAATTGTGATTACCCTTTGAATCTCACCGTCCCTTCCAAGTACCGGATCAAGCTTTCTAGCCGTAGAAGGGGACTCGTTTGTCTTGTGAGTGAACTTGTCACGATTCATGGTTGATATTCAAGCCTGCTACAAAAAGTACATTACAGTTCAATTCAGTAGCTTTACTTTGCCCAGTTCTGTTCTATGTCTATGACAGAAAATTGAAATCACAAGATTTTATGATATACAAATCAAAATGTATGCAAACCATATCACAAGCTTGTCTGTAATCTGAGTGAAAAACATATTGGATCGTAAAACAAGTCGATCAACTCAACTACTAGAACTTCAATGATACTCCCACGTCCCAAATTGCTCACCCTCTACGAAAAATCGGGCATTTTTTGGATCGAAAAATAGTACTTCGTGGATCATTTTTTGAATCTATTTGTACCAAATTAAAGTACTTTACGAGATCTTTAATAAGGAAAAAATTTCAAAAAACAATGCACAAGAAGTTCTTTATTTTCTGATCTATAAATGCAAGACTTTCCGTAGATTTGGAATAGAGGGAGCACAATTTCATGGTACTCCCTGGTAATATGTTTGCCAACAAAGTCCCAACAACTGCTTCAGTTTCTGTTCTCTATTTCTTCTTCATCCCTCTAAGCTACTCCCATTTTCTTTCCTGAATTTTTTTTCCGGTATGATTGTAAAGTTTCCGGCATGCTAATCGTATATGATGTATTAATTGCTTTCCACATCACCTATGATCTTACAATTTGTTATTTTTATTACCTTTTCGTTTCACATCATAGATAAATTCGCATTTAGTCATGTAGTTACAGTATTCATTAAGGAAAGGTGAAGAAGACCTTTTATCAGCTTCAATGTGGACAGAAGGACCAACGTACTTGACCCGATCCCTGGAAACATACAATCAGACGACACAGATAAATAAATAAACCAGAAATTTGCATTCTTAGACCCTGGATCAGGAACTAAGAGATGGTATCATTAGTCATGTAGTCACAGGATACATTAAGGAAAGGTGAAGACCTTTTATTAGCTTCAATGTGGACAGAAGGACCAACGTACTTGACCCGATCCCTGGAAACATACAATTAAACGACGCAGATAAATAAATGAACCAGAAATTTGCAGTCATAGACAGGGATCAGCAATTAAAATAATAAACAGAATCAATAGGTGCCAAAAACCAGAACAATAATTTGAACACAGCTGCAACCCACACGCAAAACACGAAGGAAAACACTGCCAAAGCCATCTATCCGTCAAGCTTCACGAAATCAGGAGCACAGATCAACAAGTGCCAAAAAACCACACACGCAGTAGCGCGTGTTTGCCGGAACGCTCATGGAGGTTACATACTTACATATGTTATAACTGCAACGAGCAAAGTTCGCTTACACCTTGTTTCACCAGAGAAGCACTCCAAACTAGGTACATAAACGCACTCTGCAAGACCTGAGGTCAGTCCAACTATTCGCCCGAAACAAATCATGCTATCAAGGTTAAGCAGACCAGCATGATCGACATTCGAAGCTAATTCGCACTCTCCTCTTAAGTCGAACCCCAAATTTAGCAAGCCATATAAGGAAGCAGAAACAAGACGGTGGACCAAGGAAAACTCCTAAAATCACGTCTCAGCTTATTCCCTCTACGGCTCCACATTAAGCATTTGAAAATCTTGAAGTCCCAATGGAGCAGCCGGCAAGAGAGAGAGAATTAAACGGAGACCACCCAGATATTGGTCAACAACATAAGGTCCACCTGATATAGAAACATTTTACTCACTCATAAGCTCCACCCTTGGAAAGAAAACAGAGAATCAATCCCATCCCTTTCCACCAAATTAACCAATCAAATTTAAGAAAACAGATGGATTTCAAACAATGAGTACTTTAAGGCCAAAACTGAAACTGTTTCAAGAAAATTGAAACCTTTCAAGATCTCAGACATCTAAAAATATGGTATCACTTTTTTTTTTTTTTGGGTAATTAAAAGATGGTATCAGATTCAGTCATGTATAACTCTTCCTCTTTTTTTTTTTTTTTTTTTAATTTTTATAACCGAATGTTCGGGCCAGCTTGCGCACACCTCGACTAATTTCGGGGCCCTAAAGTTAACCACCGGGCCGGCATAACCCTCAGTGGCTCCAAAATTTGGAATATTTGGCCTTCGTGGGAGTGAAATCTGTGATCTCATGAAAGATCACTTATTACTTTCTCAAAACCACTTTTGGGGTTCACTCTTCCTCTCTTTGAAACCCCTTGAACAGTAGACCCAAGTTCAAAATTTTGGAGAAAGGAAAAGAGATAGGTCGGTTCTCTCTCCTCTCTCATGAACTACTTCTCTCTCTTCCAAAACCACCGATCCACCACCACCATGGCAATGTGCATAACGTGGACAGCAAAAGTCGGACTCAAGGCCAAATTGGAATGGTTCTTAATTATCACTTGGGTTAGCTCCATGCGATTTAAATTCAATCTCGTAATCTTCAATTTACACGGAAAAATATGTTGGCAGAAGTCAAATTACCCCAACAAACAAAGAGCAAAAGAAGAGGTCAGTATGTATATTACGACCACATTGGCTAAGTATGAGATTAGCCATGTGCATAAAAGTTTTGGGCACCCTTCTATTGTAAGGTGGTTTTCAAGTGTAAGTTCTAAGGGTTTGTATCATTTGCGGAAGAGAGAATTACATGCAGGGTGTAAAACATTTTACATCAAAACAAACTTTAAAATTTTATTTTCTGGTGTTTAGTTGGTAGTTGACAATATTTTAAAAAATTGAAAATAGTGTAGAGAAATAGAGAGGGAGCTTCAATGGTGGAGAGATATGAGAATATTGAAATTAAACGTGGGTCAGGACTAACGATCGAGAAAACTGAGTAGCGAGAATTGCAGTAGAAGGCAGCGGGTGCATTTCGGAAAATAACTTACGGAAAATTTAAGGATAAGTTATTTTCATCCAATTAATGGAAAATATTTTACATGTAAAATGTTTTCCTCATTTTTTATACAATCAAACACCGAAAAATAGGGAAAATATTTTACGCCCAAACAAACGGAGCCGCAAAGTAAAATTCCCTCAAAAATTGGTGTCAATGAACAAGTTTGATGAAATTGATTGAAGTTTAACTGAACAGGGGCAGCCGGGCAGGGCAACTATCTAACCAGAAAAGGCATATTATCTCATATTAATTAAGTTTTCCATTCCAGACGTCCCTCCTGCAAATTTCAACTCCTACAATTTCGCATGCAGCTCCTATCAAGTTGTAAGTTTTCCAATTTTATTGACAGAAATTGGATGGTCAATTTTATAAATCAAAATTTAAATTTTGACATATCTATCGACTTCCGATCAAGCTGATTTTTTGCATTGCAATACTATATTGCGGGTTTTAAAATATAAACAGTTTAAATCACAACAATAGACATTCCGTGAGACCCATAATAGGCGGTGGTGGAAAAGTGAGGTTTTACATCGGCGATTGATACAATTTATTCTTTGATGATATCTTGTTACATGCAAGAGGGGCATCGATGTAGCTAGTAATTATTAGGAATGGCAACGGGGCAGGGTGGATTTTTGCATACCCCAACCCGAAAATCATTTCCCGACCCTGGCCCCACCCCGACCCCGATCGAATTTTTTTGGGTACCCCGTTCCCACCCTGATTGGGAAACGGGTTTACCCGCCCTGCCCTGCCCCGTAAAAATTAAAAAATTAAAGTATAAGTAAAAAAATAAAAAAAATGCTAAATAAGAATAAAAATTATCCACAAAATAAAACTTTTGAAATTATTTTTGTGTCTTTTGGTATCGCGGTTTTATCTAAACTTTTAATTGCAGTCAATATTTTAGATACTTGATTCCATTTCTTCATGTGTAGAATTTATTATAAATATTTTAAGAAAACTTATTAAAAAATTCACTAAACACCAATAAATATCAATTTTTATTTCTTTTTTAAATTTAATTAGTCTACTTGATAGTGAAGAGATATTGTTTTTTGAATTAATGCTAAAAAAATGAAAGGACGTGTATATGAATATATATACATATATAAATAAAAATATATATAAATATGCCGGGGCGGGTAATTTCGGGGCGGGTATTCGGGGCGGGGCACTTTCGCCCCAAACCCGGCAGGTTTGGGAAATTTTACCCCGACCCCAACCCGATACCCGAAAATGGGCTAGAAAACCCACCTCATTCGGGGCAGGGTGGGTTCGGGGCGGGGCGGGTAGGATTGCCATCCCTAGTAATTATTCAATAGTCTTGGAGTACCGTCACGTGGTACTCCGGACCACATTAATCCACACGTCTTTGTGGGGTCCACATACTTAGTACTAGACCTCACAGAAATGTGTAGTTATAAATAGTCCAGAATACCATGTGGCGGCACTCCTTGTCTATGGTATAATTTCACCAGACGTAGAGTTTACTCCCGTTATTTTCCAAAAAAAGAAAAAAAAGAAGCCCCTAAATTTATTTGCTTCACAATTTTATTTCTCTAAAAAATCACCACTCCTCTAATTTTTTGATTCTACATGTCACTCTTTTTATATTCTCCTAAATATTTCGTAATTAGACTTTCATTTCTCGAATATTCATGTTGGATTTATTGCTTATGGCCTTATAGTATGTCCATTACAGACATGACTTTTGATTCCTAATTTAATCCTGAGGCATGCTTTTGATTTATTTCAATTCATTAATGTGTAGATTGCGTGTTGCAAAATTTAGTTGGAGGGGGGTTTCATCGGTCTTTGGCCAAACCGCTTGTGAGGCGGCGGCGGGAGTTGGTGGTTCTCTGGTGTCATCGGGTTTTCTGATGGTGGTGGTGGATCTTGGCTAGCCGCTTTGTGGTGTTGGTTGGTGGTGCTACAGAGGTTGTGTTGCGTGGAGGTTGTGGCGGTGGGTGGTGGCTGTGTTGTTGTTAGAGTTTTTTTTGATAACTTGCGCATTTTATAACCAACCAACTCAAAACAAGGGGAGTTAAACCCTCATACAAGAACCCATACAAAGGAAAACCTCAAACATTCTACGTACTAAAGCTACAGTTATTTACATCCCAAGGACTCTAGCTACTTGAAATATTCCAGCATCGACAAAGTCTTTGATTTTGAAGAGAGTATTGAAAATGCTCCCAAGTGCACACCCGAAGTCTCACGTTATCTTCAATACTCGCAAGCACATTATCAGCTCCTCTATGCTTCCTCCAAAAACTTGAGCATTTCTTTCCAACCACAAATGGTAAACCCCAGCTGCAAAAACTAATTTGAACAAGAAGGCCCTAAAACTTTTACCTCTACAATGATCAATAGCCCACATGAGCTCACTAATTTGCACCAGGAATCAGGCTTCATCTTCTGTTTCCGCATGTGTTGTTGTTAGAGTTAGGGTGTTTTTTGGGCTTTATTTGTTGGGTTTGTCCTATTCTATTTGGGCTTTCAAGTTTATTAGGGGCTTTGGGCTACGTCCCATTTGAGTTAATTGATTTATCTGGACATTTAGGCTTTTTAGGTGTTGGGTTTGTCCCTTGGGGTGTCGCCTCCTAGGTTGGCATCTTGCCAATCTAGGGATTGGATACTTTGGTGCCTCTCTCCTTGCTCATGTTGATCTTAGTAATCTTTGGAAGATTAATTAAAACATTTTTCCATTCAAAAATAAATAAAATTAACTAACCATCTTCAAACATAGTATAGAACAAGATGAGATTTATATAGGATTTGATTGTGGGAAAATATTTTCAAAACATCCTCTCTATTAAATTTCTAGATCCGTCACTGATCGAGCCACGTTTAACATGAACCTTCAAACAAAAAGCAAGGAAGACCTTCAAACAAAAAGCAAGGAAGGGTAGAGCAGTATCATTTCATGAGTTGAGTCAGTTTTAATTTTAAGGAGTTCAGTTGCATTCAAGATGAACTTTGTTTCCCGCAAAATTAACTGTCGATTTTTTCCCTTGTTGACATCCCATATATATTTTTTTTATGGGCGTGATGGTTCTTTATAAGGCCCGTGGTCCATGACCTTAATGCGCAACCCGCACGCACGTGCTTCGCAATTCATCACAGGTGCATGAGTTTTGTTTCTTTTATCGGCGCACAAACACTGAGTCTAATGCAATCGCAAACAGGATATGGACTATACATATTTTGCTTAACTAAATGGTGAGAACTGTAGATTGCTGGCTAACCAAGTAAAAATCATAAAAAGAGATGCCATTGTTTCCCATCAGTCGCGAAAACTTTTTGAGATATATTTCTCCAGGCTTAAAGTTGATTACAACAAATAGCAGCTCTCGTCGTTTCAGTGAGTGAGCTATGTTGCTCCCTTTACCTCAGCAAGTAAATATATGCGCGCACACACACAAATGCCTGATAACTAGACTGGCTCTTTTTCACAACAACTACAAGCAGGAGGCAAATACAAGAAACCTCCATCTGCACATTCTTAGACATAATAACCACAACAGGTAAAGAAACTATACATTCCACTCCTGCCTAATCCTCAACCAATCAGCAGAAATTTTTGTCATAGACCAAGAGCTAAGGCAAGCTCTTACATCCCTCCAAGTGTTATGCCGCACCAGTACCATCGGACTCCCTTGTTTTGATCACATCATTTAATAGCTCATCTCCAGCTAGTTGCCTCAATCTATGGATCAATTGGGCCCGTGAGATCTTTTTTCTCTGTTAGCACAGAACAATCAATTTCTTATGATCTCTTTTTTTGGTTACATTGTAAAATAAATGAAAAACAAAAGAAAGCCGACTTAGACGAGCAAAGTTGCTCATACTAAAATTTCCATATAGGGTGAACAAGTAAGAAAAAAACAAGAGAACGAAAGAAAAGATGAACTTACGCGGAACTCGCTTTGATATTTATGAAGCAACGCCATTTTTGAAGGGGATAAGACGTTTGCCAGCTTGGGAATCAGAACAGAAAACTCGACACTTGGTGTAGTGGGCTTGTATACAGGAGTTTGATCCCTTCCGAAACCTTGTCAAATACCATCAAAATCCAAATGAATGAAGCTTGAAAACACCCAAGAGGAAAATCCCAAACGAATTTACATATTTTTTAATCAACGAAACAAATCTACGTGACAATGATGTATATATTGAAAAAAGAAACACTAATTTGGCCCTTTTACCTCGGACATTGAGCGCCCTGAAACTGACTACGTAACTGGGAAAAATTTGAGAGTTCATGTGAGCCTCCCAAATTATGATCCTTGTTGGTCGTGGTAGATGATCAACTCCAGAATCGAATTCGTCTGAACTTGGTTTGAATTGTTTCAAACCAGGCCGAACTACTTCCATTTTCCCCAATATTACATTGCACAGCAATAGATGCCGGAGCCCATTTTCATCCTCGATTGCTGTCAATAACCTGCACAGTATTAATTCAGAAAGAAAATAATCAAGCCGTGTGAAATAAATTATGCCCCAATTGGGGAAAAAAAAGTGAGAAAATGGTTAATTACTTTTGATTTACAACCACTGTTACATTTCAAGTAATAGTGGTTGTTTCATGCTTACCCATCCATGACGAATTCCAAAGGATACAAATGTACCCCAAAACCATCCTCACCATGGTCCGATTGTCTACATCTTCGGAATCCATGGGATATAATTCCACAAATTTCGGCCCTTGATCCGCCATACCACGCGTGTTTTGCATTACCATTCCCTCCACATTTCTTCACCATCTTGGCTGAGGAAATGCGGAAAGCTTCCAACTGGCCGTTGGGACCGGACCATGGGATTTTATGGACGGCCGCAACATTTGGGTCCTTTCCCATGCCCTGAGCAACACAACCAGTGATGATTTGGTAACATTTGCTTCCTTCATGTATTCGACTCAAGCCATTGCCTTTGAAAATCCCAAATTCCTCGAAGACCGAAGAAGAAAATGAATCATCTTCGGAATCGGGAACTGGGATTTCATTTTGGTCGATGGTGATGGAGACTTGCTCCTCTAGATCACCAAAATGCTCCATCTATTCATCCACCCAACAATTTGATGAAAAAGTTGAAATGAGAGTAATAGAACTTAATTCTCTAGATATACAAAAGACAGAAAACAAAGAGATGAAACAGAGAGAAAGGACTCACCTCTGAAAATTTTTTCTTCCTTGCAAATGATAGCAGAGGGGGAAACTGATGGAGGTGGAAGAGTGTATTTTCTTCCTTGCAAATTTTTTCTTCCTTGCAAATGATAGCAGAAAGGGAGAGTACTGATGGACATATATATACAGGTGATCTCCCCAGAATCTCCATTCCCGCCGTGCTCTTTTCCCATCGCATGCCATCGTGTATTTCCATGTCTTGCAACAAGAAAAGGTCATCGAATAGGAAACTAAACTTTGTTTCTCATCTATTTGGGGTCTGCTACGTGAATCTATTTGCAAAGTCTTTGTCCTGATTATTTTATCTAGCTTTCTAGTTTCTACGGCGACAACACAAGTAATGGCTCTGCGGTATCACAAACAAATATGCAAGAAAAAGAAAGAAAAACAATTGATGATAATGCTTTGATCGTCTTTCACGATCCGACATTCTATCCTCACTCGACGTGAAAATTCCAAGACTACGAAAGAAAACGGGCTATTTATACTTTTGCGGCTAGAGAATCCAAACTAGTATTTTGGTAATTTTTTAGTACAATATGAAATGTGGGGCCCATTATATACATCCTACGATACAGAAATCGTCACAATTATTTTCCATAAGGGCTTCTAGAAAAATCTTCAAATTTTCTTTAAACGCTTATTCCTTTTTATCATGTATTACAAAAATTGCGCTCAATGTTAAGGGTAGGGAGAATTTTTGGAGGTGTATTTAATTTAGAAGCACCATTCCTTTAATTTGGCTTCTGGTTGAGCAATTTAAAACTACGTAACGCTCCGGTGTGATTCCCTGTCACTTTTAAGTTTTACCTGAATAGTCGTATACGACCAACTCTAGACAACAATTTTGTAACGTTCGTGTGAATAGTACTCATATGAAAGTACAATTTTGTATCTGTCTTTGCTTACTTTGAGCAAGTGAAATTATCTTAGTGCCACTATTTAATTCATATCCCTTTTGTCTTTGTAATCTCTCAAAGATTAATAAAAAAAAATAGGTGTTCAAAAAAAAAAAACTTAAATTACTATTCGTTATCTTTACCAACATGATAATTATAGAATAGAGACAAAATCCACCTGTACTTGGAAAGATATTAATTCGCATTTGTTAATCTCAAAAATATGTGGGGCTAATTTGAGACAGCAATTTTTTGACTTCCATGTGAGCAAGACTCATGTTTATATACGAATCCATCTGTACGTGCGAAATATTTATTTGCAATTGCTAAATTTCCTAAAATGAATTCAGGTTGAGCAATGTGAAAATTGTATTAATGGTTCTGTAGGATACTAGGATTACACATCATCCTTACGTGGATAATATTGAATCGTTATTTGTTTGATTCCATTAAATGATAGTGATAATAAAGAGATAATGCCAACTCGAGAAATTAACTTTTAATGCCCCCAAAACTGTCCAAATCCACTTGTATTTGGAAAGATATTTATCCTCATTTGTTAATCTCCCTTAAAAATATGTGGGGCTAACTCGAGACAACAATTTCTTAACGTCCATGCGAGTAAGACTCGGGGATATATACGAATCCACCTGTACTTGAGAAATATTTATTTGCAATTGCTAAATTTCCTAAAAATGAATTCGGGTTGAGCAATTTGAAATTGCATTAATGGCTTTGCAGGATTACACATCATCTTTACGTGGATATTATTGAATCATTATTTGTTTGGTTCCAACAAATATTTGATAAAAACAAATAATCCAAGCTCGAGAAATTAACTTTTAATGTCCAAAAAATGTCCAAATCCATCTGTATTTGGAAAGATGTTAATTCGCATTTGTTAATCTCCCGTAAAAATATGTGGGGCTTACTCAAGACAGCAATTTCTTAACGTCTATGAGAGTAAGACTCAGAGCTGTATATGAATCTAACTGTACATGAAAAATATTTATTTGCATTTGCTAAATTTCTTAAAATGAATTCGGGGTGAGCAATTTGAAATTGTATCAATGGCTATGTAGGATTACAATCTCTTGATAGCTTTCCCCAAACGAGAATTGTCATAAACAGAAGCAAATAGATATGACAAACTCCACCCATAAATTTTGCACCTATAAGGTGAGTAATTCCCATGTATAAATAGGAATTTATTTGGAGTTTTTAAATATTCATCCTCAAACATCATCTCTCGTAAGTTTTCATCCGGTGCTTTTTGAACAATTATGTTTCCATCCCCACTTTTAAATAATCCCAAGATTGCCCTTTATATATATAATATATGTATATATAGGCATGGACTTTGGGGACCAAAAAATAATTTTGAAGGTCTTCTAGCCTAATTTTAGGATAATCATCCCTAATTTGAATCCCAAAAATTTGGGCAATGAATTAAAACCGCCCCACCCCTAATTAGGATTCCAAAATTTCGGCATAATTAACACACACAACCCCATCTTCTCACCCCCCCCCCCCCAATTTCCCAATTTGCAGTGGCGAGCACAAACCAGTGGCGAGCACAAACCCGAAGCCGGAAAATTCCATTTCAATTTGCCGCAGCGGGAGGCAAGCGGGATCCCTTCGCCATCCCCCAGCGACCTCGGTCAACGGCCTCACCTTCCATCACCACTTCGCCGATTAATCAGTCACCGTCGCCGATCAACTAGTCGCCATTGCCGCCGTTGTTGTACACCCTTAATCTGTTTTTCATCGCGGATTCGGGTTGCCGTCAACTTGATCTGCTTGTCGCCTTCCTCCATGGAGTATATCAAGTGCTTCCAAATGTATAGAACAGAGAGAAGAGAAACTATTCAGTGCTTCCAATTAAAGTAATAACTTATTTGTCATGTTTTGTTACAAATTCTTTATGCGTACAATAATATTGTTGTGGTAAAAAATAATATTGGGATTCAAATTAGGGGCTGTGAATCATGAATAAACATGATTTTCATATTTTTTATCTTTGTTTTTCATGAATAAAACATGGTGTACTTATGTTTTTCATGGTGTATTCATGAAAAACATGGCCGATTAATTTATTCATTTTTTCATGATCGATTAAAATCATGGAGTATTCATGTTTTTCAATTAATTTATTCATGTTTTTCTGATTAATTTATTCATTGTGTTTTCATGAATAAAAATGGTGCATTCATATTTTTTAAATAAATCATGAATTTCTGTGAAATTGGTTGAACCATATTCACGAAAATTAAGAATTTACCAAATTTCACAAAAATTAAGAATTTAAAAATTTACGAAATTAAGGAGAGAGAATGGTTTAGTATATATCCATTAAAGATTTTAAATTTTGAAAATTCCGCCCATTTCTATCCATAAATCAGCCCATGATTTTAGGTGACTATAATTATTAGAATTCCACTAATGTAGGAAGGAAATATACACCTACATATGAATATCTTATAAAAAGGGTAATATAGGTAATTCACCATCTAAAAGGATGAAAACATAACTGTTCAAAAAGTACCGGATGAAAACTTACAAAGAGTAGAACCCGAGGACTATTCTTTAAGTCTCCAAAAAATAGTCATTAGCATTAGCTATTTTTCCCAAAAATGATTTTTTTTTTGGTTACAGAGGAACAGTCCTATCGAACCTCAGACTTTGAGGAGTACTCTTAAAACATGGACATCTGCTCGAACCACTTGGCAACCCCTGGGTGTGTCCCCAAAATGAATTGACGAAAAAAGTGATTAAACAACGAATCCTTGACACTAATTCGGTATCTGGGTCCACACCAAAGTTAAGGTAAATGACATTAATGGTTCACAATTATGCATACGATGGGCAATTAAAAAAGGAAATTGATTTTCACACTCCTATTTTGTCCAAGTGCACTCTATTTTTTGTTTTCCTTCATGTAAAATTGCTATAAAACTACCTTTCATACGTTTTTTCCTTCAAAAATAAAAAGGGTAGTCATATAATTTCACATCACTACAAAACAAAAAATATAGTGCACTTGGACAAAAGGAAAGTGTGGAAATCAATTCCCTAAAAAAAAAGTCATAAGGAACTCAAAACTTGTGAGTGAATCCACAAATATATATATGGGACCCAGTCAAAAGCTCTTCATTGTTCTTGTGCAATTTTGTGAGGCATATTAATTGTAACTCGGCATGGGGTGGGTTACGTCACCAGTCAAACTCAGGTTTGAGTTATTGAACTAGCAATGCCATGGGTACAGCACCCTACAAGGCACATCTGGATCGTTGCAAGGCGCATTCGGATCATCCAGACAATTGCAAACAGGATATGGACTATACATATTTTGTGGACCTCAATTGCAAACAGGATATGGATTACTTATGCATGAGTTTTGTTTCTTTAACTGTATCAGCGCACGAACATTGAGTCTTAACACAATTGCACATAGGATTTGAACTACATATTTTGCTTGATTAAATGTTGAGAGCAGCAGATTGCCCTGACCAAGTAAAAATCTTAAAAAGAGATGCCATTGACCATTGTTTCCCATCAGTTGGTTACAACAAATAGAGGCTCTCGTCATTTTGGCTATGTTCTTATGAACTTAACTTAAATCTGAGAATTTTGTCCTTATTTAATTTTTTTTTCACATTTATTAGTTTTGCGCCAAACTTTTATCAGCTATTGATTCGTCTTGACGAGAGGAATCGGAAAAGTAAAATTTCTTTACTTTCAAGTATTTTGAGAAATAACCACTTTTTAGCGCAAAAAACGTTTCTGACAATAGCTGACCAAAAATTGATGCAAAACTAACAGCTACAAAAAAAAATTCAAATAAGGACAAAATTCTCAGATTTGAATTAAGTTAAAGTCAAGTTCATAAGAACGCAACAACTATGTTTCTCCCTTTGCCTTAGCAAGTAAATATACACACGCACACAAACACAAACACAAACGCACAGTAAACGCCTGATTCACAATAGAAAGTAGGGGAAACCCCAAATTAGTTGGAGCTGGAAAAACCACTTGACTGTCCGATTCTTGAAAACCAATAACATGTATAGTCAAGTTTTTATTGATTTGATACCATTCCCTAAAAAATATACTAGTAACTAGAATCACTGAAAACTGTAAAATGTGGCATTGCAAAAGAACTCAGGAGGAAAATAAAACAGAATGAGACCTTAATTACTTACAATCGTTCAAACTATAGGCTTTTACAGCTTTTATTGCACTGATTCACACTATCTTGGGCATCTGTTTATACATAATTGAGGGATCAACTTAACAACAAAAGACTGGCTCTCTCTTTTCTTACAAACATCTTCACAACTGCAGTACTCAAGCTTCACAAATTCTTACAGGTAAAGAAACTATATATTCCACTCCTGCCTCAACCAGTCAGCAGAAATTTTTGTCACAGACCAAGAGCTAAGGCAAGCTCTTACATCCCTCAAAATGTTAGGCAGCACCGGTACCATCGGACTCCCTTGTTTTGATCATATCCTTTAATAGCTCATCTCCAGCTAGTTGCCTCAATCTATAGATCAATTGGGCTCGTGAAATCTTTTCTCTCTGTTAGCACAGCACAATCAATTTCTTATGATTTCTTTTTTCGGATACATATGTAACATAAATGAATAACAAAAGAAAGCCGACTTAGACTAGCAAAGTTGCTCATACTACAATTTCCATATAGGGTGAACAAGTGAGAAAAAAATAAGAGAAAGAAAGAAAAGATGAACTTACACGGAACTCGCTTTGATATTTATGGAGCAACGCCATTTTTGAAGATGGTAAGACATTTGCCAGCTTGGGAATTAGAACCGAAAATCCTACACATTGTGTAGTGGGCTTGTACGCAGGAGTTCGATCCCTTCAGAAACCTTGTCAAATAACGTCATAATTCAAATGAATGAAGCTTGAAAACACACAATAGGAAATCCCAAACGAATTTACGTAATTTTTTATCAACAAAAACAAATCTACATAACAATGATATAAAATGAAAAAAGAAACACTAATTTGACCCTTTTACCTCGGACATTGAGCGCCCTGAAACTGACTAGGTAACTGGGAAAAATGCGGGAGTTCATGTACTCTTCCCAAATTATGATCCTTGTTGGTCGTGGTAGATTATCAACTCCTGAATCGAATTCGTCCGAACTTGGTTTGAATTGTTTCGAACCAGGCCGAACTACTTCCATTTTACCCACTACCACATTACACAGCAATAGATGCCGGAGCCCATAATCATCCTCAATTGATGTCAATAACCTGCACAGTATTCAGAAAGAAATAATCAAGCCGTGGGAATATTTTATGCCCCAAGTGGGAAAAAAGTGAGAAAATGGATAATTACATTTGATTTACATATCACTTTCTGTGTTAGACATTTCAGAATTGGGTCACATCTTTTGGGATCGCCAATCTGTCTTTCCGGTGAAAATCTCAAAAGTTGAATTTTTGTGACCAAAACAGCAAAGCTAACAAAAAGGTGATTACATACACACACAAAAATTGTACTTTTTTCTGACTGTCAGTTATTTTGGCTGATCTCTATATTATATTCTGACAAGAAAAATGTTCAGTTAAAATCAAACAAGCACTGGAAGAAGGAAAAAGAAAAAAGAAGAGTTAAAAGTTGATTTTGTCCAAATTCAATAACTACAGTTGACTACAACTGGAAATGAAAAACAGTGGTGGTTTCATGCTTACCCATCCATCACGAACTCCAGAGGATACAAATGTACCCCAAAGCCATCCTCACCGTTGTCTGATTGTCTACATCTTTTGAATCCATGGGATATAACTCGACAGATTTCGTCCCTTGATCCTCCATACCAGGCATGTTTTATGTTACCGTTCCCTCCACATTTCTCCTCCATCTCAGTCGAGGAAATGCGGAAAGCTTCCAACCGCCCGTTGGGACCGGACCAGGGAATTTTATGGACAGCTGCAACATTTGTGTCCTTTCCCATACAACGAGCAATGCATCCATTGATGACTTTGTAACATGTGTTTGCTTGTTCTACTCTGGTCAATCCATTGCCCTTGAAATTCCCAAATTCCTCGAAAACCGAAGAGGAAAATGAACCTTCTTCGGAATCCGAAATTGGGATTTCATTTGGGTCGATGCTAATGGAGACTTGCTCTTGTTGATCACCAAAATGCTCCATCTACATATTCATCCACCAAACAGTTCAATCGGGTCAGAATCCAACACCATTTGAAGTTTGATGAAAAAGTTGAAATGAGAGTATAGGTAATAGAACTTAATTTCAAGACTAGAAATACAAAAGACGGAAAAAACAAAAAGATGAAACAGAGAGAAAAGGCCTCACCTCTGAAAATCTTTCTTCTTCCTTGCAAATTCTAGAGAGTAGAGAGGGGGACAGATGGAGTTGGAAGATTGGTTTGTGGATGTTGAGCACCCCAGTAGACACATATATACTGGTGACAGGAATAATTTGTCCCCACCCCCACCGTGCTCTTTCCCCGCCACATGCCGTTGTGTATTTGGGGTCCGCTACGTGAATCTATTTTCAAACTCTTTGTCTTGATCATTTTATCTAGCTTTCTACGGTGACAACACAAGTAATGCCTCTGCGGAGTCACAAACAAATATGCAAGAAAAAGGAGAAATACAATTGATGATAATGCTTTGATCGTCTTTTACGGACATTCTCTTTTCACTCGACGTGAAAATTCCAAGACTGCGAAAGAAAACAAGCTATTTATACTTTTGCGGCTAGAGAATCCAAACTGGTATTTCGGTAATTTTTAGTGCAATACAACATGTGAGGCCCATTATATACATTCTACGATAGAAAAATCGTCACAATTATTTTTCATAAGGGCTTCTAGAAAAATCTTCAAATGTACTTTAAACACTTATTCCTTTTTATCACGTATTACGAAAATTGCGCTCAATGTAGAGAATTTTTGAAGGTGTATTTAATTTAGAAGTACCATTCCTTTTTTGATATCCACACTCCCTCTTTTTTTGTTTTTAGTGTTTGTATTTTTTTTCCTAAAGGACAAAAAAATGAGTGTGGATATAACAAAGGGGAGTGCGAAAATCAATTCCCAAATGGCAATTATAGAATAGAGACAAAATCTACATGTATTTGGAAAGCTACTAATTCGTTAATCTCCATTAAAAATATGTGGAGCTAACTCGAGATAGCAATTTCTTAACGTCCATGTGAGTAAGACTCAGGTGTATATATGAATCCACCTGTACATGAGAAATATTTATTTGCATTTGCTAAATTTCCTAAAATGAATTTAGGTTGAGAAATTTGAAATTGTATTAATGGCTTTGTTGCATTACACATCATCTTTACGTGGATAATATTGAATCATTATTTGTTTGGTTCCACCAAATGGTAGTGATAACAAATTGATAATGCAACTCGAGAAATTAACTTTTCATGTCCAAAAAATGTCCAAATCCATATGCATTTGGAAAAATACTTATTCGCATTTGTTAATTTCCCTTAAAACTACGTGCGGCTAACTTGTTATAGCAATTTCTTAACGTTCATGCGAGTAAGACTCGTGGATATATACGAATCCACCTGTACATAAGAAATATTTATTTTGCAATTGCTAAATTTCCTAAATTGAATTTGGTTTGAGCAATTTGAAATTTTATTAATGGCTCTGTAGGATTACACATCATCTTTACGTGGATAATATTGAATCATTATTTGTTTGGTTCCACCAAATAATAGTGATGATAAACAGATAATGCCAACTCGAGAGATTAACTTTTGATGTCCAAAAAATATCCAAATCCACCTGTATTTGGAAAAAAAATTATTTGCATTTGTTAATCTCCCTTAAAAATATGTGGGGCTAACTCAAGACAGCATTTTCTTAACATCTAATGCGAGTAAGACACGGGGATATATATGAATCCACCTGTACATGAGAAATATTTATTTGCATTTGCTAAATTTTCTAAAATGAATTCGGTTGAGCAATTTGAAATTGTAGTAATGGCTTTGTAGGATTGCAATCTAGCTCTTAGTAGCTTTCGCCAAACGAGAATTGTGTAATAAACAGAAGCAAATAGATATGACAAACTTCACACGTTAACCAACTTTGGCTAGCTCATTTGGCCAGGACTTTTTCGAGTCTTCCCAGCATTTAGGTGTTCTTCTCTTAAAGGATTTTTCCTTTCTTTCTTTGTTTCTACCCTATATTGGTTGAGTTGTTGGGTTTAGTTGTCTCGTAGACTCTCACAAAAAATAGAGTGCACTTGGACATGAAAATCAATTCACTAAAAAAAAGTCATAAGAAACTCAAAACTTGTGACTGAATCCACAAATATATATGGGACCCAGTCAAAAGCTGTTCATTGTTTTTGTGCAATTTTGTGAGGCACATTATCTGTAACTGGGCATGGGGTGGGTTACTTCACTACCCAAACACAGGTTTGAGGTATTGAGCAATGCCATGGGTGCAACGCCACAAGGCGCATCTGGACTGTTGCAAGGCGCATTCGAACCGTCCAAAAATCTTTTCAACGGTCTAGATTAAAAATAAACTCTTCCCGGAAAAAGTTAACTCCACAACTCAAAAGTCAAAAGACCTAAATAACTTGGTTCAAAGAATGATAAAAGAAAGTAAACAAAACACTACAATGGAATTCCATTCCTCTGTGGGAAGGTAAAGAAAGGCAACAATAAAATCAACCACAAACCATTCCTCTGTGCCATGGTCTATTTTTTCAACCGTAATGGCGTTGACGACATCCTTGACAAAGACATAAAAACATTCTCTGCAAGAGCTAGGCATTAGAGTAGACATTTTTCGGAGTTGTTGAACTTCAACTTGATTACTATGGCGACATACATAGCTCGGAAAGGAACCGACACCCGGTTTTGGCCGTTCTAAACCACAAGTGGCTAAGGTTTTTTTTTTTGAACTAGTCAATTTCATTCAAGCCTGAAGGCGAAAATTACATCGCAAAACACAAGAGTGCACCAAACTACCTAATTCGAGACTCTAGAACACCCTTCAAAAGCAAATCAACACGAGATGCCGATATGAGTAGAAAGTCTTGCAATTTCCTTAAATGCATCCACTAGTCCTGCACAATTCGCATGCTTAATATCACCGATGCATAGAACTGGACAGTATCAAGGTTGCTTATTACTTGTATTTTCCTTGAACTAGGAGCAAGATCCGGTAACTCTTTTAAGACACCTCACAAAATACGATTTCGTCAATATGTGTATTATCCATTTTATTTTCGTGGTAGAACTTTTTGAAAGTAGACACTTTGTGCATATATTGTTAAAGCTTAAGTTTGTCTCCTAGTTACCAAAAAAACATCTTAGGTCTGTTTCCCGTCCTCCTTGCCCATATAACCATCAATTGGGGACTATAAGTGTTCTTTTTATATACAGAGTAAAATTTCACAAATGGTCAATGGAATTTCTATTCAACCCTATTGAAGTAATATGAACCTGTAATCAAAAGCAAGGAATTGAATACGAGCAGTATCATGTAAGTAGCTTTTTCATGAGTTGTCAGTTTTGTCAGTTTTTAAGGAGTTCAGTTGCATTGAAGATGAACTTTGTTTCTGTTTACCCTCATTTTTGCCCAAATTGTAAAAAGAAATTTGTTAATGGATTAATGACCCAAAATGTTATTTTAGGGCTTGGTAGAATTAGGCCTTGATTGAATTGAGCCTTTGGTAAAATTTAAAGTGGCCACAATTAGGCCGAGTTGAGTTTGAAAATTGATTAGGCTGCATTAATATTTGGAGCATGACCTAATTAGTCAATGCCCAAATTAATTTTTAGATCTGAGCCCATTTTCAGACCTTGGCCCAATTAATTAAAGCTTGTACTAGTTTTTCAGGCCTATTTTGCCAAGTTAGGCCAAGATTCATTTTCAGGTATGGGCCCAATTTTTCGGATTTATTCAAGCTTGAGAATGAAGAAGTCAAAGAAGGTCATAAGCTGCTTAGGCATGCTTGGAAAGCAAGTTGCTCACAAGCAGCTCAAAGCTTGGATAGCCATCATCCTTCAACATGAAGCAAGGCTTGGGGCAGATGGCAGCCATGCATGGAGACAGCCCAAGCAACTCACAAGCAGCTCAAGGCCTGGAACTTTCTGCCTATAAATACCAGAATTGAAGGCCTTGGCAAAGGTCCCAGCACCAACAAGCCCAGCGGTTACCAAATTTATCTTTCATTTACTCCACTTTCCAGCAAAGTATTTTACTATCTTTCAATCTCGCTTTCAATCTAGCCCAGCCTAGATCTTGTATTTCATTTCCTTGTATCAAAACTTTGTTAAGCCGATTAATAAAGTTTGTATCTTTATCTTTATCTTTCAGTCATTTCCTTTTCATGTCCCATTTTCTAACAACGGTTAGGAAATTTTAAGTCCTTATCCCGCAAAGGCAAACCACGAACCATATACAGCCACACCCCCTTTGGTCGTACGCAATCGTTCTATTAGAAGTCAAATTTGAGGCACGCAAGCCGTAGTACAAATTTGGACTGCAATCCAGTCCTGGCACGCCCGCTACTCTATCCTACTTGGTTTTGCACGTTTTAAAGGAAAACAGTTTCCCGCAAAATTAACTGTTGATTTTTAATTTTTTACGTACCATTGTTGATATCCCAATTTTTATGGGCGCGACAGTTCTTTATAAGGCCCGTGGTCCATGATCTTAATGTGCAACCCACACCGCACGCATGTACACACTTCGCAATTCATCACAGATTACTGATGCATGAGTTTTGTTTCATTTAAGTGTATCGGCGCACGACCATTGAATCTAATGCAATCGCAAACAGGACATGGACTCGTAAATATTTTGTTTAATTAAATGGTGAGAACTGCAGATTGCTAACCAAGTAAAAATCATAAAAAGAGATGCTTTTACAGCTTTTCTTACACCGATTCACACTAGCTATCTTGGGCATCTGTTTATACATCATTGAGAGATCAACTTAACACCAAAAGACTGGCTCTTTTTTTTTTTTACAAACATCTTCACAACTGCAGTAGTCAAGCTTCACAAATTCTTACAGGTAAAGAAACTATACACTCCACTCCTGCCTAATCCTCAACCAATCGGCAGAAATTTTTTGTCACAGACCAAGAGCTGAGGCAAGCTCTTACATCCCTAAAAATGTCACGCAGCACCGGTACCATCGGACTCCCTTGTTTTGATCACATCCTTTAATAGCTCGTCTCCAGCTAGTTGCCTCAATCTATAGATCAACTGGGCTCGTGAGATCTTTTTCCTCTGTTAGCACAACACAATCAATTTCTTATGATTTCTTTTTTCGGTTACATATGCAACATAAATGAAAAACAAAAGAAAGGCAACTTAGATGAGGAAAGTTGCTCATGCATACTACAATTTCCATACAGGGTGAACAAGTAAGAAAAAATAAGAGAAAGAAAGAAAAGATGAACTTACACGGAACTCGCTTTGATATTTACGGATCAATGCCATTTTTAAAGGAGGTAAGACATTTGTCAGCTTGGGAATCAGAACAGAAAACTCTACACATGGTGTAGTGGGGTTGTATGCAGGAATCTGATCCCTTCCGAAACCTTGTCAAATAACATCAAAATCCAAATGAATGAAGCTTGAAAATACACAATAGGAAATCCCAAACGAATTTACTGAATTTTTTTATCAACATAACAAATCTACGTAACAATGATATATAATGAAAAGGAAACACTAATTTGGCCCTTTACCTCGGACATTGAGCGCCCTGAAACTAACTACGTAACTGGGAAAAATTCGGGAGTTCATGTAAGCCTCCCAAATTACCATCCTGTTTGGTTTCGAAAGATCATCGACTCCGGAATCAAATTCGTCTGAACTTGGTTTGAATTGTTTCGAACCAGGCCAAACTACTTCGGTTCTCCCCAATATCACATTACACAGCAGTAGATGCCGGAGCCCATAGTCATCCTCTATTGATGTCAATAACCTACAAAGTATTCAGAAAGAAAAAAATCAAGCCGTCGGAAATAAATTATGCCCCAAGAGGGAAAAAAACGTGAGAAAATGGATAATTATATTTGATTTACATTTCACTCCCTGTGTTTGACATTCCAGAATTGGGTCAAATCTTTTGGTATCGCCGATTGGTCTTGGACATGAAAAATCTCAAAAGTTGAATGTTTTTGACCAAAGCTAACAAAAAGGTGATCAGAGATCTCACACAAACTTGTACTTGTTTTTTGGATTTAGTCATTATTTTCTTTACTTAGCTCTAATAATCCTTATAAAAAAAGGTTTAATTAAAAATCAAACAAGCCCTGGAAGGGGGAAAAAAAGAAAAAGAAAAAAATGGAACAGTTAAAAGTTGATTTTGTCCAAATTCAATAACTAGAGTTGTAGTCAAAAGAGATAATGGAAAACAATAGTTGTAATTTCATGCTTACCCATCCATTACGAACTCGAGTGGATACAAATATACTCCATAACCATCCTCAGAATTTGTATTTGATTGTCTGCATCTTCGGAACCCATGGGATATGATTTCACATATTTCATCCCTTGATCCCCCATACCACGCGTGCTTTATGTTGCCATTTCCTCCACATTTCTCCACCATCTCAGTTGTGGAAATGCGGAAAGCTTCCAACCGCCCGTTGGGACCGGACCAGGGGATTTTATGGATGGCTGCAACATTTGTGTTCTTTCCCATACCCTGAGCGACGCATCCGTTGATGACTTTGTAACAAGTGTTTCCTTTTTCTATTACAGTCAACCCATTTCTTTTGAAAATCCCAAACTCCTCGAAAACCGAAGAGAAAATTGAATCATCTTCAGAATCCGAAATTGGGATTTCATTTTGGTCCATGCTAATGGAGACTTGCTCTTGTTGATCACCAAAATGCTCCATCTACATATTCATCCAACAAACAGTTCAATCGGGTCAGAATCCAACACCATTTGAAGTTGATGAAAAAGTTGAATTGAGAGTATAGGTAATATATAGAACTTAATTTCTAGATATATGGAAGACAAAAAAACAAAAAAGATGAAACAGAGAGAAAGGAGACTTACCTCTGAAATTCTTTTTTTTTGATCCTTGTGAATTCTAGAGAGCCGAGAGGGAGAGAGTTGGAAGACTTGTTCTCGCGGAAGTTCTTCAGCTTGGGGTGAAGCAACAAGCCTTAATATGACAACTCTCACCACAATGCTGGTATACATATATATACTGGTAGTGACCGGAATATTTTGTCCCCACACCATGCTCTTTTCCCGCTTCATCCCGCCGTGTATTTCCATGCCTTGCAACAAGAAAGGGTCATTGAATAGGAAACTAAACTTCGTTTCTCATCTATTTGGGGTCCGCTAAGCGAATCTATTTTCAAACTCTTTGTTCTATTTATTTTATCTAGCATTCTAGTTTCTAAGGTGACGACACAAGTGATGCCATTGTAGTATC
Organism: Rhododendron ovatum; assembly: GCA_019656835.1. NCBI lineage: Eukaryota > Viridiplantae > Streptophyta > Magnoliopsida > Ericales > Ericaceae > Rhododendron > Rhododendron ovatum. Next base: position 26,020,382 of record CM033797.1, on the reverse strand, counting down.
ACAAACAAGGACAAACAAATGTGCAAGACAAAAGAAGAGAAAAGCAATTGATGATAATGCTTTGATCGTCTTTTTCGACCTAAAATCTCTGTATTCACTCGACGTGAAAATTCTAAGACTGCAAAAGAAAATGGGCTATTTATACTTTTGCGGCTAGAGGATCCAAACTAGTATTTTGGTAGTTTTTAGTGCAATATGACATGTGGGCCCATTATATACATCCTACGGCAGAGAAATTGTCACAATTATTTTCCATAAGGGCTTCTAGAAAAATCTTCAAATGTTCTTTAAACGCTTATTCCTTTTTATCATATATTACGAAACTTGCGCTCAATGTTTGTGTAGAGAGAATTTTTGGAGGTGTATTTAATTTAAAAGCACCATTCCTTTTTTGCTATCCACATATCCCTTTTCTATTTTTAGTGTTGATAGTTATAGAATAGAGGCAAAATCTACCTGTATTTGGAAAGATATTAATTCACATTTGTTAATCTCCCTTAAAAATACGTGGGGCTAACTCGAGACAAAAATTTCTTAACATTAGTGTGAGTAAGACTCAGGTGTATATACGAATCCACATGTACATGAGAAATATTTATTTGCAATTGCTAAATTTCCTAAAATGAATTTGGGTTGAGCAATTTGAAATTGTATTAATGGCTCTGTAGGATTACACATCATCTTTACGTGGACAATATTGAATCATTATTTGTTGGGTTCCACCAAATGATAGTGATAGTAAACAGATAATGCCAACTCGAGAAATTAACTTTTAATATCCAAAAAATGTCCAAATCCACCTGTATTTGGAAATATGTTTATTCTCATTTGTTAATCTCCCTTAAAAATATGTGGGGCTAACTTGAGACAGCAATTTCTTAACGTCCATGCGAGTAAGATTCGATGATGTATACGAATCCAGCTGTACATGAAAAATATTTATTTGCATTTGCTAAATTTTGTAAAATGAATTCGGGTTGAGCAATTTAAAATTGTATTAATGGCTCTGTAAGATTACACAATCTCTTGGTAGCTTTCCCCAAACAAGAATTGTAATAAACAGAAGCAAATAGATATGACAAATTCCACACCTTAATTTTGCACCTAAAAAGGTGAATAATTCCCATGTATATATAAATAGGAATTTTTTTATGATTGAAAAATATATAGTTATTTGCATTTGCCATTTTCCCCAAAATGAATATATAACGAATGAATAGCCTTAACAGCCAAGCCACTAAAAGGACCCGACTATGCAACCCAAACCTCTAAGGCTAGCATGGTCACACCAGTCACCCGACTGTGCAATCCAAACCTCCGAGGCTAGCATGATCACACCAATCACGACTCCCCACTTATTACAAAGTACTCACCCTGTAAGGAATTGAACCCCAGACCTTGAGGAGTATTTCCAAAGTCTGGACATCCTCCGAACCACTGGGCAACCCTTGGGTGTGTCCCCCATTATGAATTGACGAAAAGAAGTGATTACACAGCGAATCCTTGATACTTTGGTATCTGGGGTCTACACCAAAGTTAAGGTAAATGACATTAATGATTCACAATTATGCATACTATTGGCGAATAAAAAAGAAAATTGATTTTCACACTTCTATTTTGTCCAGGTGTACCCCATTTTTTTTGTCTTCATACATGTATAATCACTATAAAATTACATTTCATACATTTTTCTCTTCACACATAAAGAAAGTAATCATGTAATTTCACATAACTACAAAACAAAAAATCGAGTGCACTTGACTTGGACAAAAGACGTGAAATTCAATTCCCTAAAAAAAAAAAAGTCAAAAGAAACTCAAAACTTGTGAGTGAATCCACGAATTTATATGGGACCCGTAAAAAGCTCTTCATTGTTTTTGTGCAATTTTGCGAGGCACATTATCTGTAACTGGGCATGGGGTGGGTTATGTCACTACCCAAACTCAGGTTTGAGTTATTGAGCAATGCCATGAGTACAGCACCCTGCAAGGCGCATTCGAATTATTCATCTCAGCAATCAATAGTTTAAGTTGAAAACAAAATCTTCCAGAAAAGAGTTAGGAAAGAGTTAATTTTTCCATGGAATAGTTCGTTTTTAATCCAAACAGTTGAAAATATTTTTGGACGGTTCGAATGCGCCCTGCAGCGCTCTACAGGGAGCTGCTTTGCGGCATCTCCGGATCCTGGCTAACCATCACAAACTCACAGCAATATAAGCCAATGCTTGCTAGTAGTTTAATTTGCACCCTACACAGAACAAAAACAGAGTTGAAACAATATTACGAAACAGACAACACCATGGAGCTATGAGCATTCCTCAATTTGGCGTTAGATTACTCGATACAGATTACAGATCTACCAAACCATTTCTATGGAGCTATTAACAGTATGCAGATTGGCGTAAGATGGTCTCTTCCCCTCCACAACTTGAAACACCACAAACCATTTTGCCAGTGTAACCGCCTCAATGCGGCGTTTTGACATGGCCTATTTTCTCAACCATAACCGCGTTAACGACGTCCTTGACAAAGACATAAAAACATTCTCTGCAAGAGCTAGGCATTACTGTGGACATTCTACGGAGTTGTTGAACTTCAACTTGATTACTATGGCACCATACAGAGCTCGGAAAGGAACAGACACCCAGTTTTGGCCGTTCTAAACCACATGCGGCTAAGGTGGAGTGAGTAGAAAGTCTTGCAATTTCCTTAAATGCATCCACTCCTGCACAATCACGAATTCGCTTGCTTAATATCACTGATGCATAGAACTGGACATTATTAAGGATGTTTAAAACTTGCATTTTCCTTGAACAAGCATCAAGATCCAGGAACTCTTTCAAGACACCTAGCCCTTGTAGGAGACAAACAAAATACGATTTCGTCAGTATGTGTGTGATCCATTTTATTTCCGTGGTAAAACTTTTTGAAAGCAGACACTTTGTTCATACATATATTGCTAAAGCTTAGATCTGCCTCCTAGTTACCAAAATAAAAAATAAAAAGCTTAGATCTGCCTCTCGTCCTCCCTGCCCAAACAACCATCAATTGGGGACTACGAGTGTTCTCCATTTTATATACAGAGTAAAATTTCACAAATGGTCAATCGAATTTCTATTCAACCCTATAGAAGTAATGTTCTGACAAAATTCCTATCTGCTTAAATAGATTAGGTCAATCTTTCAAACTACTGTTGAATCCATGGGCAGACAAGAGGCAACTTGGCGAATTGAAACAACTTTATCACCACCGAAGGGATTTAAGTACATAATGAAACTTACAATGAGTAAAAGGGCACAGAAATGTATCTTAGTCTTAGTGATTTCGACAAAAAAAAAAAAAAATTCTTTTATGGTTTGACTCCACAACATTTTGTTATGTTTAATATCCTCTTTATTTTGATCCAATTTAAAATGAGAGTGATGCGATGCTTTTTCCTATTTTCCACCAGTTAAAGGCAAATTATTCATATCTTTTAATTGATAAATAAATTTGGATTTGAACCACCTGAGTTATAAAGTATACTCTACAAGTTTTTCAATGGTTCAAACCATGCATAAATTGGAATTGGGAAGTATTCGTGGCAAGCCCGCAAAATTTGGCTTGTTGTGTAGTTCGAATGAGCCTCAGTAGGTCAAAAAAATTGTATGTAAATTAAAAAAGATGCCATTTTTACCCTCAGTAGGTCAAAAAAAATAATTTCCGGTAAGATGCTAACATCTCGCTCATTTTAAACTGGATTATGGTCTATTATATGTTGTCAAAAAGGCTTTTCCAAGTACTACAAGATGATGGACTTTGAGTATACAAATAATAAAATTTCACTAATGTAAAATGGGTAGAGAGCCGTCGTTAACCACAACATTCTTCGGAGCACTACCATATATCCTTCCACCACCAACGCTACCACCGTAACACCTCAACTCCACCACCATTACTTCACCCCGTAGACATCTTTCGTTTACCCCACAACTAGCACCATATTTAAACTTTATCGGATTTAAGTAAATAATGAAACATACAATAAATAAAAGGGCACAAAAATGTATTTTATTAGTTTTAGTGGTTCCGACGATATTTGAATTGGTTAGGTTTCAATCAACTTTTCAAAACGAAATTTTATTTATTTTATGGTTTGACGCCACAACATTTTGTTATTTTGATACCCTCTTTATTTTTATCTGATTTAAAATAAGAGTGATGTGATGATTTTTCCAAAATGATTTGTTTTTTGACTTGTTAAAGGAAAATTTGTCATGTTTTTTAATTGATAAATAATTTATTCAAACCACTTGAGTTATAAAGTAGACTCAACAAGTTTTTCAATTATTCGAGCCACGCGAAAATCGGAGTTCGCAAGTGTTCTTGGCAACCCCGTGAAGTTTGAGTATTTTTTGTGTAGTTCAAATGCAACTCAGGCACAATGTTATGAGCCCCGGGCGTAGCTCAATGCTCCTCGGGCGCATTGTAACCAAACATTGCGAGCTTGCTTCAATTACTTCCGAACTCAAATTTTGTGTAAACTAGTAGCATTAATTAGGGATCCATACAAGCTTGTGAGGAATATGTCTACGAGGACGAAGATGGACAAAAGTGTGTTTGCCATTATATTTTGGGTTACTGATCGAATCCCTTGGCCTCCGAGGAAATGGTTCAATCTGAGATCTATTTTCCAGCCTTTGATGACAGATGGGTGGTAGGGCATGGCCAATCTGCGTGGTTAGGCTTGATGATTGGCATGATTTGGGACCTTAATATTATAAGTTTCCATCCGCCCGGGGAGCATCTCAGTGCGCCAGGGCGCATCCTCGAAAACTAGGACCCTTGTGTGAGAATTCAAGATAACTCCATGAATTCTGCCCCTGCTAATCAAAACCGCGGTCACATGGTGATCTTCAAGCTGATCTAGCAGCGGCAGTGATGCGATTTTTATTTGATGCTAAACTAGCGGGCAATTACTGTAGATTCCAACAAAATTAATTTTAGAGGGCAATTATTCAAATTGTATTGTGTGATACAGGAGATTCAGTATAGGTGGTGGTAAAATCAAGGAGGATGTTGGTGGAGTAATGGCGAGGTGGTTGTGGAGGCAATAGTTTGAAACGATGGGGGTGGTGGTGGAGGAGCAGTAGTGAAGTGTTTGTGCTCAAGGTGGTGGCGACAGGACTAGTGCAAGGAGGGTGATCAAACGGTGGTGGTAATGGTGGTGGTGTGGTTGATGTCCTTGTCAAGTGATAGTGTTGGTGTAGAAACCCAAATTTACTCAATGTATATGCCCCGCATTGAGCGCCTTGGACGAATCCCGATGGTGAAACAGTTTCTGTGTGCTTTGATGAAGTGTGGAAAGCCTTTTGAATTTTGTCGACCTCTTAAGGAATGAGCGAATCCCCTAGAACTAATTTTGATTCAAACCACTTGATCTATAAAGTATACTCAACAAACTTTTCAACGGTTCAAACCACGTGCAAATCGGTGCTTGGAAGTGTCCGTGGCTAGTGCGGGAAGTTTGGCTTGTTGTGTAGTTCGAAGGCGCAATGTTATGCGCGCCTCAGGCGCAATGTTATGTGCTCCGGGCGCAGTTCAATGCTCCTCGGGCGCATTTTTGAATTAATTCCATCACAAACCAAACTTTGCGAGCTTGCTCCATTCACTCCCAAATTCCAATTTGTGTGTGGTTTAAACTGTTAAAAATCTTGTTGAATGTATTTTATAATCTAAGTTTTTTGAATTGAAAATTATTTTTATGTAAAAAAATATTCCATTTTTATCCTCAGTGGGTCAAAAAAAATATTTCGCTAAGATGCGCGCTAACCTCTCGCTAGCTCATTTTAAACTGGATCAAATATGTTGCCAAAAAGTTTTTTCCAAGTACTAAAAAATGATGTAATCTAACTATACAAATAATAGCGGATCAAAAAAAAAAACTAAAAAGATAATAATATTTCGTTTATAAAAAGTGGGTAAAGAGCTATCAACTACAAAGATCTTTGGAGCACTACCACCCTTCCACCGCCAACACTACCACCGTAACAACTCCCCTCTACCACCATTACTTCACCCTGTAGACATCTTTCGCATACCGGCACCTACCACCATATTTCAACTTTATCACCACCGAAGGGATTTAAGTACATAATGAAACTTACAAGGAGTAAAAGGGCGCAGAAACATATTTTAATCTTAGTGATTTCGACAAAAAAAAAAATTTCTTTTATGGCTTGACTCCACAACATTTTGTTATGTTTAATATCCTCTTTATTTTGATCCAATTTAAAATGAGAGTGATGCGATTTTTCCTATTTTCCACCTATTAAAGACCAATTTGTCATGTCTTTTAATTGATAAATAAATTTGGATTTGAAACACCTGAGTTATAAAGTATACTCTACAAGCTTTTCAATGGTTCAAACCATGCATAAATTGGAGTTGGGGAGTATTGGGGCAAGCCCGCAAAATTTGGCTTGTTTTGTAGTTCGAATGCGCCTCAGGTGCAATGTCACGCGCCCTAGGCGCAGCTCAATGCTCCCCAGGGGCATCTTTTAAATTCCACCACAAACCAAACTTTGCGAGGTTGCTCCGATCACTCCAAAACTCTAAATTTTTTGTTGTTTTAAGCATTAAAATGTTTGTTGAATGTATTTTATAAACTAAGTTGTTTGGCTTTAAAACGGTATGTAAATAAAACAAGATGCCATTTTTACCCTTAGTAGGTCAAAAAAAATAATTTCTGGTAAGATGCTAACATCTCGCTCATTTTAAACTGGATCAAGGTCTATTATATGTTGTCAAAAAGGTTTTTCCAAGTACTACAAGATGATGGACTCTGAGTATACAAATAATAAAATTTCACTAATGAAAAGTGGATAGATAGCCGTCGTTAACCACAAAAATCTTCGGAGTACTACCATATATCCTTCCACCACCAACGCTACCACCGTAACACCTCAACTCCACCACCATTACTTCACCCCGTAGACATCTTTCGTTTACCCCACAACTAGCACCATATTTGAACTTTATCACCAACATAGGGATTTAAGTAAATAATGAAACGTACAATAAATAAAAGGGCACAAAAATGTATTTTTTTAGTCTTAGTGGTTCCAACGATATTTGAATTGGTTTGGTTTCAATCAACTTTTCAAAACGAAATTTTATTTATTTTATGGTTTGACTCCACAACATTCTGTTATGTTTGATACCCTCTTTATTTTTAACCGATTTAAAATGAGAATGATGTGATGATTTTTCCAAAATGATTTTTTTTTCGGCTTGTTAAAAGCCAAATTGTCGTGTTTTTTAATTGATAAATAATTTATTCAAACCACTTGAGTTATAAAGTAGACTCAACAAGTTTTTCAATGATTCAAGCCACGGGAAAATCGGAGTTCATAGGTGTTCTTGGCAACCCCGTGAAGTTTGAGTACTTGTTGTGTAGTTCAAATGCAACTCAGGCACAATGTTATGAGCCCCGGGCGCAGCTCAATGCTCCTCGGGCGCATTGTAACCAAACATTGCGAGCTTGCTTCAATTACTTCCGAACTCAAATTTTGTGTAAACTAGTAGCATTAATTAGGGATCCATACAAGCTTGTGAGGAATATGTCTACGAGGACGAAGATGGACAAAAGTGTGTTTGCCATTATATTTTGGGTTACTGATCGAATCCCTTGGCCTCCGAGGAAATGGTTCAATCTGAGATCTATTTTCCAGCCTTTGATGACAGATGGGTGGTAGGGCATGGCCAATCTGCGTGGTTAGGCTTGATGATTGGCATGATTTGGGACCTTAATATTATAAGTTTCCATCCGCCCGGGGAGCATCTCAGTGCGCCAGGGCGCATCCTCGAAAACTAGGACCCTTGTGTGAGAATTCAAGATAACTCCATGAATTCTGCCCCTGCTAATCAAAACCGCGGTCACATGGTGATCTTCAAGCTGATCTAGCAGCGGCAGTGATGCGATTTTTATTTGATGCTAAACTAGCGGCAATTACTGTAGATTCCAACAAAATTAATTTTTAGAGGGCAATTATTCAAATTTGTGATACAGGAGATTCGGTATAGGTGGTGGTAAAATCACGGTGGATGTTGGTGGAGTGATGGCGAGGTGGGTGTGGAGGCAATAGTTTGAAACAATGGGGGTGGTGGTGGACGAGCAGTAGTGAAGTGTTTGTGCTCAAGGTGGTGGCGACAGAACTAGTGCAAGGAGGGTGATCAAATTAACGGTGGTGGTGATGGTGGTGGTGCGGTTGATGTCCTTGTCAAGTGATAGTGTTGGTGTAGAAACCCAAATTTGCTCAATGTATAAGCCCCGCCTTGAGCGCCTTGGACGAATCCCGATGGTGAAACAGTTTCTGTGTGCTTTGATGAAGTGTGGAAAGCCTTTTGAATTTTGTCGACCTCTTAAGGAATGAGCAAATCCCCTAGAACTAATTTTGATGCAAACCACTTGATCTATAAAGTATACTCAACAAGCTTTTCAACTGTTTAAACCACGTGCAAATCGGTGTTTGGGCGTAGCTCAATGCTCCCCAGGCGCATCTTTTAAATTCCACCACAAACCAAACTTTGCGAGGTTGCTCCGATCACTACCAAACTCTAAATTGTTTGTTGTTTTAACCGTTAAAAAACTTGTTGAATGTATTTTATAACCTAAGTTGTTTGGATTTAAAATCACATGCAAGTAAAAAAGATGCCATTTTTACTTTCAGTGGGTCAAAAAAAAAAATTTTCCACTAAGTTGCTAACATTTCGCTCATTTTAAACTAGATCAAATTCTATTATATGTTGTCAAAAAGGTTTTTCCAAGTACTACAAGATTGTGGACTCTGAGTATAAAAATAATAAAATTTCACTAATGAAAAGTGGGTAGAGAGTCATTGTTAATTACAAAAATCTTCGGAGCACTACCATATATCCTTCCACCACCAACGCTACTACCATGATACCTCAACTCCACCACTATTACTTCACCCCGTAGACATCTTTCGTTTACCCCACAACTTGCACCATATTTCAACTTTATCACCAATGTAGGGATTTAAGTAAATAATGAAACATACAATGAGTAAGACCCTTGACTTGTTAAGGGCAAAATTGTCATGTTTTTTAATTGATAAATAATTTATTCAAACCACTTGAGTTATAAAGTAGACTCAACAAGTTTTTCAATTGTTTAAATCACGTGCAAATCGGGGTTCACAAGTGTTCTTGGCAAGCCTGTGAAGTTTGAGCACTTGTTGTGTAGTTTGCATGCGCCTCAGGCGCAATGTTATGCGCCCCAGGCGCAGCTCAATGCTCCTCGGGCGCATCTTAACCAAACATTGCGAGCTTGCCCCGATTACTCCCGAACTCCAATTTTGTGTAAACTAGTAGCTTTAATTAGGGATCCATACAAGCTTGTGAGGAATATATCTACGAGGACGAAGATGGACAAAAGTGTTGGCCATATATATTTTGGGTTACTGATCGAATCCCTTGGCCTCTGAGGAAATGGTTCGATTTGAGATCTATTTTCCAGCCTTTGATGACAGATTGGTGGTAGGGCATGGCCAATATGTGTGGTTAGGCTTGATGATTGGCATGATTTGGGACCTTAATATTATAAGTTTCCATGCGCCCGGGAAGATTCTCAGTGCGCCAGGGCGCATCCTCCAAAACTAAGACCCTTGTGTGAGAATTCAAGACAACTCCATGAATTCCGCCCCTGCTAATCAAAACCGCGGTCACATGGTGATCTTCAAGCTGATCTAGCAGCGGCAGTGATGCGATTTTGATTTGTTGCTAAACTAGAAAGCAATTACAGTAGATATGGGAGATTTGGGGTGGGCAGTGGTAAAATCACGGTGGATGTTGGTGGAATGATGGCGAGGTGGTTGTGGTGGCGATAGTTTGAAACGATGGGGGTGGTGATGGAAGAGCAGTAGTGAAGTGTTTGTTCTGAAATTAGTGGCGACAGAACTAGTGCAAGGAAGGTGATCAAACGGTGGTGGAGGTGGTGTGGTTGATGTCCTTGTCAAATGATAGTGTTGGTGTAAAAACCCAAATTTGCTCAATGTATAATCCCCGCCTTGAGCGCCTTGGACAAATCCCAATGGTGAAACAGTTTTTGCGTGTTTTGATTAAGTGTGGAAAGCCTTTTGAATTTTGTCGACCACGTAAGGTGAACAAATCCCATAGAACTAATTTTGATTCAAACCACAAGATTTATAAAGTATACTCAACAAACTTTTCAACGGTTCAAACCACATGCAAATCGGTGTTTGGTGTTCGTGGCCAGTGCGGGAAGTTTGACTCGTTGTGTAGTTCGAATGCGCCTCAGGCGCAATGTTATGCGCCCCGGGTGCAGTTCAATGCTCCTCGGGCACATCTTTGAATTAATTCCATTAGAAATCAAACTTTGCGAGCTTGCTCCGTTCACTCCCGATTTCCAATTTGTGTGTGGTTTGAACCGTTAAAAATCTTGTTTAATGTATTTTATAATCTAAGATGTTTAAATTGAAAATTACTTTTACATAAAAAAACATACCATTTTTTTCCTAAGTGGGTAAAAAAAAATATTTCGGTAAGATGCGCGCTAACATCTCGCTCACTCATTTTAAATTGGATCAAGATCTATTATACGTTGTCAAAAACTTTTTCCATGTACTACAAGATGTTGTAAACTTACTATACAAATAATAGCGGATCAAAAAAAAAAACTATACAAATAATAATATTTCGCTTATAAAAAGTGGGTAAAGAGCCATCATCAACTACAAAGATCTTTGGAGTACTATCACCATTCCACCACCAACACTACCACCGTAACACCTCCCCTCCACCACCATTACATCACCCTATACACATCTTTCGCATACCGACAACTACCACCATATTTCAACTTTATCACCACCGTAGGGATTAAAGTACATAATAAAACTTACAATGAGTAAAGGGGCGCAGAAACGTATTTTAGTCTTAGTGATTTCGACAAAATTATTTCTTTTATGGTTTGACTCCATAAAATTTTGTTATGTTTAATATCCTCTTTATTTTGATCATATTTAAAATGAGAGTGTGGCGATGATTTTTCCAATTTTTGACCTATTAAAGATGAATTTGTCATGTCTTTAAATTGATAACTAAATTTTGATTTAAACCACCTGAGTTATAAAGTATACTCAACAAGCTTTTCGATGGTTTAAACCATGCGTAAATTGGAGTTGGGGAGTGTTCGTGGCAAGCCCGCAAAATTTGACTTGTGTAGTTCGAATGTGCCTCAGGCGCAATTTCATGCGCCCTGGGCGCAGCTCAATGCTCCCCGGGCGCATCTTTGAAATTCCACCACAAACCAAACTTTGTGAGGCTGCTCCGATCACTCCTAAACTCTAAATTGTTTGTTGTTTTAACTGTTAAAAAACTTGTTGAATGTATTTTATAACCTAAGTTGTTTGGATTTGAAATTATACGGAAAAAAGATGCCATTTTTTACCTTCAGTGGGTCAAAAAAAATAATTTTCGGTAAGATGCTAACATCTTGCTCATTTTAAATTGGATCTCAAGGTCTATTATATGTTGTCAAAAACGTTTTTACAAGTACTACAAGATGATGGACTCCGAGTATAGAAATAATAAAATTTCACTTATGAAAAGTGGGTAGAGAGCCGTTGTTAACTACAAAAATCTTCGGAGTACTACCATATATCTTTCCACCACCAACGCTACCACTGTGATACCTCAACTCCACCACCATTACTTCACCCCGTAGACATCTTTCGTTTACCCCACAACGAGCACCATATTTCAACTTTATCACCAATGTAGGGATTAATTTAAGTAAATAATGAAACACACAATGAGTTAAAGGGCACCAAAATGTATTTTTGTCTAAGTGGTTCCGACGATATTTGAATTGATTTGGTTTCAATCAACTTTTCAAAACGAAATTTTATTTATTTTATGGTTTGACTCCACAACATTTTGTTACGTTTAATACCCTCTTTATTTTTATCAGATTTTAAATGAGAGAGATGCGATGATTTTTCCAAAATTATTTGTTTTTCGACTTGTTAAGGGCAAAATTGTCATATTTTTTAATTGATAAATAATTTATTCAAATCACTTGAGTTATAAAGTAGACTCAACAAGTTTTTCAATGATTCAAACCACGTGCAAATCAGAGTTCGCAAGTGTTCCTGGCATGCCCGTGAAGTTTGAGTACTTGTTGTGTAGTTCGAATGCGCCCCGGGCGCAGCTCAATGCTCCTCGGGCGCATCTTAACCAAACATTGCGAGCGTGCTCTGATTACTCCCGAACTTCATTTTTGTGTAAACTAGTAGCATTAATTAGGGATCCATACAAGCTTTTGACGAATATGTCTGCGAGTACAAAGATGGACAAAAGTGTTGGCCATTATATTTTGGTTTACTGATCGAATCCCTTGGCCTGTGAGGAAATGGTTCAATTTGAAATCTATTTTCCAGCCTTCGATGACAGATGGGTGGTAGTGAAGTGTTTGTGCTCAAGGTGGTGGCGACAGAACTAGTGCAAGGAGGGGGATCAAACGGTGGTGGTGGCGGTGTGGTCGATGTCCTTGTCAAGTGATAGTGTTGGTGTAGAAACCCAAATTTGCTCAATGTATAAGCCCCACCTTGAGTGCCTTGGACGAATCCCGATGGTAAAACAGTTTTTGTGTGTTTTGATGAAGTGTGGAAAGCCTTTTACTCGATTATGATTATCACGTTTGTGGTTTTATGATTTGGTCGATATCTCTTTTAAGAAGGCTATTACAAAGGATATATATTTTGGATAGATATTTTACTCGTAGTGTTCCACATCGTTTTGTTTGATTTTTATCACTACTAATCCATTTTTTCTTATCCAATTCACGGTGTTAGTTAGTTCATTTCATTACAGATTGTCGTTAAGAAGAGTCTTAGATCGAAGAGTACTTTACAAATGGAGAAATATTTTTGGCTAGGGTCTCATTTCTATAGGAAAAAGACATTTTATGAATGGAGCGCGGCGAAGATGAAGTTGCAAAGGCTGAAGGAATTCCCGAGGAGAAGTAGGTAGAGGGGGACACATAACCAGACACAACATTTTGGACAGAATGCGACCATTGCAAAGTACAGTATGAATACACAACTATTTTCATGAACTAGAACCTTCGTTGCATGTAAGTGTTCATCTACTCCTAGTCCCTCATCCTTGCAAAAGCAAAATGTAAGTGTTTCTATTGCAAACAACATGTTTGCTGCTAGAAGAGGAAGAAAACTGACTTCAGTGTTGGATTTTACCCATTGATGAGAGGGGTCCCAATTGAAAGTGACCCAGGCCCCAAAGTCAAAGATCTTGGCCACCAACACCAACAGCTGAGATTTTAGGCACCGGATCCCGGCGATTTTGATTCTCGCGTGACTGAGCCTTAAATGGCTTTGGACTTTTGTTTCACCTTTCTTGTATATATACATGTATGTGTAGGAGTAGAAAGGTGTGGAACTGAGAGAGATCAAAGAGAACTAGAGTTGTCTGAGAGAGGGTTTTCATGATTTGTATTTGAGTCGATTAATACAAAGTCGGAGTTTTTTCCTCTCATAAATTGTGTGTGACTCCCATAAAGCACAACAATTGGTATCAGAGAGTAGTTGTGAGGGTTGAGTCGCCGGAAAAAATGGTTTTTGGTCCTCTGTCCAGGAGTTCAAATCTTGGAGAAAAGTTGCGAGGAATCAATGTCACAAGGGGCTGCCAAGATTTGACATCTCAAGTCTTGAAGGAGTCAAATTAGTTTCAAGGATTTTTCCACACCAAATTGGAAGCGGATCTACCACCCTTGTGGCTGTGACTCTTCATACCTTTTTCTCCAAAATAAATCAGAATTTCTGAAGCTCGTTTCTTCCCTCTTGCTGCAGACATGTTCTTTGCAATAGAACCGCTCACATATTTTGATTGTGCAGGGATGGGGATGAGGGGTAGATAAATTGTGTCGACCCGTGGGTGAGTCAACTATCTCAGTTGCATGAAACGGGTGTTTATGAAAAGGGCAGCTAAGGTTTGGATTCATGTAAACAGGGTATTTCTATTGGATCCTACAATGGCTGCATTCAGTCCAAAATGTATTTGGTTCTGATGGAGAAGGTAATTCAAATGCATCCCCCGCTACCAGCTTCTTCTCTGCAAGTTCTTTCGAAAAGAGATCCCAATCGTTCAACGAAATCATCGTGGATGGAAAAGAATCATCACCACACTTCTGAAAACAACAACAGAAAACACCATTGGTGAGGAAAAGAATCATCACCTCACGTCTGCAATAGTGACTTTGTACTCAAAGAACAGGTGACTATGAGTCTCTTTCCCTTTGTAGCAGAGAACACAGGATTGCTCAGAGATCACCCCATGAACCCAACCTGTTCTTAGTGGAAAACCTGCCATGAACGATACAAAAGACCACCAGGGAAACCACAAAAAGTGAGCGCAAGGAAGAGTCGGTTTCCATGAATAGCCCATTGCAGGAAGTTTAACATTCTTTTCGAAGCTTTAGAAGTCTCAAGGAATGGCGAACATGAAACTTGCAACAAGAAGGACCTATGTAATTTCATGAGATGCGCCAGGGGCGAAACTAAAATCAAATTAGAAAATAACGATGCGCCCAGGGGACAATTCCAGTGCGCCTGAGGTGCATTACCTTAAAAGAGAAAATTTCAATGCGCCGAGGCGCACTCTACTTGCGCCTGAGGCGCGTGTGACGCAGCAACTGTTTCTAATTCATTTTTTTTACTGAGTTTCTTAGTCCTAATTGGTTGGAGATTGTAAAATTCAAACCCTTGAGCATTACAAGGATTGTTCAAGGACAATAGAGGCACAAGCAGCCAGTACGCTGTGATTCAACTAGAGTGCCATCCGCGAAGATTTTATTGAAAAATTCGGATCTCCGAGCAAATTATCTCATTGAGGATTTTGATATAGATTGTAAAATTAGCGATCATCAAATTATACAAGTAAATTATACACGCAATCTAATCCAACGTCAAGCCCATCCAAGAAAACAACCAGTGACTCTAGCTAGTCTCCTCTGCACCCCTTGAAATTCAAACCTAAAATTCTTGTTCCCTGCTTGTTGATAGAGGGTGTTATTTGTGATATATTAAATCGTTTCCAATGCTTGTTGATAGAGGGTGTTATTTGTGACATATTAAGTCATTTCCAATGCCAGTTGCACGAAGTTTAACATTCTTTTGGAAGCAATGGCAAAAGTGAAGTGTCAATGGGCAGAACCCGCAAGAAAAATGAGCCAGGCAATTTCACTAAATGCGCTCAGGGCGCAACTACAATGTGCCTGAGGTGCGCGCAATACATCAAAAGAGAAAATAGGACGTGCTCAGGGAGCAATTTAAACGCACCCTAGGCGCATTACAAAAATAGAAAAAATCAGTGCGCCCGGGGCACACTCTATATGCGCCTAAGGCACAATTCAAGTGTGCCTGAGACGCATAACATAAAGATAGAAAATGGTGTGCCAGGGCGAACTCTATATGCGCCTGAGGCACAATTCAAGTACTGCACCTGAGATGCATTACCTAAAGATAGAAAATGGTGCGCCCAGGGCAAACTCTATATGCGCCTGAAGAGCATGTGATGCAACAACTATTTCTAATTCCTTTTTTTTTATTGAGATTTTAGTCCTAATTTGTTGGAGATTGTAAAATGTCCGTGCCCATAACATTATAAGGATTATTCAAGGATAATAGAGCCACAATCTGCGAAGAATTCATTGAAAAATTCCAATCTCCGACACAAATTAAATTATCTCATTGAGTATTTCATATACATTTAAAATTAGCCATCATCAATTTAATTGGGCTCCCAACAAATGGGCGATAGGATTGCGCCCCCAGGATTAGTCAAGGTTCGCGTAAGTCAGCCCGGATACCTGAATTATCAAAAAATTAGCCATCACCAAATTATTTCTTGTCAATTTGCAGAAGCAGCGAACTGGAGTTCATCCTAGAGGACAAACTAATGGACCTACTACGTTGTGGTACATATTACTTGGTCGATACAAAAAAAAAGTTCAAAAAGAAGAAAACTTGGCTAAATTTGCTCTTTTGGAGGAAAAAATATGTTGAAAAAATCATCGTCAGCACCGCACGGGGTTCTACAGTTATCTAAACTTACAAAAAGAAGGAATATGGTATGAAAAAATCGTGGACTTTGTTCTTTATCATATCGAATTTGACCTTAACAGATTGTGATACGTTGGAGCCATTATACTATACAAAGGATGGTGAAGCTCTTATGAAAGTTTCCATGGATTGTTACGGTCATGGTATAAGGGCATACACTCCTGAAAACAGCAGCAGAAAACACCAACATGAGCACTATACTGGGGTTAGATTCACCACACTTCTGACCATTGCTGAGGAAAAGAACCATCACCTCACTTCTGCAATGGTGTCCCCAAACTGCAATGGATCGAGACTTGGTACTCAAGGAACAGGCAACTATGAGTCTCTTAATTTCCCTTTGTAGGAGAGAACACAGGAGTCCTCAGAGATCACCCGATGAAGCCAAGCTGTTCTTAGTGGAAAACCTGCCATGAAGGATACAAAAGACCACCAGGGAAACCACAAAAAGTGAGCCCAAGGAAGAGTCGGTTTCCATGAATAGTCGATTGCAGGAAGTTTAACATTCTTTTCAAAGCTTTAGAAGTCTCAAGGAATGGAGAACATCAGCTCACAATAAGCAAAACTTGCAACAAGAAGGACCTATGTAATTTCATGAGATGTGCCTAGGGCGAAACTAAAATCAAATGAGAAAATAACGATGCGCCCGGGTCACAATTTCAGTGCGCCTGAGGCGCATTACCTCAATAGAGAAATTCTCAGTGCGCCGGGGCGCACTCTAGGCTCATGTGGTGCAGCAACTATTTCAAATTCATTTTTTTACTCAGTTTCTTAGTCCTAATTGGTTGGAGATTGTAAAATTCAAACTCTTAGACATTATAAGGATTGTTCAAGGGAGGCAGAAGCAGCCCGTACAAGCTATCTTACACACCTCCTTATCTTGAACAACTAATGGCCCAGAGTTCTCATTACTCGGGCTACTTCCTCTTCATTTTCCCTGGTTCTACTCTTGGTAATGGTACTTTGCAAGCCTAGGTAAACCAATTAATTTGAATCGTTTCAGCTCTTAAAGGTCCCATTATCGAAATTAATGATAGTTTTCATTTCCTTGTCGTGATAAACTCCTCCTTAATTTGCAGAAGCCAAGAAGTAATGGACATAAGAGCATGTTGATAAGTGTCGGAATGCACACATTTAGACATCCAAAATGCATTTGTTATGTTTCTTTCCCTTTTAATTCCTGATATATTAAGTCATTTTCCATAGTTGCATAGGTTTCAAAAGTTGATTGCACGAAGTTTAAATGTTCTTTTGGAAGCTTAAAAGTCTCAAGCAATGGCTAAAATGAAGTCTCAATAAGCAGAACTTGCAAGAAAAATGACCTTGGTAATTTCACTAAATGCGCCCGGGGCGCAACTGATCATTATGCTTGAGTTGCACTGGATAAATCAAAAGAGAAAATAGGATGTGCCCGGAGAGCAATTCAAATGAGGCTCATTACAAAAACTGAGAAAATAGGATACGCCTGGGGTGCAACTACATCAAAACAGACACCATTGACGTGCCAAGGGCGCACTCGAACTGTGCCTGAGGCCTATGTGATGCGGCAACTATTTCTAATCCCTTATTTAGTGAGTTTCCTATTCCTAATTGGTTGGAGTCTGTAAAATGCAAACCTTTAAACATTACAAGAATTGTTGAAGCATAATAGAGGCACAAGAAGTCAGTACAACGGGATTCCAATTAAGAATTCCATTGAACAATTTGGATCTCTGTTCATATTATCTCATTGAGGATTTCATCAAAGTATTTCTTGTCAATGACTATGTTATGACAACCAAGAAGTAGAGAAAAACAAACCAACAAGAAATTGAAAAGAAGGATAAAAAGATTTACGTGGTTCTGCTTAAGCACAAAGCTTAAACGTAAAAGAGCAAGATAGGATTTACTTTGAAAACAAAGAGCCAGCTATATTAGTAAACTTCCATGCGCCCCAAGCACAATTCAATGAGCCCCGGGCACATCCTTCAAATTTTAAAATCGACCAAACTTTGCAGTCTTGTCATGAACACTCCTAAACTCCGATTTTTACGTGGTTTGAACCAATGAAAAGCATTTCAAACCAAATTATTTTGCCCCAAACACAAAGTTTTTCACTTCGTAAAAACTTCTACTAACATGTCACCACCCAAAAAGACCACCTGGGAAACCACACAAAGTGAGCCAAGGAAGAGTCGGTTTTCCATGAACTCACAATAAGCAAAACTTGCAACAAGAAGGACCTACGTAATTTCATGAGATGCACCCGGGGGGAAACTAAAATCAAATGAGAAAATAACGATGCGCGAGAGGGACAATTCTAGTGCGCCTGAGGCGCATTACCTCAAAAGAGAACATTTAAATGCACCTGGGGTGCACTCTATTTGCGCCTGAGCCGCATGTGATGCAGCAACTCTTTCCCAAGCATTCTATTTGCTCCTGAGGAGCATGTGATGCACCAACTGTTTCTATTTTTTTTTTTTTTACTGAGTTTCTTAGTCCTAAGTGGTTGGCTATTGTAAAATGCCAACCCCTGAGCATTATAAGAATTGTTCATGGACAATAGAGGCACAAGTAGCCAGTACGTTGGAATTCAACCAGAGTACCATCTGCGAAGATTTCATTGAAAATTTCGGATCTCCGAGCAAATTATCTCATTGAGGATTTCATAGTAGATCGTAAAATTAGCCATCATCAAATTATACAAGGAAATTATACTAGCAATCAAATCCAACGTCAACCCCATCCAAGAAAACAACCAATGACTCTAGTCTGCTCTGCACCACTTGAACTTCAAACGTGTGTATCTAAGGTAGCACATCATATTAACGGACCAGCCAAACGGACCTATTTTGTATATCAAACAAGAATCACCTACAAAGTTTCATTAGATGCGCCCGGGGAGCAAATGAAATGCGCAATATATCAAAAGAGAAAATCAGGATGCGCCCAGGGCACAATTCAAGTGCGCCTTAGGCGTACAATGTAACAAGAGAACATCAGGATGCGCCTGGGGCGCAACTTAAATGTGCCTGAGGTGCACTACATCAAAAGAAAAAATTCTGATGCGCCCAGGGCGAGATCCATGCAGCAACTTTTTCTAATTCATTTTTTACTGAGTTTCTTAGTCCTAATTGGTACGAAGGGATTCAAGAGTTCCTGATCCGAGAAGATTTCATTGAAAATTTTGGATCTCATTGAGGATTTCATATTTATTGTTCATTTCAACTTCAAACCTAAATTTCGGCACTATCCCACCCCATTCTACGTCTTCTTTCATTTCTCAAAAGAATGAAATTCCCACTGGAACGGTTTTGAAAACTTAGGAAATTTACCGACATCAAAGAGGTAGGCAGGGAAAACATTCATGCTCGAAAAAACAATGACAGTGACATTGCTTATTTCTCTTAGCTCTATGTCTAATGGTCCAAGTAAAACCAATTTGAATAGTTTCTGCTCCTAATGGTCTTTTTTTTTTTTTTTTTTGATCTGCTGCTCCTAATGGTCACATTACTCGAATTAATGATAGTTTCCACTTCCTTATCTTGACAAACTCCTTCTCAATTAGCAGAAGCAGAGCAATGGAGTGTATCCTACAGGAAGAACTAATGGACCTAAGAGCATGCTGATAAGCGTCGGAATGCACACATCTAGAACATCCAAAATGCATTTGTTTTGTCTCTAACCATTGTTATTTATGATACATTAAGTCATTTTCCATAGTTGTACGTTTGCAAAGCCAGATGCACGAAGTTGAGAAGTCTCTAGCAATGGCAAAAATGAAGTGTCAATGAGCAAAACTTGCAAGAAAAATGAGCTAGGTAATTTTCCTAAATGCGCCTGAGGTGTGCGCAATACATCAAAAGAGAAAATAAGATGCAATCGGGAAGCAATTTATAAAAATGTGCCCTAGGCGCATGACATAAAGATAGAATATCATAATGCGCCTGGACATCAACTTAAATGTACCTGAGGCAGAGGCGCAGTACATAAAGAGAAAAATCAAGATGCACCCAGGGCGCACTATATTTGTGCCTGAGGCGCATATGATGCAACAAATATTTCTAATTCATTTTTTTACTAAGTTTTTTAGTCCCAGTTGGTTGGAGATTGTAAAATGCAAACCCTTAAACATTATAAGGACTCTTCAAGGATAATAGAGGCACAAGAAGCAAGTGTGAAGCGATTCAAAAGTTCCATCCACATAGAATTCCTTGAAAAATTCCGATCTCAGAGCAAAATTATCTCATTGAGGATTTCATATATATTGTCAAATTAGCCATCATCAATCTAATTGGGCTCCCAATAGGTGGGCAGTGGGATTGAACCTCCAGAATTAGTCGATGGAGGTTCGTGTAAGCTAGCCCGAATACGTGAGTTATCAAAAAAATTAGCCACCACCAAATTATTTCTAGTCAATTAGTAGAATCAGAGAAGTGGAGTTCATCCTAGAGGACAAACTAATGGACCTACCACGTTGCGGTACAACCTTACGGGTGAGGGTGAGGTGGCCCTTACCATTGGTATTTGTGATATATTAAGTTGTTTCCATAGTTGTAGGTTTCCAAAATCGATTGCAGGAAGTTTAACATTTTTTTCAAAGTTAGAATTCTCAAGGAATGGCGAACATGAACTCATAATAAGCAGAACTTCCAAAAAGAATGACCTACATAATTTCATTAGTTGCCTCCGAGCCACAACTATATGCGCCTGAGATGCAATACATCAAGAGAGAATATTCGGGATGCAATAAGCAGTAGAGAAGTGTTTGTGCTCAAGGTGGTGGCGACAGATCTAGTGCAACGAGGGTAATCAAATGGTGGTAGTGGTAGTGTGGTTGATGTCCTTGTCAAGTGATAGTGTTGGTGTAGAAAACCAAATTTGCTCAATGTATAAGCCCGGCCTTGAGCACCTTGGACGAATCCCGTTGGTGAAACAGTTTTTGTGTGCTTTGAAAAAGTGTGGAAATCCTTTTGAATTTTGTCGACCTCTTAAGGAATGAGCGAATCCCCTAGAACTAATTTTGATTCAATCCACTTGATTTATAAAGTATACTCAACAAGCTTTTCAACGGTACAAACCACGTGCAAATTGGAGTTTGGAGTGTTCGTGGCCAGTGCGGGAAGTTTGACTCGTTGTGTAGTTCGAATGCGCCTCAGGCCCAATGTTATGCGCCCCAGGCGCAGTTCAATTCTCCTCAGGCGCTTCATTGAATTAATTCCATCACAAACCAAACTTTGCGAGCTTGCTCCATTCACTCCCGAACTCCAATTTTTGTGTGGTTTGAACCATTAAAAATCTTGTTGAATGTATTTTATAATCGAAGTTTTTTGAATTGAAAATTATTTTTACATAAAAGAATATGCCATTTTTATCCTCAATTGGTCAAAAAAAATATTTCGGTAAGATGTGCGCAAACATCTCGCTCACTCATGTTAAACTGGATCAAGGTCTATTATATGTTGTCAAAAAGTTTTTTCCATGTACTAAAAAATGATGTAATCAAACTAAACAAATAATAGCGGATAAAAAAAAAAACTATACAAATAATAATATTTCGCTTATAAAAAGTGGGTAAAGAGCCATCGTCAACAACAAAGATCTTCGGAGCACAACCACCCTTCCACCACCACTACAACCACCCTTCCACCACCAACACTACCTCCCCTCCACCACCATTACTTCACCCTATAGACATCTTTCGCATACCGGCAACTACCACCATAGCCTGAAGAAAAGAAGGCAAAACCGCTTCCAGTAATAGCGACGAGCAAAATGGAAGCAGCCTAAACCACGAAAACGGGGTTGTGGGAGAGCAATACAAGCGTCGGTACTATTAGGCAAAGCAGTGGAATGTTGCACCATTGATATTTTCTTTTTAGTTTATTCAACAAGGTAAGTGAAATTCACACTCCCTTTTTTGATATCCACACTCCTTTAATTTTTATTGTTTTTTAATTTAGTATTGAAAGTGTATATATTTTTTCATTGAAAAAACAAAAAAAAAAAAACTGTAGATATATAAATAAATAAAAAAGGAGTGGAAAAATCAATTCCCAATCCCCCGTTCATTGTTGGGATTAAAATCTGAACTGTCTATTACCGAGATAGATGGCCCAGATTTTTTTTTGATCGGCAAAATTAAAATTTATTAAGAAGGGGAAAGGAGAAGGGGATCCAACAAAGAGTTGGACAAAACACCTACAACGCCTGTAATGTAAGGTGCCTCGCCCTACAGGATCCCTCGGTCCTCAATTGACATTTGACATCCAACAACGTCTGATTTTAACCTTCAAGCTAGGAAACGACCCCAACAGTTTGTACCGCATTTCCCAATCGTCAAAGAACTATCGGGTTTACTGAAAAGATGCAAGAGAAATTAACACACACAAGTACTGATCGAGGGCCTTTTTTTTTTGGCCCACAGCATCAAATTGAGCTATAAATCCACAGGGATCACACATCCTACCTTCAATTGGAACTAGTAAGACAGGGCTGACCATTAACTAGTAAAATGGCTTAATATATACGATTTGTATTTATCAAACTCGAATAGCAAGGGAAAAAAAAGAAAAAAAAAAAAAGAAGGTTGTAAAAAGTACAGAGAAAGTGACACAATCTTTTTTTTTTTTGATCTGCAGAAAGGGACACGATCAATCAACCATTTTCTATACTTGAATACAATGCAAAATAAAATAAGGAAACTCAGCAGCAGTGTTTTTCTTCTCTTTTTTTTTTTTGTCTCGTAAATACTAAAAAAACAGTAGTATATTAATGATTCTATAATCACACACAATCACACAAACACTTATACACACTCAAATAATGTACTTTTACTCTCTCACTGTATTTCTTGGTTCTGAAGTATTATTTTCTTATCACCACTCTTCTCTGTGTAAATCTTGTGGGTGGTTGTTTTTTTATTGTTGAGAGGGATAGTGGAGATCTTTGTCTCACTGTCACTAATACGGCACCATACCTATGTTTACGAGTTGCACACCGGCGAAAGCCATGGCTCCAATCTTATGCTTTTCCCTATTTTTGTTGTGAAGAGTGTTATTTTCTTTCTTTTTTTCAAGGTTTTTTTGATCTCACAATTTGATTTTGCATTTAGTAGCTTGAAATGAGTGCTTCAACGGTATGGATCGGCTACTCGAACGAGCAATCGGTGAAAAAGTTTTTGAAGTTATACGAGTAGGCGAAGTCCTTTCCAGAAGGCCAACCCGGTTGGAAGGAGATATAAGTATGTAGTTTCTAGAAGAGTTATAGAATATCTAGATTCTAGAAGATGTCTAGAAAAACCGTAAGATATTGTAAGAGCATCCACAATGTAATAATCAAAATCAAAATATTGCTAAAGTTAGCAATGCGTGCTTAAAAAAATGCTCACATTGTAATAATCAAAGTTAGCAACCTCCTAACCAATAATCAAATTAGGACATTTGAATAATCAAACGTAACAATGTGTGACTGCACATTGCTAACTTTAACAACCCTCTAAATGAATAATCAAAAGCTGACGTAGCAAGTTTTGATTATTACATTGCGGATGCTCTAAGTACTCCATTTCTCATATGTGTAAAATCTAGAACTTATGTAGATTTTATCTTGTAAAGAAAAATCAAGAACCTTTCATGGAATAGTATAAATAAGGATGAGTTCTAGTCATTTTGTACTAAGCCAAAAAGTCTGTGTTCAAGTGTAATAAAACTGCTAATTTTCCCACCCTAGTCTCAAGCACCCTTCGCTCTCCTAAAAAAAATAAAAAAATTCTTCCAACACAAACACCAAAATAATCCTCCTCTTTTCCAACAAAGTGACCAACCAGGTTCCTTATCGCCCATCAGAGCTCCAAATTCAATAACTAGAGTGTAGTCAACTGAAAATGAAAAACAATAGTTGTTTCATGCTTACCCATCCATAACGAACTCCAGAGGATACAAATGCACCCTGAAACCATCCTCACCATTGTCTGATTGTCTACATCTTTGGAATCCACGGGATATAATTTCACAAATTTCATCCCTTGATCCACCACCATACACGCGTGCTTTACAATACTATTACCATTCTCTCTCTCTCTCTCTCTCCTCCCCCATTTCAGCGGAAGAAGCACGAAAAGCTTTCAACCGCCCATTGGGACCAAACCATGGAATCTTATGGACAGCCGCAACTTTTTTGTCCTTTCCACTACTGTGAGCAATGCATCCATTGATAATTTCATAGCATTTACTTCCTCCTTCTATTCTAGTCAATCCATTGCTTTTGAAAATTCCAAATTCTTCGAAAACGGAAGAATTCCAAATCGGAAAGTGAGATTTCGTTTTTGTCAATGATAATGGAGGTTTGCTCTTCTTGATCATCAAAATGCTCCATCTATTCATCCACCAAACAATTCAACTGCGTCAGAATCAAAACCATTTATAGTTGATGAAAAAGTTGAAATTAGAGTTGAAGGTAATAGAACTTATTTACAAAAGGCAGAAAAACAAAAAGATGAAACAGAGAGAAAGACCTTACCTCTGAAATTTTTTTGTTCTTCCTTGCAAATTCTAGATAGCAGAGACCAAGACTAGAGGTGGAAGATTGGATTTCGTGGGAGGTGAGCACGTCGTGTACGTAAATACACAGGTGACCGAAATATTTTGTCCCCAGAATCTCCACCTCAACCGTGCTATTTTCCTGCTACATGTCATCATGTATTTTCATGTCTTGCAACAAGAAAAGGTCATTGAATAGGAAACTAAACTTCGTTTCTCATCTATTTGGGGTCTGCTAGGTGAATCTATTTTAAAACTCTTTGTCCAGATTATTGAAAAACAATTGATGATAATACTTTAATCGTCTTTTTCGACTTGACATTCTCTCTTCACTAGACGTGAAATTCCAAGACAGTGTAGGAAAACAGGCACTTTTGCGGCTAGAGGATCCAAACTAGTTTGTTGGCAATTTTTTGTGCAATATGACATGTGGGGTCCATTATGTACATCGACGGACAATTTAATATGACATGTGGGGTCCATTATGTACATCGACGGAGAAATTGTCATGTTTATATTTTTTGTAAGGACTTCTGGAAACATCTTCAAATGTTCTTGAAATACCTACTCCTTTTTATTACGTATTATGAAATTGCGCCTGATGTTATTATATAGAGGATTTTTGGACCCATTCCTTTAATTTCGCTTTGAGTTGAGCAATTTAAAATTACCTAAAGCCTCGTGATTCCGTATCACTTTTACCTGGTCAATATTAAATAACTATATGTTAGCAAGAAGGAGGAAGCTATGGTACACAGGGTATACCGTATGTCTAAATTATGACAATTTGTGATTTTCATTATGCCAATTTTTGGTTTTCTAATGCATATTTATGACTCTAGTTACGATTTGTACTTTAAAATTTACCTATTGAACAGGTCATTAGCAGGTTACTCATAATTAAAAAATATTATTGTTGTACAACCATAATTATTCGTACCGTAATCTATAATACTTGTACCCTAACCAGATATATGCGTACAATCTCAAAAATTAAATAATATTACCCACAAATGTTATAATAACACCATAAATTGGCATTATCTTACCACAATGAGTCTTACCAAAAATTCTTTGACTTGTATGATATTCCGTAACAAAATTAAAATATGTCGTACCAGAATCAACAATTGTCATACCAAAGCCAAAAATATTTGTAAAATGCCACAAATTTTATAAAATAACCACAATTGTTATGACAATACCTAAAACTGTCATTTTCTTAACACAATGTGTCGTATCAAAAGAAAATACATTTAAATACCATAAATTATAAAATAAACCACAATTGTTATAACAATACCATAAATTAACGTTTTTTTACCACACTGTGTCCTATCAAAGAAAATTAATTAAAATATTCCGTAATAACACATGTCTAAAATATTACAAAATCAGTAATATAACCAAATTTGTTATGACAGCACCATAAATTGACGTTTTCATACCCTTAACGTGTCGTATAAAAAAAAATTCAATAGGTATAGTTAACAAAATAGGTACAGTTAACGATAGTTATAATTAACAAAATACCATTCCAAAAATTGAGTAATATAACTAAATTTGTTATGACAACACCATAAATTGACGTTTTCATACCCAGAACGTGTCGTATAAAAAAAATTCAATCGGAATGTTCGGTTAACGATAGTTATAATCAGCAAAATACCATTCAACAAGTTGAGTAATATAACCAAATTTGTTATGACCACACCATAAATTAACGTTTTCATACCCTTAACGTGTCGTATAAAAAAAATTCAATCGGTATGTTCAGTTAACGATAGTTATAATTAGCAAAATACCATTCCAAAAATTGAGTAATATAACCAAATTTGTTATGACAACACCATAAATTGACGATCATATCCAAAACGTGTCGTATAAAAAAAATTTAATCGGAATGTTCGGTTAACGATAGTTATAATCAGCAAAATACCATTCCACAAATTGAGTAATATAACCAAATTTGTTATGACAACACCATAAATTGATGTTTTCATACCCTTAACGTGTCGTATAAAAAAATTCAATCGGTATGTTCAGTTAACGATAGTTATAATCAGCAAAATGCCATTCCACAAATTGAGTAATATAACCAAATTTGTTATGACAACACCATAAATTGACGTTTTCATACCCTTAAAGTGTCGTATAAAAAAAATTCAATCGGAATGTTCAGTTAACGATAGTTATAATCAGCAAAATACCATTCCACCAATTGAGTAATATAACCAAATTTGTTATGATAACACAATAAATTAACGTTTTCATTCCCACAACGTGTCGTATAAAAAAAATTTAATCAGAATGTTCGATTAATGATAGTTATAATTAGCAAAATACCATTCCACAAATTGAGTAATATAATCAAATTTGTTATGACAACACCATAAATTAACGTTTTCATACCCACAACGTATCGTATAAAAAAATTCAATTGAAATGTTCAGTTAACGATAGTTATATTCAACAAAATACCATACCATAAATTCAGTAATATACCCAAATTTGTTATGACAACACCAATAGTTGGCGTTTTCATACCCACAACATGTTATATAAAAAAAATTCAATCGGAACATTCAGTAAACGATAGTTATAATCAGCAAAATACCATACCACTAATTATTTTCAATTCCCGCCACATTATTTTTTCAAAATTTAAAATTTTCACCATATTATCTTAATATTTGATTCCCTCCACACTATTTTTTCAAATTCTTATTTGTCCCTATACAATACCTCAATAATTTAAACTAAAAATAAAGTTCTCGCTCAAAATTTTCACCCAAGAAATTCACCAAAAAGTAAATACTATATCCAAATTTTCGAATACAACTACAATTTCCTCTCAAAATATTAGTCTAAATTAAGTTCTTTCTCTAAAAAATTTAATTCAAAAAATCAAAATTGCTTCAAATTTTTAGGGTCAAATAGATTTCTTCTAGCGTATGCCTGTGCCCAAAGGCACGGATCGAATAATCAACACATGCAAATGATCAACACTGTATCCGTGAACAAAGTACGTATCAACCTGTTCATGTAACATTGAGGGGTCGCATAGTTTCATGTAACACTGACACTTCTAGAGATCGACGTATCCGTGTCAGACACTTCAGAGACACGTGACACAATAGGCAAAACTTAAACAACATCTGTTGGTTGAATAAGCTACAAAAATATAAGAAGCAAAACTTAAAGTTCTTTATTTGAACAAAAAAAAAAAAAAAAGCACAACAGGAATGAAATTATATCACAACAGGAATGAAATCCTTGTTCGTTGTGATCACTGTATACGAAGTTCGTTGTGATTGCTCATCACGCCATCACAGATTACAAATAAGGTGTTGACATTATGGTCCCGCTCATCATGGATTACAATTCCGATATTTTTGTCTCGAAGAAGTTGAAACTGCATGTTCAAAGTCAGTTGAGGAATGCAAAAAAAAAAACTTTGTCCAAACATAAAAAATAGAAGTTCTAAAATGTAAGGGTCATACCCCTGCATTCTCGTTTCTCATGGATAGATTACCAAATTTTACAAAGAATTCCTTTAGTGCTCTTAACGTTAGAGTTAGAATGTATATATATGCCTTATGGACAGTAGAATTAAGTACACCAAGGTTAAAGTCAGAATCCAATTAATTTGTCAAGCCATTTCCTGGTTCATGGTTCTAAGGACAAAGATGAGTGCTAGAATTGTTTCAAAAGGGGGAAAAAGCCATTAAACTATTGTTTCAAAATAGAGAACAAAGATGGGCTTAATTAGGTTACTGGGTGAAGCTCCTAGCATTGAAATCCCAAAGTTTAATAATCATATTTTTGATACTCAACATGAAAAAGCCAGCGTTAGTTCGTAATGCACTCCGCGTCTCTGTCATAGGTGCTGATTGTTTGCTTCCGTATTTAACTTGAAAAGTACTTAAAAAATATTTAGCTTCAGTATTTATTTATGTATGTTGATTGTTCAAGCCCGTGCCATGCGATAGTACATCAATAAGCATGATGCAAGCACAGTTTTTTTCCCTCAAGTTTTCTTCGTTTGTCAATTTGGTGGGGAAAGCTCGAAAAGTAAAGGATACTTTAACCCATTGAGGGCAAATATACTAAGGGTATCCAAGCCTAATCTTGCAAGATCATTTCGGCTATTCTGATTTTAGCATCTAGAAACAATCAATTAGTTCAATTTTCTCACAAAATAAGATGATATGTAGTATGTAGAGCTAATGTCCATCATACATTGGAGTCATATAGTTGAGAGAAGCATTTTATCAAACACGTGGTTCGCAGTGAAACTACGAAATCAAAATTTTCATTCAACTATGAATACCATTGATGTGATGAAGGCATAAAAAAACTACACAATCAAAAGGTTGAACCAATTCCTTATCTATGGAAAAAGCCCTAGTTTTTCCCTAAAGAAAAAACTAATTTCTTAACCCATGAAAGGATTCAATTAAAACGAACAAGATGGAAAGAGCCTGCGGTTGCTCCCCTATCGTTACCAGGTCCGAAGAGAAAGGGAGAGAGACTTACTGTCACGCTAGCGAGGACGACGGAGTGAGTGGTCGCCTGATTGTGGTCGTCAAACCAGAACGAGCAGTGGGAGGGACAGAGAGACAGAGACGATAGTCCTGCGAAATCACGACAGATTGAGATGTGGGAGGATGGCGGAGGAAATCGTCGGAGTGAGGTCTTCGAAGGGTAGTCAGTGGGAGGGAGAGAGCGCCAATACCCAGAGAGGAGATATGGAGAGCGAGAGAGAGTCAGGAGGGCGAGCGGGAGAGAGAGCCAGAGAGGAGATATGGAGAGTGAGAGAGAGTCAGGAGGGAGAGCCACCGTTAACCTGTTAAGCCATTTTTTTATTTTGTTAATTGATTTAATAAATGTGTGGTCCGGATTATTCACTCTCAAATCTAAAGGTTTAAAATTATGATGCGTACGGTACACCCCCTAATAAGGGGTGTGTACCATAGGACTACCCTAGCAAGAATCCTGACCAATCGTTCAAGGTGTCGTTTTTGGTGTTGGTGTATGTGTGAGTTGGATTATGTGAGATGTAGTAATTGGTGTGTAGTGTTGCACTGCTGCTCTTCTTACGTGTATAGGGTTTGGAGGTCTACGTCTTTAGATTGTCTACCCGTCTGTTCAGCTATTTTCTCCCTTGGGAAGAATATGCCCTATATAGTGAGTTCTTCGTTATCAATGGAAGTCCTAAACTTTTGCAAAAAAAGAACTAACCTTAGTTGGTTTTACTTCAACAATCTCAAATTACAATTGGTTGGCTTTCCCGCCTTTCCCATAATGATAATTATAATAGACAAGCAAAAAAACGTAGATCGATGACCAACTCTAGACAACAAATTTGTAACGTTCATGTGAACAGAAATCTTATGATCGATGACAAATCCACCAGTACTACAACAGTAAAAAAAAAATCTAGGTACACATTAATCCAAATACAGCACCATCCACAACCTCACATACATATGGAGTTCAAAAAGTCAATTTTTTTGGGCTTTTATCTTGAATATTTCAAAAAATATTTGGGTAAACGTCATAATTTTTTACTTTTTCAATTCGTCTTGACAAGATTTTTTGGGCTTTATCTTTGGATATTTTCAAAAATATTTGGGTAAACACCATAATTTTTTACTCTGAACAATAATTCACAAAGTTATGCGCCAAACTAACAAACACGAAAAAAATTTGAATAAAGACAAAACAAGAAAAAAACCCAAAAATTTGAATAGTGGGTTCCTTCTTTCTTATTGCTCTGTGCGGGTTCCTCTATGAGAGCTTTCTGCGTTCTCGCTGCCAGAACGAGGTCAAAATTTGTGCACAATCTATCCCCCAAAACATGGCATTCACCTCTGAATGAGAGAAATTTTCTTTTGAGAGAGACCTTCCCGTTGACTAGAGTTCTTGTATCTGGAAAATAACAGCCATCATCCTGTAGATCAGTGTTTATAATGAAAGGGTAAGTAACTAAATGGACACCTTCCACGTCTAAAACTTACTCTCCGCCGTATATTTTCCACATCTGCTCTCCAATATGCTGCGGATGCTTTGAATGCATTCAATGGTTGGTATGATGCTCTCGGAACAATTCTTCAGATGAAGCATTCCATACCTACCGTATGTCACTATGGAATGAGGCTATGAGTTCTCATAGCCTCATTCCATAGTGACATACGGTAGGTATGGATGTCCCCAGGACTAATCTCTGCTTGTCATTTTGCAGTTGGTAGCGTCTGATTGTGATTTCCATGTCTCTTTGCCCTTCCATGGATCGCTGGTTCACATTTGCAGATCCTATCAACTTGTAGGTGTCGTCCACTAAAGAACAAATGACAAATCAGTGACGACATAGTACTTAATTTCAAATATTCGATAAACATAGCAGAGTGCAGGAATGTTTGAAATTGTTTTGTTTTTTAGTTTCTGCAAAACAAAAAAACAATGGTCAGGAAACGCTAGTCATTCTTCGTCCTAAAACAGATTATTGGTGTGTTCTGAGAAAGTGGGTTGAGTCCACAAGATTTCAGACACTCTGAAACACACCGTCATTTCCACGTAAAATTTTCATTTTATGTTACAACTTAAATGGAACTTCGAAAACAGATTTCCTGTGTGTTTGAACGGAGTATCTTGAACTGATTTGCTCTCTGCCACTCCAACATAAACAGAAAACCTTTCCTCTGCTTTGATTTTACTCACCACAATAAGTGCAATCTCAACTGGAACCATGTTTGTGCATCCATTGATCTTTCACCCAAAAATGGCAACTTCCAATAAAATATTGGTTCAACATGTAAACCTCTCGGCACGCCTTATTGCTTCGTGAATGCTCCGTTCAACCGGATTTACAGCATTGGTCAATGGATCATAAACTTGGACTTCCCATTCCTTTCGTCGGACATGGTTTCTGGAGTATTTTGGTGATAGCAAGTTTTGAATACCGGACTGGACATGTGTTTACCAATTTTTCCCTCGATCGAAATCGACGGAGATTTCGGGAAACAAAGCCAACAACAAAAATAAAGGCGAATGCGGCTTGTCTCCACAAACGGATTTGAGGTTCCTTGCCGTATTTCAGGACTTCACCGGAAAAGAAATGGCGAATGAATCAAATGCTATTTTTGGTGGTGATGAATTGACTCGTAAAAGAAGACCGTCACCCGCCAATCTTCAAGAACGGAATCAACCCATCGATTGGGCGGAATGAATTGATGGTTTAGTGAAGTGGGTTGTAGCGGAAGAAAAATAACAAATGGACTTTGTTATTTTTCCAAGGTAGATTTACAATCAAAAAGGACGGATCCTCATTGAAAGCAAGAGAGTTAAGTTAATCCTACTCCTAGGAAGACAAAAATAAGAACAAAGTGTAGACTTTGATTTGTTGAAAGGGTTTACAATGAAGCCAAAAGAGGCTATTTATAGAAAATAAAATGTGCAGGAAATAACTTCCTAACTTCTCACTACTCTTCATCATCTTCCAAGTGTCCAAATAACTTCCCACAAACTCCAAAGTGTGTAGGAGCATGCCACTTGTCAAAATAACTTCTCTTCAACTTCAAAGTGTGTAGGACGATGACAAGTGTCCTGCACTTTATTAAAATACAAACAAATAAAACTAGTTATATTATTAATACGAAATAATAAAATAGGGAGCATCCCCATAATTGCCACCTTTCGGTCGATTATCGACAGGCGGTAAAATATGGTACAAACAATGCCCCCCTTATTCATTTGGGTGAAGTGCTAACGTAACCCAAGTGAATAATTCAACTAATTTTAAATCACCCCTATATCGATATCGACGGGTAATTACTCTTTACGGTGTAAACATTTGCCCCCAAACTCTCGAAGAGTTTTAAATAAATTTTACACCAATCCTTTTCACTTTTCGACAGGTACAATAAAGCCTTCAAGGCTTAAAAAACCACCGTCGAGAGTAACATGGTGGCATGCCCGTCGATAATTTCCTTTAAACCTCGATTCCTACTGAAAGGAAACCGAAAACATGGAAATGTGGTCTGTTGGAACATATTAAAGGCAAAACTCCGTCGATTGTATATACTTTGCAAAGCCTTGAACTCGACTGAAGAAATCGATAGAGAAATGGCATTTTCTAGGAGGCTTGATAAGGAATGTTCCAAATCGACGGGACCATGACTAGTTCTCCTTAGCCAAGTAACCAATTTGTCCATGGCCATATATTGCCACGTACAGCAGAAACCACTGGAAAATTGCCTTTCCTTTAACTTAGGCATTTGACAAATTAACCTTCTGCCAACCAATCATGTGATTCCTTCATAAAGGAAACAAGAAACAACAAACATGGCCTATCAAATAAGGCCTATCGATAAAAACTCTAAGAATGGCCTATCGATAAAAGGATTTATGCCACGAGCCTTAATCAAGCACAAGCATTTGTTTACTTAATTTCTCCCCCAACATTTGATAAAGAAATGGCCAAACCCATGCGCGCAGCAATACGACAAACATTCCCCGATCAAATTATGGGAGTTGAGATTCTTTCGATAAAGAAAAGGCCAAAACACGCGCGTAGCAAACGACAAACATTCCCTCTATCGAATTCATCCGAGATTTCGGAAAACAAAGTCGAAACAAGAATAGGGGCCAAAAGCAATAATTTCTTTTGGATTTGGAGACCAATAGAGTTCAACCTCCAATAGTAATGGCATGAACATCCTTCACGTCGAAGATCGACAAGTTGCATAATATGGCCACGAGAAAGATGATCAATTTGCCCCCCAAGCAAATTTGATATCAAAAGAGGGCTATTTCTCATTCCATAATTTAGCCATATCAAAAACTCATCCTTTACAAATCCTGATTGGGAATGGCCCGTAAATTGTTGAAAATACTTAGCCTTGAACAATGGCCTTGCCCTATCAATTGATTAATGGCCACCCATTTCTCCAATTTATGGCCAAATTTCTTACCGGATGGCCTAGTTCGAACAAATAAACTCTTCACGCCTTCCATGCAAAGGCTGAAAATCTTTCATTTCTTATGAACTCTCTGACTCGGGTTCATATTTGATCATGTCAAAAGAAATAATTTGACACTGTGTCGAGAGGCAAACCCAATAAATTGTTCAAGATAGTGAAGATAATGAACAACTTTTACTATATATTACTCAAGCCTTAACCCTCACATTTGGGGTCCGCTGTGTGGCTTTAATTCATGGCCATTTGTCCATCTGGCAAATATATGGCCCTTTGTATGAGCCTTACGTGCAAGGCTAAAATTTTGTCCATTACACTGTCTTCTTCCAGATATCCAGATATCATCCATATATGCAAACAGACACGAGAATTGGCCATTATCTATCAAGCCATTATCCAATTCCGTTGGTTCTTTTCTTTTTCCAGAAGATTCAAGAGTTGGCCAATTAATGGCCGTTATTCCATTTCTGCAAATTGTTCAAGCCTTACATCCAAGGCTTTCATTTTCACATCGATCTCCACCATTACTTCCGATTTAGTAATGAGGCCCTCCTTCTAGCGCCAAAATTGTTTACCAATTTTTCCCTCGATCGAAATCGACGGAGATTTCGGGAAACAAAGCCAACAACAAAAATAAAGGCGAATGCGGCTTGTCTCCACAAACGGATTTGAGGTTCCTTGCCGTATTTCAGGACTTCACCGGAAAAGAAATGGCGAATGAATCAAATGCTATTTTTGGTGGTGATGAATTGACTCGTAAAAGAAGACCGTCACCCGCCAATCTTCAAGAACGGAATCAACCCATCGATTGGGCGGAATGAATTGATGGTTTAGTGAAGTGGGTTGTAGCGGAAGAAAAATAACAAATGGACTTTGTTATTTTTCCAAGGTAGATTTACAATCAAAAAGGACGGATCCTCATTGAAAGCAAGAGAGTTAAGTTAATCCTACTCCTAGGAAGACAAAAATAAGAACAAAGTGTAGACTTTGATTTGTTGAAAGGGTTTACAATGAAGCCAAAAGAGGCTATTTATAGAAAATAAAATGTGCAGGAAATAACTTCCTAACTTCTCACTACTCTTCATCATCTTCCAAGTGTCCAAATAACTTCCCACAAACTCCAAAGTGTGTAGGAGCATGCCACTTGTCAAAATAACTTCTCTTCAACTTCAAAGTGTGTAGGACGATGACAAGTGTCCTGCACTTTATTAAAATACAAACAAATAAAACTAGTTATATTATTAATACGAAATAATAAAATAGGGAGCATCCCCATAATTGCCACCTTTCGGTCGATTATCGACAGGCGGTAAAATATGGTACAAACAACATGGTACCATTTTTGTTACCGGTACGGTACATACTGGTACCGGTATAATACCGGGTATGTTTTACGGTTCTTCATCACTAGTAAATATGTATTACAAAAATTAAATGTTTTGCTATAAAATTAACAGGATCCCAACATGCAATCCTGATCTACTCCTTTGTGCTAATGTCCATTGGAGCCGGTGGGATTAGATCGTGTTCCTTAGCTTTTGGAGCAGATCAATTGGACCAAAGAAACAATCCCAACAAGAAAAGAGTCTTGGAGAAAATTCTTCAATTGGTACTACACTGCAATTGTTGTATCACTTTTTGATTGCATTCACGGTTATCGTTTACATTCAAGATCACTCCGGATGGAACGTAGGGCTCCTAGTTCCGGTGATCGTCGTGTTCTTGTCCGCTCCTGTTTTTCATCGCCTTTTCGTTTTTTATAAAACAGGAATCACTAAAATGTGACCTTAATTACTTGCATTCGTTCAAACTATAGGCTTTTACAGCTTTTCTTACACTGATTCACACTAGCCATATTGGACATCTTTTTATACATAATAATTGATGGACCAACTTAACACCAAAAGACAGGCTCTTTTTTTACAAACATCTTCACAACTGCAGTTCAGCTTCACAAATTCTTTCTTGGGAACCTTAATTCTGGCTTCCAAAATCAAACATTGAAGATAAACTACCTTCTGGGGATTCCCTCAATTTGGAACATCAAGTAAACGTTTGCGTAGACACATGATTTCTTCCACCGTTTTGACACTTTCTTTCTTCGTTTTGTGAAAGACCAAGGCACGCCTTGATTCGGACATAGAGGATACTGCCTGCTGCATCATCCTCCTATTTTGGACCTGCTGAAGCTGAAGATCTACGTACTACTTCCCTCAAGTTGCTGTAGAAACAACACAAGGCTGATTTCTCCAATACACAATTGTACAGAACGTATCGTAGCGAATTAAAATGGGTAACACCGTAATTAACAACTAAGATATACTTGTTTTCTTCATTGATGCTTCTTTCTAAAGTGGTGGAAATGATACTCAAAGACGATGAAACAAGTTTTTTTTGTTGAATGGCTAAAAAAAATTCATGAATCATAAATGCTCAAAAGATGATAACAATGCAATAGGAAAAGAAAATCTTTGTTGTTTGGACGTAGGTTAAATTTTGGCAAGTACCAGCAGTAGAAGAATTTTTTTAAAAGTTAATGTTGAGAAAACCCATGATCTATGAAAAGTTATTGGATGCACTTGGTGCCCACCATGTGGTGTTCCAACATTCTACATGACTGTGTTGAGGGATGTTGGGCACCACTTTGCAGTCAATATTTGAACCGTGAGGTTTAAATTCAATGCGTTGTCAAACATCGTGTTCCATATTTTGGTATTTTAACTTGTAAAGACTTCATGAAGCAAGCAAATGCTTTGCGAATTACTAAAACCATTTGGAAGAATTCAGATCTTTGGAAATAAAATAAAGAAAGATTTCATCGATAAATAGTACAAAGAATACGAATAGATACGACATACCTTGTTAATAGAACATGACTTGATCACATCATTTAACAACTGATCTCCAGCTAGTTGCCTCAATCTATAGATTAATTGGGCTCGAGAGATCTTTCTTTTCTGTTAGAACATAAAAATCGAGTTCTTATGATCTTTTTTTTAAAATTACATATAACAAAAACGAAACAAATTATATAATTAAATGAAAATCTTTCCGAAGTTTAATAAAACTTTTCTTTTTGGTGTTTAAAAAAAGATAAATGAAAAACAAAAGAAAGCCTACTAATTAGACGAGGAAAATTGCTCATACTACAATTTCCATACATACACATGACGGAACAAACTACCAAACCGCGAGCAATCTATGTTTGTGATCTCGTATATTTAGCTTCTTCATCATCTTACTGAGTTTCCCTCTCATCTTGTGTGTTTGCCGAAGTGACAATAGTACAAATAAGAAAAAAAGTAAGGGTAAGACAAGAAATGATGAACTTACACGGAATTCGCTTTGATATTTACTTATCAACGTCATTGTTGAAAGAGGTAAGACGTTTGCCAGATTGGGAATCAGAACAGAAAACTCTAAACATTGTGTAGTTGGCTTGTACACAGGAGTTCGATCCCTTCCTAAACATTATCAGAATCAAAATGTATGACGCATAAAGACACAATATAGGAAGGCCCAAAATGTAAATACATCTCTTTTGATCTACAAAACAAATTTACGCGACAACAATATTATATTCAGAAAAGAAACAGTAATTTGGCCGTTTACCTCTGACATTGAGAGCTCTGAAACTAACGACGTAGCTGGGAAAGATACGAGAGTTCATGTAAGCCTCCCAAATTATGAATCTTGTTGGTCTCGAAAGATTATCAACTCAGGAATCAAACTCATTAGAGCTTGGTTTGAATTGTTTCCAACCAGGACGTACTTCCTCCATTTTCCCCAATATTACATTGCGCAACAATATGTGCTGGAGCCCATATTCATCCACAACTGAAGACAATAACCTGCACAGTATTCATAAGGAAAATCGTGCAAAATAATTCGAGTTAATTTTGTCCAAATTTAATAACTAGAGTTGTGGTCAACTGAAAATGAAGAACAATAGTTGTTTCATGCTTACCCATCCATAACGAACTCCAGAGGATACAAATGTATCCCAAAACCATCCTCACCATGGTCCGATTGTCTGCATCTTCGGAACCCATGGGATATAATTCCACAGATTTCGTCCCGTGATCCACCATACCATGCGTGCTTTACGTTAGTATTCCCTCCACATTTCTTCACCATCTTAGCTGAGGAAATGCGGAAAGCTTCCAACCGCCCGTTGGGACCAGACCACGGGATTTTATGGACAGCCGCAACATTTGCGTCCTCCACCATACCCTGAGCAACGCAACCGGTGATGATTTGGTAACATCTGCTTCCTTCATGTATTCTATTCAATCCACTGCTATTGAAATTCCCAAATTCCTCAAAAACCGAAGAAGAAAATGAATCAACTTCGGAATCTGGAATTGGAATTTCATTTTCATCAATGCTGATGGAGACTTGTTCCTCTAGATCACCAAAATGCATATGTTCCATCTATTCATCCACCAAACAATTCAACTGAGTTAGAATCAAAATCATTTGGAGTTGATGAAAAAGTTGAAATGAGAGTATAGGTAATAGAACTTAATTTCTAGACTAGATATACGAAAGACAGAAAAACAAATAGATGAAACAGAGAGAAAAGGCCTTACCTCTGAACTCTGAATTCTGAAAATGAGACTGATGGAAGATGAGCACCCATACAAGTATATATAGAGGTGACCGGAATATTTTGTCCCCAGAATCTCCACCTCCACCGTGCCCTTTTCCCGCCGCATGCCATCGCGCATTTCCATGTTTTGCTACAATAAAAGGTTGAATAGGAAACTAAACTCTGTTTCTCATCTATTTGAGGTCCGCTACGTGAATCAATTTTCAAAGTACTCTTTGTCCTAATAATTTTATCTAGCTTTCTAGTTTCTACGGCGACAACACAAGTGATGGCATTGCGGTATCACAAACAAATGTGCAAGAAAAACAAGAGAAAAACATTGATGATAGTGCTTTGATCGTCTTTTAAAACCTAATATTCTCTCTTCACTCGACGTGAAAATTCCAAGACTCCGAAAGAAAACGGGCTATTTAAACTTTTGCGTCTAGTGGATCCAAACTAGTATTTTGGTATTTTTTAGTGCAATACGATATGTGGGGCCCATTATATACATCCTACGATAACGAAATTGTCGTCACAATTTTTTTCCATAAAGGCTTCTAGAAAAATCTTCAAATGTTTTTTAAACGCTTATTCCTTTTTTTATCAAGTATTACAATAATTGCACTCAATGTTAGTGTAGAGAGAATTTTTGAAGTTGTATTTAATTTATATGCACCGTTCCTTTTTTGATATTCACACTCCAACTTTTTTTTTTTGTGTGTTGAAAGAGTATGTATTTTTTTTGCTAAAAAACAAAAAAAGGGAGTGTGGATATAACAAGGAGAGTGTGAAAATCAATTCCCAAATGATAATTATAGAATAGAGACAAAATCTACCTGTATTTGGGAAGATATTAATTTGTTAATCTCCCTTAAAAATATGTAGAGCAAACTTGAGACAGCAATTTCTTAACGTCCATGTGAGTAAGACTCAGGTGTATATATGAATCCACCTGTACATGAGAAATATTTATTTGCAACTGCTAAATTTCCTAAAATGAATTTGGGTTGAGCAATTTGAATTTGTATTAATGGCTCTGTAAAATTATACATCATCTTTACGTGGATAATATTGAATCATTATTTGTTGGGTTCCACCAAATGATAGCAAGTATTAACAGATATTGCCAACTCGACAAAATTAAATTTTAATGTCCAAAAATTGTCCAAATCCACCTGTATTTAGAAAGATATTTATTTGCATTTGTTAATCTCCCTTAAGAATATGTGGGGCTAACTCAAGACAACAATTTCTTAACGTTCATGCAAGTTAGACCCGGGAATATATACGAATCCACCTGTACATGAGAAATATTTATTTGCAATTGCTAAATTTTCTAAAATGAATTTGGGTTGAGCAATTTGAAATTACATTAATGGCTCTGTGGGATTACACATCATCTTTACGTGGATAATATTGAATCATTATTTGTTTGATTCCACCAAATGATAATGCCAACTCAAGAAATTAACTTTTAATGTCCAAAAAATGTCCAAATCCTCCTGTATTTGGAAAGATATTTATTCGCACTTGTGAATCTCCCTTAAAAATATGTGGGCCTAGCTAACTCGAGACAACAATTTCTTAACGTTCATGCGATTGAGTAAGACTCGGGAATATATACGAATCCACCTATACATGAGAAATATTCATTTACATTTGCTAAATTTCCTAAAATTAATGAATTCAAGTTGACCAAGTTGAAATTGTATTAATGGCTCTGTAGGATTACACATCATCTTTACGTGGATAATATTGAATCATTATTTGTTTGGTTCCACCAAATGATAGTAATAATAAACAGATAATGCCAACTCGAGAAATTAACTTTTAATGTCCAAATCCACCTGTATTTGGAAAGATATTTATTTGCATTTGTTAATCTCCCTTAAAAATATGTGGTCCTAACTTGAGACAGCGATTTTTTAACGTCCATGCGACTCGGGGATGTATCCGAATCTGCATGTACATGAGAAATATTTATTTGCAATTGCTAAATTTCCTAAAATGAATTCATGTTGAACAATTTAAAATTGTATTAATGGCTCTATAGAATTACACAATCTCTTGGTGGCTTTCCCTAAACGAGAATTGTAATTATTAGCATTTGCTCTATATATAAATAGGAATCTGTTTATGCTTGAAAAATGTAGTTATTAGCATTTGCTATTTTTCCCCAAAATGATTTGACGAAAAGAAGTGATTGAACAACGAATTTTTTATGCTAATTTGGTATCTGGGCCCACACCAAAGTTAAGGTAAATGACATTAATTATTCACAATTATGCATACTATTGGCAATTAAAAAAGGAAACCGATTTTCACACCCCATTATTTATTATTTTTTTTGGGTAAAGAAGAGTTGCCCCTAAGCCAGTTTGCGTGCACTCCATTTTTTGGCTTGATTCATGTACAATTATAAAATTACATTTCATACATTTTTTTCTTCACACATAAAAATGATAGTCATATAATTTTACATCATTACAAAACAAAAATTGGAATGTAATTGGACAAAAGGAGGGTGTAAAAATCGATTCCCTTAAAAAAAAGGTCATAAGAAACTCAAAACTTGTGAGTGAATCCACAAATATATATCTATATGGGACCCAGTCAAAAGCTCTTCATTGTTTTTGTGCTATTTTGTGAGGCACATTATCTGTAACTGGGCATGGGGTGGGTTACGTAACTGCCGAAACTCAGGTTTGAGTTATTGAGCAATGCCATGGGTACAGCGCCCTACAAGGCACATCTGGACCATTGCAAGGTGCATCCAGTTCGGCCATCTTGGCGATTAATATTTCTGGTTGAAAACAAAATCTTCCAGAATAGAGTTAGAGAAAAGTTGACTTTTTCTGAAAAAGTTTGTTTTTAATCCGGACCGCTGAAAACATTTTCGGACAATCCGGATCCATGCGCCCTATAGCGCTCTACCGGGAGTTGCTTGGCGGCATTATAATAGCCAATGCTTGTTAGTACTAGTATAATATGCACCCAATAAAGAACAAAGACAGAGTTGAAACAAATTACGAAACGGACAATACCATGGAGCTATGAGCATTACTCAATTTGGCGTTAGATTACTCGGTACAGACTACAGATTTATATGGCAACATACAGAGCTCGGAAAGAAACGGACACCAGGTTTTGGCCGTTCTAAACCACATGCGGCTAAGATGGAGTGCGTAGAAAGTCTTGCAATTTCCTTAAATGCATCCACTAGTATAGTCCTGCACAATCACGAATTTGCTTGCTTAATATGACTGATGCATAGAACTGGACACTATCAAGGTTGTTTAAAACTTGTATTTTCCTTGAATTAGCATCAAGATCCAGTAACTCTTTTAAGACAACTCGCCCTTGTAGGAGACAAACAAAATACGATTTTGTCAATATGTGTGTTATTCATTTTATTTCCGTGGTAAAACTTTTTGAAAGCAGACACTTTGTGCATATATTGTTAAACTACAGAGAGTTGCAAGAAGTAACCTACTTTTAGCTACTTTTGCAGCAAGTTTGCTCATAAACTTGGACTTCCCATTCGTTTCACCGGACATGGTTTCTGGAGTATTTTGGTGATAGCAAGTTTTGAATACCGGACTGGACATGGTACTATTTTTGTTACCGGTACACTACATTTTGGTGGGATTAGATCGTGTTCCTTAGCTTGTGCAGCAGATCAATTGGACCAAAGAAACAATCCCAACAAGAAACAAGTGTTGTATCACTTTTTGATTGCATTCAGGTTATCGTTCATATTCAAGATCACTCCGGATGGAAAGCAGGGTTTCTAGTTCCGGTGATCGTCGTCCGCTCTTCTGTTTTTCATCGCCTTTTCGTATTTTATAAAGCAGGAATCACTGAAAAGTGTAAAACAAGCATCTTGGGGGGAAGATGGAATATACAACAATATGGCATTTGCAGAAGAACTCGGAGGAAAATAAAATGTGACCTTACTTACACTCGTTCAAACTATAGGCTTTTACAGCAATTTGGTTACACTGATTCACACTATACTGGGCATCTGTTTATACACCATTGAGGGATCAACTTAACACCAAAAGACTGGCTCTATTTTTACCAAAAAAAAAAACATCTTCACAACTTGGAACATCAAGTAAACGTACGTTTGCGTAGACACATTATTTCTTCCACCGTTTTGACACGTTCTTTCTTCGTTTTGTGAAAGACCAAGGCACGCCTTGATTCGGCCGGACATAGAGGATACTGTCTGCTGCATCATCCTCCTATTTTGGATCTGCTGAAGCTGAAGATCTACTGCTTCCCTCAAGTTGCTGTAGAAACAACACAAGTCTGATTTCTCCAATATGCAATTGTACATAATCGTATCGTAGCGAATTAAAATGGGTAACAACTAAGATATACTTGTTTTCTTCATTGATGCTTCTTTCTAAAGTGGTGGAAATGATACTCAATAACAATGAAACTAAGTTTTTTTTTTTTTTAAATGGCGAAGAAAATTTCATGAATCATAAATATTGATCAAAAGATGATAACAATGCAATAGGAAATGAAAATCTGAGTTGTTTGGACTTAGGTTAAATTTTTGCAAGTACCAGCAGTGGAAGAGTTTTTTTTTACAAGTTAATGATGAGAAAACACATGATCTATGAAAAGTTATTGGATGCACTTGGTGCCCACCGTGTGGTGTTCCAACATCTTACATGACTGTGTTGAGGGATGTTGGGCACCACTGTGCTGTCAATATTTGAACCGTGAGGTTTAAATTCGATGCGTTGTCAAACATCGTGTTCCATATTTGGTAATTTAACTTTTAAAGACTTTTCATGAAGCAAGCAAATGCTTTGCGAATTACTAAATCCATTTGGAAGAATTCAGATCTTTGGAAATAAAATAAAGAAAGATTTCATCGATAAATAGTACGAAGAATACGAATAGAGACGACATACCTTGTTAATAGAACATGACTTGATCACGTCATTTAATAACTCGTCTCCAGCTAGTTGCCTTAATTTATAGATCAATTGGGCTCGAGAGATCTTTCTTTTCTGTTAGAACATAATAATCGAGTTCTTATGATCTTTTTTTTTTAATTACATATAACAAAAAGGATAAACAAAAAATATAATTAAATGAAATTCTTT
Organism: Rhododendron ovatum; assembly: GCA_019656835.1. NCBI lineage: Eukaryota > Viridiplantae > Streptophyta > Magnoliopsida > Ericales > Ericaceae > Rhododendron > Rhododendron ovatum. Next base: position 25,977,000 of record CM033797.1, on the reverse strand, counting down.
CCGAAGATTAATAAAACTTTTCTTTTTGGAGTTTAAAAAAAGATAAATGAAAAACAAAAGAAAGCCAACTTAGATGAAGAAAATTGCTCATACTACAATCTACATACATCATACAGGGTGAACAAATTAATACGAAAAAAATAAGGATAAGAAAGAAATGATGAACTTACACGGAATTCGCTTTGATATTTACTGATCAACGTCATTTTTGAAGGAGGTAAGACTTTATCCAGATTGGGAATCAGTACAGAAAACTCTACACATTGTGTAGTTGGCTTGTACACCGGAGTTCGATCCCTTCCTAAACCTTATCAGAATAAAAAATAATGAAGCTTAAAGACACAATAGGAAAGCCCAAATGATCAATTTACATTTATTTCATCATCAAAACAAATATATATATATATATATATATATATATATATATATATATATATATTCAAAAAAGAAACAGAAATTTGGCCGTCTACCTCTGACATTGAGAGCCCTGAAACTAACGACGTAGCTGGGAAAGATGCGAGAGTTCATGTTAGCCTCCCAAATTATGAACCTCGTTGGTCTCGAAAGATCATCAACTCCGGAATCAAATTCGTTAGAGCTCGGTTCGAATTGTTTCGAACCAGGACGTACTTCCTCCATTTTCCCCAATACTACGTTACACAGCAATATATGCTGGAGCCCATATTCATCCTCAGCTGACGACAATAACCTGCACAGTATTCATAAGGAAAATGATCAAGCCCTGGAAAATAATTTTTTCTCCAAGTGGGGGAAAAAAAGTCAAGTTCAACCAAACTTTCAATTAAAATCAAACAAGCCCAGGAAGGAGCAAAAAGAAAAAAAGAAGAGTTAAAATTTGATTTTGTCCAAATTCAATAACTAGAGATGTAGACAACTGGAAATGAAAAACAATGGTTATTTCATGCTTACCCATCCATTACGAACTCCAATGGATGCAAATAAACCCCATAACCATCCTCATTGTTGTCAGATTGTCTGCATCTATGTAAGCCATGGGATATGATTCCACAGAGCTCGTCCCTCGATCCTCCATACCATGCGTGCTTTACATTTCCATTTCCTCCCCCGCATTTATTCACCATTGCAGCGGAGGAAGCCCGAAAAGCTTCCAACAGCTCATTGGGACCAGACCATGGTACTTTATGGACAGCCGCAACTTTTTTGTCTTGTCCACTACTGTGAGCAACGCATCCGTTGATGATCTTGTAGCATTTACTTCTTTCTTCTATTCTATTAAATCCATTTCTTTTGAAAATTCCAAATTCTTCGAAAACAGGAGAAGAAAATGATTCATCTTCTGAATCGGGAAGTGGGATTTCGTTTTTGTCGATGGTAATGGAGGTTTGCTCTTCTTGATGCTCCATCTATCACCCAACCAAGTTGATGAAAAAGCTGTAATTAGAGTACTAAAGGTAATAGAACTTCGTAGATATACAAAAGGCACAGAAAAACAAAAAAGATGAAACATAGAGAAAGGCTTTACCTTTGAAAATTTTTGCTTCTTCCTTGCTAATTGGAGATAGCAGAGAGGGAGACCGGTGGAGGTGGAAGATTGGATTTGTTGGAAGGTGAGCACCCCTGTATACGTATATATACAGGTGACCGAAATATTTTCTGCCCAGAATCTCCACCCCCGTCGTGCTCTTTTCCCGCCGCATGCCATCGTGTGTTTCCATGTTTTACAACAAGAAAATGTCATTGAATAGGAAACTAAACTTTGTTTCTCATCTATTTGGGCTCCGATACGTGAATCTATTTTCAAACTTTTTGTCCTAATTATTTTATCTAGCTTTCTGGTTTCTACAGTGACAACACAAGCGATGGCATTGCGGTATCACAAACAAATGGGCAAGAAAAAGAAAAAGAAAGAGAAAACAATTGATGATGATCGATGTTCTAATCGCCTTTCACGACGTGACATTCTATCTTCATCCAACATAAAATTCTAAGACTGCGAAAGAAAACAGGCTATTTATACTTTAATTTTGCGGCTAGAGGATCCAAACTGGTCTTTTGGTAGTAATTTTTAGTACAATACAACATGTGGGGCCCATTATATACATCCTATGACACATTTAACGGCTTCTAGAAAAATCTTCAAATGTTCTTTAAACGCTTATTCCTTTTTATCATGTATTACAAAATTGCAAGAATCTTTTGTGTGACCAATTTAAAATTACGTAACGCCAAAAATTACATAACGCTCAGGTGTGATTCCCTGTCACTTTTAAGTTTTAACCTGAATAGGACATGATAAAATGTTGTATGACTAGACAACGATTTTGTAACGTTCATGTGATAATAATCTTTTCTAGTTTCAAATCCCCCCAATTAGCAAAAAAAAAAAAAAAATACTACATACAAATCCACATGTATTATTTTTCTTCACATTTATTAATCCCCCGTAAACGAATTTGGATTAATTAAGGACTTGAAATTGCCTGGCCGCCTCTGTGCAAATTTATAACCCTTTTTACTTGGATAATCTTAAATTACTACTTAGCTTTCCCAAAATGATAGTTATAGAATAGAGACAAAATAATGTATATGACAGCCTTTGGATGTATATGTAAGTACAAATCCACCTGTATTTGGAAAGATATTTATTCACATTTTTTAACGTTCATCTGTACATGAGAAATATTTATTTGCAATTGCTAAATTTCTTAAAATGAATTTGGGTTGAGCAATTTGAAATTGTATTAATGGCTCTGTACATAGGATTACAAATCGTCTTTACGTGGATAATCAAGAATCATGATAATAAAGAGATGAGGCCAACTCGAAAAATTAACTTTTAATTAATGTCCAAAAAATGTCCATGGGAGCAACACTTGGACAACCTTTAGCAATTTTGTATATGAAAGTACAAATCCACCTGTATTTGGAATGATATTTATTCATATATGTGGGGCTAATTCAAGACATCAATTTTTTAATGTTCATGCGAGAAAAACTCGAGATGTATACGAATCTATCTGTACATGAGAAATATTTATTTGCAATTGCTAAAATTTCCTAAAATGAATTCGGGTTGGGCAATTTGAAATTGTATTAATGCATGGCTCTTTACATAGGATTACACATCATCTTTACGTGGATAATCTTGAATCATTATTTGTTAGGTTCCAGCTATAAATGATAGTGATAATAAACATATAATGCCAACTCGAGAAATTAAATTTTAATGTCCAAAAAATGTCCATGTGAGTAACACTTGGACAACCCTTTATTGGCATTTGTAAAATTTTCTAAAACGGTCGAATTGAGTGGGACATTAATCTTAAATGATGCTCCTATCTTGATAGCTTTCCCCAAACAAGAATTGTAATAAACAGAAGCAGATAGATATGACAAACTCCACGCATTAATTTTGCACCTATAACTATAAGGTGAGTAATTTCCACGTAAATAAAAAATTGAAATTTATTAATATGCTTGAAAAATAGTTATTAGCATTTGTTATTTTTCCCAAAATGAATGACGAAAAGTAATTAAACAACGAATCCTTGACACTAATGCCGTTCAGAAAAAAAGAATCCTTGACACTAATTTTGGTGTCTGGCTCCACACCCAGTTTAAGGCAAATGACATTAATCATTCAGAAGATGCTAAGTGCAAAGAAATTTTATTAGAAAATAACTCGAAATACACTATTTATAACCAATCATAAATACATCGGTCTTTTATGACCGATCATAAACAGTGCATTCCGGGTCATTTTCGGGTGACATTTCTTTGTAAATAGCATTTTTGTTCACTATTATGCATACTATTTGCAATTGGAAAAATGTCAATTCAAAGGGCAAAATCCACTTTGACCCCTTATGGTTTGGATCATATGCGGATAGACCCTTATAGTTCAAAAATGTGCACATAACCCCTGTGATTTAAAAAATATACGAATAGAGATCCTTTTGCCATCATGTTTTCCATCCATACTAACAGACACAACATTAAAAGACCAATATGCCATCACCCTCTATCTTGATTCTTCTTCTTCCTTAAATTTAACCAATCCATCCCCTATACCAAAAATTGGATCCGAACCGTTGATATTGTAAAGTTCTATGAGTATTACATCCATGCCAAAATTCAAGTCGATCAAAAAATGAAAACATCATGGTCAAATCAAATTTTTTATGAAATTCAAATTTCAAATTTGAATTTCTCAAGAATTAGATCACAGGGTTATTGATAGGGGTGTCAAAATGGCGGGTATGAGCCAAATTGGATAAGTTGTAAGTGGGTTGAGTCTTTAATAAGTCATGACCCATTTAAAACTCAATTAGTTATGAGCCTAATTACCCATACTCAACCCAACCCATTTATTTAACATCAAATCCAACCAGCCAATTAACCCAATTACATATATATATAAATAAAATCTAAAATGACTTAACTACCCATGTACACTGAAATGACCATGTTACCCTTGTAATGACCAAATTACCCATGTAAACTAAAATTACCAATTAGAGTCCCTGGTTGACAACCAAATATCCCTTTTTCCATCACAGAAATATCTGCTAAAAATGAAATCGTCGCCGACAGGAAGGTGCTGCCAACCGAATCGCAGCATATCTACTGAAATCTAAGCTTTCCATTCATAAATTGAATTTTCTCTCACTAAACCCATTTCGGAGAAAAATTTGGGACTTTGGACTTATTCAAAAGAAGCAAAACTGAGAGCCAGCCGTTTTACGAGGAAAAAAATGAACAAAACAGCCCTAGCTTCAATCACTACAAGAAAATTGGGATCTAACAACGGTCAAAAGCGTTACTCAAAAACACAAAATACGTTGCTAAAAGCAATACCAACGGTTCACCAAACCATTGCAAGATATCCGTTGGTGTAGAGGTATAGCAACGTTTTTGACAAGCGTTGGTACAGATTTTTTTTTAGTAACGGTTTCTTTAGCAACGGTTACAACTGTTGCTAAAGGCAAGTTTTTTTTTTTTTAAATCTTGCTAAAAGCAAGTTTTTTTTTTTTTTAAATCTGGGGTAATTTTTTAGCAATTTTTTTTTTTAAAAATATGGGGTAAAATATGACATGGCAACCACGTGACCTCCACGGGTGCTAAACGTGGCCCCCCACCTGTCGCCCGCGTGGCAACACAATAATTTTGCTCCTCCTGGGAATCGAACCCAAGACCTCGCGTTTGCGCGCACGAGTGCGAACCCGCTGGGCAAGCCCAACACTTGTGTAATATTGAGGGCCTTTTAATATTTATACTATGCAAACCGATTGGGCTAACTTATGTCATTAGAATTTTATCGATTTATTCTTAATTCAAGTTTTTAAATTCGGTTTATACTACACAAACACCTACTCTCTTTTTTTCGATTGGAACCGTCTATTTTTTACATAGTAAAAATAGCTACGCTTGTTCGGACAAATAAGCCAAAGTGGCTTATTTTTGTCCTTATTCAAATTTTTTTTGCATTTGTTAGTTTCTCGTCAATTTTTTTGGGATTATTGCTTCGTCCTGACAAGAGGAATCTAAAAAGTAAAAAATTTCGATCAAAACTTAATTGTTTTGAATAAAGACAAAAAATAAGCCAATAAGCCAATTTTTTCGTCTTTATAGTCCGGTTTTTAGAAACGGTTATGGAAAACCGTTGCTATAATCTTGTAATCTAGTAACGGTTGCATGAAAACCGTTGCTATAGTCCTATTTCTAGTAACGTTTTGCAAACCGTTGCTAAACACCATTTATACCAACAGTTTTTTCAACCGTTACTAAAAAAACTGTTGGGAGATCTCAAATTTCTTGTAGTGAATTAAGTTGCTAAGAAAACCTCATTTAATGGTGAGAGAGGGGAGATCGAGAGATGACGAGGAGTTCTCTGTCATCCTTTTTCTTGTTTATGAGGTGGGTTAGTTTATGACTTGTTGGGTCATTTAATTTGGCCCAATTGAGATCCAATTAAAACTCACTAATAAATGGGTTAGGTGGGTTTAGGCTCACTCTAACCCAGCTAACAAATGGGTTGGGTTGGGTCAATTTGTTAGTAGATGAGTTTGAGTTGATTAATGGGTTTGGATTCAATTTGTCACCCCTAGTTATTGATATCTAATTGAGATAATTTTTACAGAGATACTCTATTCTTTATTTAATACATTATGAATAGCTCAGATTAGATTCTAGAGATATATAAAATATACCTCCGTTAATATAAATGGAAAACATGACAATGGGAGATCTATCCGCACATTTTTAAAACAACAGGGAGATATGTGCTGACTTTTGAACCATAGGGGTTGAATTCGCACATGGCCCAAACCGCAGGGGGTGAAAGTGGACTTTGCCCTAACTCAAACTTGTGAGTGAATCCACAAGTTGTCTATGGGATCCAGTCAACAGCTCTTTTGTGCAATTTTGTGAGGCACATATTATCTGTAACTGGGCATAGGCTGGGCTACGTCACCACCCTGAATCGGGCTCGAGTTATTGAGCAAGAGATGCAGCCATGCATGGCCCATGGGAAACCATCACAAAGTCACAGCAATATATAATAGAGCCAATTCTTTCTAGTTTACTATATGCACCCTACACAGAACAAAAGCAGAGTTGAAACAAACAAACAATACCATGGAGCTACACCAAAATGTTATGAATTATAGAGAAAATGTTACGAATTGTATTATTAGAAAGTTACGAATCGTATAAAGATTACGAGATACACCAAAATGTTATGAATCATAATGAAAATATTACGAATCGTACTGCTGAAAGGTTATGAATTCTAGAACAAAAGTTACGAAACACACTAAAATATTATGAATGAACCATAAAATAGGTGCATGTAGTACACCCTTTTCCCATTTTGTAAAGCATACTCTCTCTCTCTCTCTCTCTCTCTCTCTCTCTCTCTCTCTCTCTCTCTCTCTCTCTCTCTCTCTCTCTCTCTCTCTCTCTCTCTCAAAACATACTTTGATCATCGAATAATAAAGTTAAAGAAGATATATGGGATTCTATCAAACAAAATTTTGGCTTAAATGTCATAAAAAGTCTCCAAATGCTACATGAAGTGATGGAGTAAAGACATATACAACCAACAAGGGCTTCTATCGAGAATTTTTTTTTTTTATCCGCTCTATCGAGAAATATTCGATGCTACAAAATATATAAACAACCCAATTGAATGTGCTTGTTTTACTTGTTTATTTACATCAATATTTCTTGATGTGTTGAATGTGTTGGTGTGCTTGTTTTTACAAATAATGTATTCTTACTCTCTCACGGTATTTCTTGGTTCTGGAGTACTATTTTATTGTCTCCTCTCTTCTCGGCGTAAATCTGGTGGGTGGTTGTTTTTGATTGTTGAGAGGGATTCTTGTGCTGTACAAAAAAGTGGAGATCTTTGTCGCACTGTCACTAAGACGGCACCGTATCCCTGTTCACGAGCTGCACTCCAGCGAAAACCGTGGCTCCAATCTTCTGCTTTTCCCTATTTTCCTTGTAAATAGTCGCTGTGTTCATGATTTTTTTTTTTTTTTTGCAAGGTTTTTTGATTTCACAATTTGTTTTGTATGTAGGTGCTTGAAATTTGAATGAGTGCTTCAGCAGTATGGATCGGCTTCTCGAACAAGCAATCCATGAAACAATTTTTGAAGTTGTATGAGTTGGTGAAGCCTTTCCGGTGTTGAACAGGCGACAAGAGCCGAGGGGACCGTATCGGGTGGAAATACAGGGCATTTTGGCTTAGTGGAGGAGGAAGACTATGAGCTGGATTTTGGTTGCCCGCAGCCCGTGTTTGGAGTTGCTACTATTGACATAAACAGTATGTTGGCCCAAGAAAATAAAGCCTAAGTCAAGCCCAAGTCAATAAGTCCTAAATAGAAGATATTTTGGAGTTTCTAAAAGACTTATAGAATATCTAGATTCTAGAAGATTTGTAGAAAAACTTTAAAAAATATCCTAGATATTTGTTGTAATTACTCCATTTCTCACATGGATAAAATCTAGAACTTAATCAAGTATAAAAATATAGATGGATTCTAGTCATTTTCTACTAAGCCAAAAAATTGTGTTCAAGCGTAATACAAAGTGCTTCTTCCCTACTCTAGTCTCAAGCACCCTCCCCTCTTCCCTCTTCTGAAAAAGAAAAAAATCTTTCCAACACAAACTCTCAAATAATCCACTTCTTTCCAACAAATTGACCAACCAGGTTCTCCATCGCCCGTTCGAGCTCCAAATTCAATAACTAGAAGTCAATTGAAAATGAAAAGTCAATTGACTTGTCTGGCAGATTACGTCCTGAATAAGACATGGAAGACCCGAAAGAGCATACGATACAAAAACAATGAATTGCATCTAAAATTTTGCTTACCAGTGATACATCTGACCGAGAGTTAAACAGCTGCCACAAGAGCATCCTTTTAAATTGTAACTCCATGATCTCTCTCATAAACTTCTTTTTGTCCTCTAAGAATATAAATACTATCCTAATGCTTGGCGGAGCCACATAAACTTGTTGGAATCGCCTCTCAAGAGCAATGTCTTTCTCAATTTATTTGTTGTTGTATTCCTTCAGTGTTGTAGCACCAATGCATCTATTTTTTTTCCTTGCAAGTATTGGCATAAAGAGGTTGGATGCTTTCATGGCCCCACCTTCAACCCGACCAGCATCAAGGAGGTGTATCACATCAATGAACAGGATAAAACGGCCTCTATCCTTGCTTCAAAATCTCCCCTATACTTGGACCTAGCAACCAACTCACTCTTACGCCGGCAAATCTACTTGGGACGTCTCCCTTATAAATTTTTCGAAACCCTCAACAATTGTTGTTTACCCGACCCCAGGCTCTCCAATAAGAACAACATTGTTCTTCGCCTGTAGCGACAAAATCATCATGATGCTGGAAATCTCTGTCCCTATCGATAATTAGGTCTAGGCCCCCTACAAGGTTGCACCTATATGTGTTCAACACGACCAAGTTTATATTCGGGAAACTTGTTCACCTCTTTCTCCACTGATTTCGTACTCAAACAAGCTTCAAGAAGATGACGTCTAACTTGAGCAACCCGTAGGATCACGTGGTCTACGACCAAACGTGCATCGCCTCGGGAATTTTTCAACTTTTTCGCTTGCTCAATCACTTGTACGAGTGCCACACTTGCTCGATACTCATTTATTGTAAGTGTTCTATATTTCATTGGGAACTTCAAATTGTGGCAGACTCTAAATCTGTGTGGCATGTCAACCTCGGATGGGAGTTCTTCAAAAGCCTGATTGAAGACCCTCCAAATTGCTTGTAGAGCTTCCGAGTTCTTCAAAAGCCTGATTGAAGACCCTCCAAATTGCTTGTAGAGCTTCTTTCCCACCATCAGCGTTGACAATTGCTTTCTTGAATAGGTCTTCGTGACTCAAAGCCATGGCACTGTATGCTGTGATATCTTAGCCAGTTTATAAGCTTTGACAAGGGTTTTGTTGGTTTTGTTGGTGAATTGTTCGGAATCTGTCTCTAAAATAGCAACCAAAAACCTGTAATGAAAGCAAATAGTGAGAGAAAAATGTATGACAGCGGGACAACGTAAAAAAAATACCACTTTCAACATTCAAAAGTAGCACAAAACATCATATACCCAATTCAAATCAGAACCACTAAGGTTGTGCGTACCTGGGTTTGTGTACAGAGCAAATAATACCATGTCATCTCACCAGCAATTCCCTGACTTGATTACCTTTCTTTGGGACTTGGCATACACTGTCCCAGCTCCAAGGGGAAACGGAAGGGGCTGCGCACCAGGTATTGGACCCTGGCACACGAGCTTGGAGCGTAAGACCTCTACCACGTGAGCTAATCTGCTGCTCTTAACTAGATTAAAACTAAACATCGACCCACCTCATACAAAGAAATTCTAATATCATGAAGCGCAACTATCCAGACCATGCAAAAATACTAACTTGAAAGTACAAACAACTCAAAATAAAACACGAGGTCTGATATAAAGAAATTACATCCATAGACAAATCATAAGCTGTGTCATTGCATTAAGGGCAATATGAAGGCTATTTGAACCGATCAAATTGAAGAAACAGACGGATTTCAATCAATGAGTACCAAAAATGAAACTGTTTCTAGAAAATTGAAACTTTTCAAGACCTCAAACATCTTAGAGATGATATCACATTTAGTCACGTAGTTGCAGGACACAATAAGGAAAGGTGAAGACCTTTTATCAATTTACCAATAAAAAAGGACCTTTTATCAGCTTCAATGTGGACAGAAGGACCCACATACTTAACCCGATCCCTGGAAACATACAATTAGACGACACAGATAAGTTAATGAACCAGAATTTTGCATTCATAGACCCGGGATCAGCAACAAAGAGATGGTATCGCATTTAGTCATGTAGTTACAGGATACATTAAGGAAAGGTGAAGACCTTTTATCAGCTTCAATGTGGACAGAACGACCAACTTACTTGACCCGATCCCTAGAAACATACAATTAAACGACGCAGATAAATAAATGAACCAGAAATTTGCAGTCATAGACAGGGATCAGCAATTAAAATAATAGACATAATCAACTACATGTAATGCAAATTCGGATATTATAAGTTGAACACAGCTACAACCCACACGCAAAACAGGAAGGAAAAACACCGCCGAAGCCATCTATCTGTCAAGCTTCACGAAATCAGGAGTACAGAACAATAAGTGCCAAAAAACCACACACACAGCAGCGCGTGTTCGCCAGAACCTTCATGGAGGTTATGCACTTACCTATGCTATAACTGCAACGAGCAAAGCTCGCTAACACCTTATTTCACCAGAGAAGCACTCCAAAATCGGTACATAAACACACTCTGCAAGACCTGAGGTCAGTCCAACTATTCGCCAAAACAAGTCATGCTCAACTACTCTTTTTTTAAAATTACACCTTCACAACTGAAGTCCAGCTTCACAAATTCTTACTTGGAAACTTTAATTTTGGCTTCCAAAAGCAAACATTGAAGATAAACTACCTTCTGGAGATTCCATCAATTTGGAACATCAAGTAAATGTTTGGGTAGACATGATTTCTTCCACCGTTTTGACACGGTCTTTCTTCGTTTTGTGAAAGAAAAGTTTTTTTGTTTTTTTTTTTGGTAAGTAATTTCTATTATACAAACACACCCAAAAAAGAAAGGCAAGGGGATAGCCTTGAACCCCAGAACAACTACAAGCAGGAGGCAAACACAAGAAACCTATATCTGTACATTCTCAGACATAACCACAACAGGTAAAGAAACTATACATTCCACTCGCCTAATCCTCAACCTGCTGGCAGAAATTAATTTTGGTCACAGACCAAGAGCTAAGGCAAGCTCTTACATCCCTCAAAATGTTACGCAGCACCATTACCATCGGACTCCCTTGTTTTGATCAAGTCATTTAATAGCTCGTCTCCAGCTAGTTGCCTCAATCTATAGATCAATTGGGCTCGTGAGATCTTTTTTCTCTGTTAGCACAGCACAATCAATTTCTTATGATTTCTTTTTTGGGTTACATATATAAATGAAAAACAAAAGAAAGCCGACTTAGAAAGAAAAACTAAGAGAGAAAGAAAAGATGAACTTACACGAAACTCGCTTTGATATTTACGAAACAACGCCATTTTTGAAGGAGGTAAGACGTTTGCTAGCTTGGGAATCAGAACAGAAAACCCGACACATGGTGTAGTGGGCTTGTATACAATAGTTCGATCCCTTCCGAAACCTTTTCAAATAACATCAGAATCCAAATGAACGAAGCTTGAAAACAAAATAGGAAGGCCCAAATGAATTTACAATTTTTGCTCTAAAAAACAATTTAATCCATGTAACGATATATTCAAGAAAGAAACAATAATTTGTGTCTTTACCTCGGACATTGTGAGCCCTGAAACTAACAACATAGCTGGGAAAGATACGGGAATTCATGTAAGCCTCCCAAATTACAATCCTTGATGGTTTCGAAAGATCATCGACTCCGGAATCAAATTCGTTCGAACTTGGTTTGAACTGTTTCGAAGCATGACGTACTTCCTCCATGTTCCCCAATATCACATTACAGAGCAAAAGATGCCGGAGCCCATTTTCATCCTCAATTGATGACACTAATCTGCACAGTATTCAGAAAGCAAATAATCAAGCCGAGCCAAATAAATTATTCCCCAAGTGGGAAAAAAAGTGAGAAATGGTTAATCGCATTGATTTACATTTCATGTGGCTACTTTCAGTTGTTATTATTACTGTATTATTTTTTTGTTAATTTCTCAACCGTTTCAAATCTTTTAGGATCTCCGATCTGTCTTTGGCGTGAAAAATCTCAAAAGCTGAATGTTTTTGACCAAGGCTAACATAAAGTTGATTAGAGACACTCAAACATGTACTTGTTTTTTAGATTTAGTCAGTATTTTTTTTTTTTACTGATTTCTAAAATCCTCGTAAAAAAGATTCAATTAAAATCAAACAAGCCTTGGATGGAAAAAAGAAAAGAAAAGAAAAGTTAAAAGTTGATTTTGTACGTCCAAATTCAATAACTAGAGTTGTAGTCAACAGAAAATGGCAAACAATAGTTAGTTTCATGCTTACCCATCCACGACGAAGTCGAGTGGTTACAAATATACGCCATAACCATCCTCACCATTAGTATATGATTGTCTGCATCTTCGGAAACCATGGGATATGATTTCACATATTTCGTCCCTTGATCCCCCATACCATGCATGCTTTACGTTACCGTTGCCTCCACGTTTCTTCACCATCTCAGCCGAGGAAATGCAGAAAGCTTCCAACCGTCCGTTGGGACCGGACCATGGGATTTTATGGATGGCCGCAACATTTGTGTCCTTTCCCACGCCCTGAGCAACGCATCCGTTGATGACTTTGTAACATTGTTTCCTCCTTCTATTACAGTCAACCCGTTTCTTTTGAAAACCTCAAATTCATCGAATACCGAAGATGCAAATGAATCATCTTCGGGATCTGGGAGTGGGACTTCATTTTCGTTAATGCTAATGGAGGTTTGGTCCTCTAGATCTCCAACATGCTCCATCTATTCATCAAACACCAAACACCAAACAATTCAACTGAGTTAGAATCAAAACCATTTGAAGTTGATGAAAAAGTTGATATATACCCAAAAGTCAGAAAAACATGCAAAAATATGAAAGAAAGCATAAGCCTTACCTCTGAAAATTCTTGTTTTCTCCTGGAGATTCCAGAAAGCAAATAGAGAGATAGGGTATGGAGGATTGATTTTAGGGGAATGGTGGGTACGTATATATAATGTTGGCGGGAATCTTTTGTCCCCATAATCGATCTCCCCCCAAAAGTGCTCTTTTTTGCCCCCATGCCGTCGTGTATTTCCATGTTTTGCAACAAGAAAGATCATTCGGTCATCTATTTGGGGTCTGCTACATGAATCTAGCTCCAAACTCTTTGTCGTGATTTATTATCTAGCTTTCTACTTTATATGATGACAACACAAGTAATGGCTCCGCGGTATCACAAACAAATATGCAAGAAAAAGAAGAGAAAAACAATTGATGACAATGCTTTGATCGTCTTTCACAACCTGACATTCTCCCTTCACTCGACGTGAAATTCCAAGACTACGAAAGGAACAAGCTATATTTATACTTTTGCGGCTAGAGGATACAAACTAGTCTTTTGATAATTTTTAGTGCAATACATCATAATTTTTTAGTGCAATACGTCATGTGGGGCCCCATGATATAAATCCTACGACAAAGAAATCATCACATTTATTTTCGGTAAGGGTTTCTAGAAACATCTTCAAATGTTCTTTAAACGCTTATTCCTTTTTATCATGTATTACAAAATTGCACTCAATGTTAGTGCAGAGAGAATTTTTGGAGGCGCATTTAGAATTAAGCACCATTCCTTTAATTTCGCGTGAACAATTTAAAATTACTTAACGCCCGGTGTGATTCCCTGTCACTAAGTTTTACAAATCCACCTGTACTAGGAAAATATTTATTCACATTTATTAAGCCCCCGTAAACGAATGCAGATTAAGGAATTGAAATTGCCTGGCCCTGTTTAATTCATATCCCTTGTACATGGACAAACTTAAATTACTATTCGTTAGCTTTCTCAAAATGATAATTATAGAGTAGAGACAAAATAATGTATATGACAGCCTTTAGAGGGCAATTTTGTATATGCAGGTACAAATCCACCTGTATTTGAAAAGTTATTTATTCGCATTTGTTAATCTCCCTTAAACATCTGTGGGGCTAACCCGAGACAGCAATTTCTTAACGTTTGTATTTGAAAATATATTTATTAGCATTTGTTAATCTCCCTTAAACATCTTTGGGGCTAATTCGAGACAGCAATTTCTTAACATCCATGTGAGTTTAAGTGTATATACGAATCCACATGTACATGAGAAAATATTTATTTGCAATTGCTAAATTTCCTAAAATGAATTCGGGTTGAACAATTTGAAAATTGTATTAATGGCTCTGTAGGATTACATATCATCCTTACGTGGATAATATTGAATCATTATTTGTTTGGTTCCATTAAATGATAGTGATAATAAAGAGATTATGCCAATTCGAGAAATTAACTTTTAATGTCCCAAAAAATGTCCAAATTCACCTATATTTGGAAAGATATTTATCCGCATTTGTTAATCTCCCTTAAAAATATGTGGGCCTAACTCGACACAGCAATTTCTTAACGTTCATGCGGGTAAGACTCGGGGATGTAAACAAAGAGATAATGCCAACTCGAGAAATTAACTTTTAATGTCCCAAAAAATGTCCAAATCCACCTATATTTGGAAAGATATTTATTCGCATCTGTTAATCTCCCTTAAAAATATGTGGGCCTATATTCGAGACAACAATTTCTTGCATGCGGGTAAGACTCGGGGATGTAAACAAATATCCACTTGTACATGAGAAATATTTATTTGCATTTGCTAAATTTCGTAAAATGAATTCTAGTTGAGCAATTTGAAATTGTATTAAGGGCTCTGTAGGATTACACAATCTCTTGGTAGCTTTTCCCAAACGAGAATTGTAATAAACAAAAGCAAATAGACATGACAAACTCGACCAACTGGGGTTAGCTCAGTTGGCCAAGACTCTTAAGATCAAGTGTTCGAGTCTCTTCACCTACGTGTGGGTGTTGAGTGGTTAGGTTTCGTTATCTCGTCGACTCTCACAATTGATGTAGTGTCCCGAGTTTGTACTCTGTATTTCATATCTTATGTAAAAATGATAACTTCTATCAATTGACAAAAAAATATATATGACAAACTCCAAACATTAATTTTGCACCTATAATTATAAAATTACCTTTCATACATTTTTTTTCTTCACTCACAAAAAATGTAGTCATATAATTTTACATTACTACAAAACAAAAAATGAAGTGCACTTGAACAAAAGGGATTGTGAAAATCAATTCCCAAAAAAAAAGTCAAAAAACTCAAAACACTCAAAACTTGTGAGTGAATCCACAAATATATATGGGACCCAGTCAAAAGCTTTTCATTGTTTTCGTGCAATTTTGTGAGGCACATTATCTGTAACTGGGCATGGGGTGGGTTACGTCACTACCCAAACTCAGGTTTGAGTCATTGAGCAATGCCATGGGTACATCACCCTGTAAGGCGCATTTGAACCATTGCAAGGCACATTCAAAACGTCTATGTCGGCAATCAATAGTCCGAATTAAAAACAAAATCTTTTAGCAAATAGTTAGAGAAGAGTTAACTTTTCCATGGAAGAGTTTGTTTTTAATCTAGATTGCTAAAAATATTTTTAGGCGGTCCGGATGCGCTCTACAAGGAGTTGCTTTGCGACATCCCGGATCCTGGTTAACCATCACAAACTCACAACAATATAATAGCCAATGCTTGTAGGGCCAGCGCAATGGTTTTTAGTGTTTAAGGCCTAATAAAAAAAAGTGTGTCATTAAAGAGTTAATACTTAACAATTTTTACGTCAACAATCATAATACGAGAAAAGCCAAACCAATATAAAGTTCTACTAATCATTACATACGAATACAAAATACAAAATCTCCAAATAGGCAAATACATATTATCTCAATAACGCATGAGTATCACTTAAATATTACTCGTGTTGCATTTCTAGAAACAAAAGTATCAATTAAATTTGTATAATGCACGAAATCATTTTCAATTGATAACATGGATAACCCATTTAGTCTTTCTTGTGACATAGTTGATCGAATGTAATTTTTGATCAATCTCAACTTTGAAAAGTTTCTTTCTTCTGTGACAACACTAACCAGTATAGTCAAAAGCACTCTATACGCATTCCATGCATTTGGGAAAGAGTTATGGGATGGTGGGTTGAGTACTTGGGATGGCGGGTTGAGTACTTGGGCTTATGGAATAGTGGATTAGGCTAATTCATTACCTCCAATTGGGCTTCTTTTTTTGAGAAAATGCCAGGCTGGTCTTACTTTTCACTTTCATAGCCGGCCAAGTCCTATACACGATATGTGTGTTTTCTTACAGATCATGTAGGTGTAATTTTACAAATTTACCCCGATCCTTGTCTGTATAAATACCTACACCTAAACCCAAACCTAAATATTTTTCTCCCTTCCTCCCAAAGCTACCCCCTCCCCCCCGTCGCCGCCGCCCTCCTTCCCTCCTGTCGTCGCCGCCCTTCGCTTCTGCCCCTTCCACCGGCACCGACGCCACCACCATCGCCCCTTCAATCCCCCCCCCCCCCCCCCCCCCCCCCCTTCGTGAAAGCGGCTGCCTGTAGAGACCCGTATATTTTTAATTATTGAAATGTTTATTAAATGTCAAGTTGGGAAAGTATGGTTTAATTGGTGATTATTTGAATTGTGGTTTGAAGTGAAAGAATGAGAACTCGAGGGAGTAAATGTGTGATTTTCCTTTGAGGTAGTATATAAGTGTGTGTGAGGGTGTAAGAGATAAAATATCACCTTGTATCTCTCTCACTCTCCCGTTCCTCTCTCCTTCTACCTCCTCTCTCTCTTCTCCTCTCACTCAAAACTCTACCAAAAACCTCAAGAACCTCAGGGATCCATCTCTATTTCACCTCTAGAACACAATCTCGGGCTAGTATCGTGTTGGGTGAGGCTTAGGGAGAAGATCTCGATTGATTTCAAAGAGTTTGGAGCTAGGGCTTATTCGAATCTCTTAGGTTTCGCTCCTTGTTGCTAGGTAGGGATTTCTTTGCCTCTTTTATGTGTTTATATGTTGATTAGGTGTGGAGATCGTGCTTTAAATCGTTGGTTATTGTGTTATGCTTGCCCTTGAGTTTTCTGCACAAAATCGCTGCTCGTATTGTTCCCATATCGATACAAGTGTTGGTGTATCGATACGCTGAAGGAATTTGCATTCCAGTAGCTTCAAAATCTGTCGTAGTGTTCCTTTATCGATATAATTATTTTTTTATCGATACTCCAAACTTTCCCGTTTCGATACAATTATTTTTGTATCGATACTCCTTGGCTTTCTGGGCAGTTTTGCCCATGTTGCTCTGATTCAACTGTTTTGAACCCCGGATACTTTTAGTACCTTTTCGACACCTACTAACCTATCTCAAACAAGTTCAATTGACTTCCCTTGATAAATCGATGTTATCATTGATCCGTTAGCCTTCTGTTAATAAGGAACGTATAAGGAATTACTAGGTTAAAACCATGTTGGAATGCATCTTAATGATTGATTGACTACTTGAGAGTACTTATGGCATAATGTTAGCATTGTTGGCATAAAGTACGATGATCTATGAATGAACGTGATCATAAGAAAGTCTTAGTTAACGTATTAAGTAAGGAAATAGTTGTTGGGGGTCAAAAGTTGGGATAGGGAGTCTCGTAACGCAAGGGGTGGTAATACGAAGACTCATTTGGGTCTCGTAACGCAAGGTGGTAATACGGTGATCCAAGTTGTTAAGGTTCTCCGTAATGCAAGGGGTGGCAATAAGGTAATCCTCGTGGTGTTATACTATAATGCAAGGGGTGGAAATACAGACGGTGAAGATTGGTGATAGCGAGTCGTGTCGAGATTGTTAGAGTTATTGATGTCTTGTGAATCTTGTGGCTGGTTGTGATAATACCATGTCTTAGAACTATCGTAGCGAATGTTGGCATACCTAAGTGTTGATTGCTATCCACCGATTGAGCTATTCATCTTGTCTACTTCTCTTGCACTTATCTCCATATTTGCATATAGAATTGGTAAAGATTTTTCTACTGGGCTAGTGTAGCTCAACCTATCATTCTTCTCAAGTTCAAATACCGGACAACAGCATGCATGCTTCATGTGTTGGGATGTGAAGAATTTTGAAAGCTGACTCCATTTAGTTACTTAATCATCCTTGTAATGACATCCATTTAAGATGGGTTTGTAACCTAAGAACTTGTCTGTACATTTACTTAAGCTTAATTTGGACTGGAGTGCCAATGTTGTGTATATTTAAACTTTGGGACTTACTTTGTAAAATTAAATAGGTGGGAACTCTTTTGGGTATTATTTATCTTATGCGAGGATCTTTATCGAAATGGTATATTTATTTATGTTGAAAATTGAGGGCGTAACACTACCTCTGTCAGATCTCATGTTCGTCGCGATGAGTTTGTTATGGTTTATTTCGAGTTTTAATGGCAAAGAACCGATTTAGATCTGTTTATTTTTTGTTTTAGTTCAGATCTGGAAGTCTGTGTAATATGTAGGTTTTTTTGTATTGTTAGTTGTGTTTTTGGTGTATGAAGTATTGAGTTTTTGGTTCAGATCTGTGTTTTGTGTATGGAGCATGTGGTTTTTGTAAATTGAGCATGTGAATTAACAGTTAACACTACTACTTAACAGTAAAAAATCAACGTTTAGGGTTTGGGGATTGAAAACACTGGTCATTAACAGTTAAAATTTAGGATTATGGAATAAAAATACAGCTAATTAACAGTTAAAAATTAGAGTTAAGGGCTAAAAACATAGCTAATTAACAGTTAAAAATTAGGACTTCATGGTTATAGGATTGAAAACGCTGCTAATTAACAATTACAAAATTAGTAGTGATTTTAAGGAGTTAAATATGTAAATTTTGAATATATAAATTTAAATTTAAAAAGAAAAAACAAAAAAGGGAGGAAAAAAGAGAAGAGAGAGGATAGAGAGGAATGAAAGGGTATTCTTGAAAAAAAAATATATGGCCAGGACCTAGTCAGCTATGCATTCTTTTTTATTTGTGCGCTAGGACTTGAAGGAAAGAAATCCACTCCCATAAGACCGGCCGGGAAGAACAACAAATATGGTAAAATGACGGCCCAGGACGTGTTTTGATAATTAATACCTGCCAAGAATATGCTAAGAACATTTGTTAATGCTGAAAATGCCCTTGACGGGTATTAATTATCAAAACACGTGACCGTCATTTTCCCTAAAAATATTGAAGTGCCTCTAAAATTTAAGATTCTTGGAATGCTCCCAAGCCTCTTGGGCCTTGTGCCTGGGCTGAATGCTTGTTAGTAGTAGTTTAATATATGCACTCTACGCAGAATAAAAACAGAGTTGAAACAAATTACGAAATAGACAATTAAATTACTCAATTTGGCGTTAGATTACTCGAAACTGACTACAGATCTACCAAACCATTTCTATGGAGCTATGAACATTATGCAGTTGGGGCCGTTTGGCGTAAGATGGTCTCTTCCCCACCACAACTCGAAACACCAAAATAATTACTAGTTCCAAGAATGATAGTAGTAAAAGTAACCTAAACACTAAAATGGAATTCCATTCCTCTGGGGGGGGGGGGGGTGTTGCGCGCATAACCGCCTCAATGCGGTGTTTTGACATGGCCTATTTTCTCAACCATAACCGCGTTAACGACATCCTTGACAAAGACATAAAAACATTCTCTGCAAGAGCTAGGCATTACTGTGGACATTCTACGGAGTTGTTGAACTTCAACTTGATTTCCATGGCAACATACAGAGCTTGGAAAGGAACGAACACCAGGTTTTGGCCGTTCTAAACCACATGCGGCTAAGAAGGAGTGAGTAGAAAGTCTTGCCATTCCCTTAAATGCATCCACTCCTGCACTACTGTAGACATTCTACGTGTCTTCTCCACTTTATACAGAGTAAAATTTCACAAATGGTCAATCGAATTTCTATTCAACCCTATAGAAGCTTTTTAAAATTGTAAATTTTCCTTTTAGTTTACTCAACAATCCCCTCAATTGACAATTGACATCCAACATCTGATTTTTACCTTCAAGCTGGGATGTGCAGTCCCACAAGGAAACGACCCCAACAGTTCGTACCACATTTCCCAACAGTCTAAGAACAATCGAGTTACGGAAAAGATGCACAAAGAGAAAAGCACAGAAGTACTAAGGGCCCTTTTTTTTTTTGGCCGCAGCATCGAATTGAGCTATAAATCCACGGGGATCACATATTCTAACTAACTCAAAGAAGATTCAATTTACTCAATGATTGCCTTAGCGTTCCGACCTCCATATGGGGACAGATCGTTGTTCGCTAGGTGCGGATTAGATATCCGTTGGCTACAAAATCCCACAAAAACATGGGATATAGTACCACTAGAAAACGGAATTGCTAACCCCATCATTGTTAATCTGATGAGATTGAATTCCGGAAAAAACGTACTTTAACGATTTGTGCATGATCCAGTCAAACAAAAGGACCCTAAGTTCAAACAAAATATCCATACCTATTGGTGTATCTCTGGTCAGAAGCTTCAGATTGAGCTTGACAAGAGACTGAATCGCACTCTTGGCATTATCTTCATGTATAGACTTGCTTCCAGCACAACTTTTTTCCATTCTAGCCTTTTCATTTGGAAGTCCCATATAGGAGGACGAAGACACTTCCAGTTTGGCAGAAGTTGAGTTAGAACCTGAAGTCACTGGTCCAGCTGGAGAAACCAATCAAACAGATCCGTCAAGCTCATGTAAACCATCCGCTGGTTGTGCACATAATCTTCCTTCTGTTGGCTTCCCCACATTTCCATGGCAAACATTATCTAGAACTGACACGTGGATATGGTCTCCTGGTGATTGAGAGATTGGAGAAATCTCGTTGAATTTCAAAATCCTCTTCGGAGTAATAATACTGTGCCTCTACATCTATCTGAGGTTTATGACGAACCGTTCCTTGTACAGAAGAATAGCATCTGTTATGCTTTCGTGATCTATTTTTCACAAGATCCTTAGCCCGAAGAGGTTTGCTACTTGATACCGGAAGGCTAGAACTTGGTTTAGCTTTTCCGACTGGGGTAATTTTACTTTGCTTAAATTATCTTTCGAGGACTTAAGAACAACGCTGGTTTTCCCATGAACCTGTTCCATTGACTTGGCTGCATCCAACATTTTCCATGCTTTGACTACATCATTAAGACCCTCTTTCAGATACATTATTACCAGAACAATGCGGCTGGTTTGATCTGCCCGAAGATGTGGCACCACCTTCCACATTTCTCAGCTTTGTATCGTCAGCTCGATCAGATGATTTGGATGTAAAACTCAAGGATCCCTTACGAAAAGCATTCCAACTTTCACGTAACTCATGCATACGACCTTGCACATTTCGGCAAATGCCGCAGCGTTCTTGCACCCAGGTCAGGGTTGGTTCTCGTCTCAGAAGGAATAGGAGTTGACAAGTTATTCAGATGTGCTGAAACTCTGGTGGGAGGTCTCTCAAGTACTCTTGGCCTGGATTCTCGTCTAATAGCAAGAATAGAATCATGCTCTTCCACCAACAGTCTTTCACCCAAGCTTCTAAAACTCAATGGGGTGTCACTCTTATCATGTTCAGCTTTAGAAACAGTGCAGTCATTGCAAAACCAATCGCCATCTGGGACAGTGGCTCCCAGACGCACACAGAAAGTATGGGATGCGGCGTCACAAAGGTCACAAAGTAGAAGAAAATTTTCATTTCCCTCACTGTTACACACTGTACATTGAACTTCCAAATATGGATGCGGAGGCCCAACTGTCGCGTTTCCAAAACAATATTAAACCTACATTGCAAAAATAGCACAGCAGTGCGAACAATAATTAATCAGTCTCTATGCCATCAGGAACAGGGATCGTTATGGTACATGGGACCAGAATTTGGTTTCTTGTGACTTGTATAAACAACACTAG
Organism: Rhododendron ovatum; assembly: GCA_019656835.1. Taxonomy (NCBI): domain Eukaryota; kingdom Viridiplantae; phylum Streptophyta; class Magnoliopsida; order Ericales; family Ericaceae; genus Rhododendron; species Rhododendron ovatum. The sequence continues at coordinate 25,954,831 of CM033797.1, read as the reverse complement.
TAGTAGAATTTAATTAAAACTTGAGATCTTTTCTTTATGCATAAAACTCTACTCAAAAAGCATTGTCACTTCCCTTTGTATACACTTTATCTTACCAAGACTTCACGCCTTAGAAATTTCAAGGAATTGTACTTGAGAACTTTTAAATAACTACTGGAAATCAAAGATCAAACTACAAAGAGTTGCAAAACGTAAACCTACTTCTTAGCTAATTTAGAAGCAACTGGTACACGCAATCTTCCATTCCCAGCCTGACCGAGCATACCGTATCCTTCTCCAATTCCGCCACCAAAATAAGTTCCTTCAGCTACTCCAAACTGATTCCTATTGGCCATCTTCCTCATGTCCATAATAGCGTACCTTTGCTTTGTCCTCCTCAACCGCCGCCCGCGCTTTGCCGGTGGTGGCTCTTGCCACGGAATCTATGCATGCCACGAGTATTGATTTTCCAGCCAGTAACTGGCAGGCGTGCATCCTTAGAGAAGGGGGTGTACTCCGAAAAATGTCTGTTTCTTCAATATAGCCCACACGAAACTGAGATGTTGTCGCGGTAGAAAAACCTGCTAAGTTTGTTTTCGAGTAGCCGGACAGTGCAAGAAGGCAGGTTAGCTAATGGTGATAAACCACCAGCAGTCACCATAAGTTTGGCCGCATCTGCGCTCCCGACAATAGCAGAAAGATTCGGTGCAATATGTCCCATTCTAGTCTCCAGAAAATCAAGCACCTTTTTCCTTGACGAATCAAGAGCAAGAGCAAGAGAACGGTCGCACGCGTCAATGGTGTTTTGAAGGACTTGCTCCGGAAGTCGTTTACCTCTAGTGGTTGAAGCCGTGATGGAAACCACCATGATAGTGGCGGAGGGTAGTAAACCATCCAAGTCGACTAGGGTCAGGTCCGTTTCATTGCCGATCTTTTTAACTAGTCGAGCATAATCGATAGGGTGATAAACAAGTGATTGAAGCTCAGGGAATTTCGACCGGTAGTTGTCTCGGATAAAATTATGGACGATAGAAATCTCATTCTCAATGTCAACTGTCAATGCTGTGCAGTCAACTATTAACTGGTAGTCTTGTAGAACTATGCCACTACTGCTATTCGACATATCAGATCCCTTTTTCTCAAGAGCATCTTCAACTTTCTGCATGATATCGAGGTAGTGCTGTGTTTCAAGCAATTTAGGGACTGTGTCCGAATCGTCGTAATTAACATTATCCAGATCAATGTCGTCTTCTTCTTCCAAGTTTTCCAGATAATAGCAAAATCGATCAGCCCACCCGTCATCGCCATCATCGCAGCATAAAGATGATCGCAGCGGCTGCATCGCTGCCTGGAGGCTGCGCCTCCGTCTTCTGTCTTCTTTGACCATCACTTCTCTCTCCCTCTCCCTCTCCCTCTCCCTCTCTCTCTCTCTCTCTCTCTCTCTCTCTCTCTCTCTCTCTGTGTGCGGTGGTGGTGGTGTTGTTTGGATCTCTCTTCTCTTCTCTTTTCTCTCTGTTGTTAAGATCTCTGGTCCGTCTCTCTCTGTGTTCAAAGTGCAAACCCTACTCTCGCCTAATCACATATTTATAGGTAGTACTACTCCGTAATAAAATAGAATTATAATAATAGTAAAACGTTTCCTAATCTCTTGGTGGGTTATTTCCTACTCCCACTCGGATACCTCTCTTTCCCCTAAACCATTCATAACTGTTCACTTAATATAAAATCTAGGGAAAATTTTGGGAATGGTTCCACCGGTTTGTATGAAATCTCAATTTCGTCCATATAGTATTAATTTTGTCACCATTAATCATATACTATAAATTAATTTTTTTTAAAATAAAGACGAAAAAATATTAACGTATTGACTTATTTTGTCTTTTATTCAAAAAAAATTGGTTGGACCTGAATTTTCTTTTTCCTTCACCGTAGTGGCTGTCTTTTTCTTTCTTTTATCCGCGACGGTTCCCTTTTGTTTTTCCTTAGGCATTACTTCAGCCTCTCTTTTATACTTTCCAACAAAAAGAGTAAAATCCGTAGCTATGCAACGGTATTCTCTGTGCATGAAATTGAGAACTAAAATAATTTATGCTTAGGAAAGACACGTCGAGCCTAGATTCATTAGTTGTAAAATCGAAGACGATTCATTCATACCAACTGAAGATAGATGATGTCTGATTTTCAATCACATCCGATTTTCTTGGCGGTATCACTAGGTCTTATAGTTTTTAGTGAATCAATGTCATTTTGGTAATCGGTTTCTTAAATTAATATAATCGCTTGGTTACGAAGTTATGGTGGATTCGAAACCATAAGACCTTTTCAATATATCAATTCAACATCTCTCTTGCTTTTGATTATTTAGATAATTTTAGTTAACCAAACTCCAATCACTCTTTCTTGAATTGAATTAGGAATTGACTTTAAAAATAAATAACTTTTAGCCTTTTGTTTTTCGTGATACGATACCTGGATTTAAACCACTATTCTATTTGAGTTGAGGTTTAGCTCAGTTTTAATTATTTATTTTTGTGTGAAAGACGACCAACCCATAATTAAAAGTTGTCACATCATCTTTTGGTTATACATTTAGTGCATGACTAAAATTAGCAACTCTAAGCTCCACAATGGCCTAATCAAAATGAGTTGGCAAAAATTTCAAATCCAACAACCGGTTCTTTTTTTTTCTCAATCTAATGATCTTGCATATTGAATGACATCATCAGCGGAGGCATATGGGGACTAGTGGGGGCACAGACCCCTCACTGGATGCTTTTGGTTTTTTTTTTATTTGTAAAAAAATATCTTAGAACTTTTAGTGTATTACATTTGAACAAGAAAAATTCATTGAGTACTCTTGGGGCACTGCCACATGTTGTCCCAATGCTCCTCTCCAACACATGTTAATGTGAGATTTATAAGACTAAATATATGAATCCCGCAAAAATATGTGATAGGGTATTAGGGCACCACCTGCAATGTCTCAAAATCACTAAATGATTTATTACTCAGCAAGCTCCATTCACTAAACTTCGCTTCCAAACCACCACATGTTTATGGAATTATAATTATGGAGTACTATCTTATCATAAAATGCTAATCAAGCAAGGCTCCTTTTCACCTTCTCCCTTATTTCTTTAATTTTTTTAAATATATTAATAAGACCTCTCTCTTTTGTGTTGAAGACGATTTGTTTAGACCTAGAAAATGAAATATGTTGCTTAATGAACCTATACATTTATCTGCAACATAAAATTGTTTTCAATTTTTTTTCTTTGTACCTATCTTAAAATTTTTTGGTAGTTAAACAATTTTTAAATAGGAACATGTATAGAAAAAATAGTTCAAAAAAATTGAAGGCGTGTCAAGTTCGTAAAAAAGATTGAGATAATTTTGTGTTTTTCACAACAAAATCGTGTGCATGGATTGTGTCCTCATTGGTGCGAATTTCTGGCTATGCCATTGGTATTAGATATGTAACCCACATAATACCGCATGCTCTTTTGGTGTATTACGCAAAAGAATACACAATATTTCTATTGGCAAAAGAATACACAATATTCCTATTGTACTAGCTTTTACTCTCCTATGCATTCCCATCTAGCTCATGAGTTTTGCATTCCAACTGAATGAGAATCTTATGCTCTTTCTATTCATTTACGATACATAGTGTGACCTCAAGTTATTTATGCATGAAGAAGACCGTCAATAGGTTTTCACGTTTGCACCCCCACTCTGCACAACTTAAAAAAATCTCTTTTGATTGTCATTGACAATCTTCTGGAAAAAATAAAATATTGGAGGAAACTAAAAATACATCATATACTGTGGTTTAAATCCCGTCTCAATTTAGTACATCGTCACGTTGTCGGATTCGGAGTCCCTATATTGAGGCAAGGCATGCACTATATGATCGATTATAGCCCTCCAAAATAGCGTAGTTTTGCTAAATGATTGCTTGTGGCTCCAGCATATTGTGAGTGTATCTCATGTGTGGGGAAATTATTCATTCTCACAAAGTGTTAGAGATACAAGGATCCGGGCTCATTTAGCAAAACTACATGTTTTGTCTTAGCCAATAACGAGAGAGTGAAACGAAACTAGCTTGTAGGACAATTAGAATCATTTTTTCATCAACTCAGGAGTTTCAATCTTCATCCCCGTTCAATATATTAATTTTGTGCTAAACTCTAATGTGTAAGACAACTCACAAAAAGTAAGGGTGTTCTTCTGATGGAACTTTGGCTTCTACTTGTACAGAGTAGGTACAAACACACATGATAAATTCAATAAATTAGGGAGGGATATTGTATCTGGAAAGGGACAAATCATAGATCTTTTTCAGTACTGCATTGATTTATTATCGTAAAGTGCTTGAATATCTTTAAAGAGAGCGAGAATTTCGTGTCACCGCCTTAATAATTTGTCCATTATAATTTTATTTATGGGTGTTCATTGTTGTGAATTCTGATATCACCAACACTTGCTAGGTGGAATTGTTTCCTTCTGGTTCTCTATTGTACTACTGGATCATCGAATAATAAAGTTTCAAAATTATATATAGGATTCTAGCTTACATTTCATAAATGTCTTTGTAACCCCCATAGGCCGAGCTCCCTTTTGGTTGGCAATTTCATGACAAAACACACGTTTATGTGTAGCCCCATTTTATCGAGTTGCATTTTCTGTTGGAACTTGGGTGTGTATTTGTAAAACATTGAGTTTTTCACTAGTCCCACATTGGCTAGTCATAAAAGTTTTATCTACTTTAAATGACTTTGCACACTAATGGATTTGTGAATGAAGACCCCAGGAGAGGTCTTGCGCGCTCAGGAAAATGGCCGGCAATTTGGAAAATTGATTCGTTAACCAGTTAACTGGGTGTGCGTCACGAGTTAATCGCGCAAGGGGGGTGCAAATCCGGGATTTGAGCCTCGCGCACGTACTAGTAAAGCCCACGTTTTTGCTAAATAATTAAGCATCTTTTCTTTTTCAAAATGGAAAACGAAAGAAAAACGCGTTTAAATCATGTGATTAAGAACTGATTTTCAGATTGATTAAAAACATGTGCTAAATCAAAGCAATTTGGTTTTCGGTTTTCTTCTGTGCAGAGAAGACCGAGCAGAGGCGGTGGATTCTGGGCTGTTTTATCCTGGGGACGGCGTGGTGCTCAACGAACTGCTTGCACAATCTGGGCAGAGCCACGAAACATCTTAAAGAAAGCGACCTAGCTAGTCCGCGACTCAATCCAGCCGTAGTTCTACAAATTGGTATTCTGTTTTCAATAGTAGAATTCGAGGTAATCCGTTCTTGTTTTTCAAGCAGTCAATACAACATTTTCTTTTATATCTTTTTAGAGAATCTGTTTAGGATTGTGAAAAAAAATCTCGTTGATATGTAATGTGTGCGAGCGCAGTAATTTATAGTGAAGAGTTTTCGGAAAGTATTGGAATGGGTTGGAAGCTACCTGTGAGCCCATGAGTTTTTTGTGTACCTTGAAGAGTTAAAAGAAGATTTATGGATTCTTTGTGCTAAAAAGTTCAACTTCAAGGGGTTTTCTACCTCAACAACAATCAATTTTTGAAGAAAAGCCCTAGATGGATTCCTAGGCAAGTTTAAGTCCTTCGGTAGATTCCGGAAGACAAACAGAAGACTTGTGGATTCAAGGCAGTACCGGTCAAAGCACTGAGTGTGACGATTGATGAGAATTCATAATTGTAGGTATGTTTGGTTGTAACTACACATTGAGTACAGTGTTTTGATTCATTCCCATGATTTTTTCCCTTTTAGGATTTTACACGTATATCCTGGCGTTCTCTGTTCATTGATTCCGTTCGTGCGATTAATTTAGTCATCACTTAATGGATTGATTAATTAAAGGATTCATACATAGCAAATATTTATTATATACCTAGACAAGTTAGGATTTTTCAGTCTCCAAATGCTACAAAAAGTAACATAGTAAAAGTAAATTGGATAATGAACATCTACAACCGACAAGGGCTTCCATCGAGAATATTCTATGCTAAAAAATGTATAAACGGATTCATTTTTACATTTGGCTTTGGGCTCCCAACTCATCTTGAAACTCGATTGATCACTCGAAGCTGCTGTTGCATCCTCCTCCTCCTCCCTATTCTGGATCTGCTGAAGCTGAATATCTAGCTACTTCTTCCCTCAGGTTGCTGTAGAAACACCACAACGATTGATTATGCAATTGTACAGAACATACCGTAGCAAATATCTCGTCGGAAAATAATACTACTAAGAAGAATGCGAATAGAGACGACATACCTTGTTGGTATATAATTTGATCACATCATTTAACAACTCGTCTCCAACTAGTTGCCTCAATCTATAGATCAATTGGGCTCGTGAGATCTTTTTTTCCTGTTAGCACGGCACAATCGAGTTCTTACTATCTCTTTTTTCGGTTACATAAGCATAAATGGAAAGGCAAAAAAAAAAGGGCCAACTTAGATGAGAAAAATTGCACATACTACAATTTCCAAACAGGGTGAACAAGTAAGAAAAAAATAAGAGTGAGAAAGAAAAGATGAACTTACACGGAACATGCTTTGATATTTATGTATCAACACCATTTTTGAAGGAGGTAAGACGTTTGTCAGCTCGGGAATTAGAACAGAAAACCCTACACATTGTGTACTGGGCTTGTATACAGGAGTTCGATCCCTTCCGAAACCTTATCAAATGACATCAGACTAATCCAAATAAATGAAGCTTAAAAACAAAATAGGAAAGCCCAAATGAAATTTTACGTTTCTTTTTCATCAACAAAACAAATATGCTTATACGTTAATATCCCTTTGCCTCTAGAATATGCATAACAATCACATATATATTCAAAGAAGAAACAGTAATGGTTTTATGTCCCTTTACCTCTAGAATTGAGAGTCCTGAAACTGACCACGTAGCTGGAAAAAATGCGGGAGTTCATGTAAGCCTCCCATATTATGAACCTTGTCGGTGTTGAAAGATTATCAACTCCCGAATCAAATTCGCTTGAACTTGGTTTGAACTGTTTCGAACCAGACCTTACTTCTTCCATTTTTCCCAATATTACGCTACACAGCAATATATGCTGGAGCCCGTATTCATCCACAGGTGATGACAATAGCCTGTACAGTGCCCAAAATTAAAGAAAAGAAAAAAAGAATTTAGTCGCACAAAATAAATAATTCCGAAATTAGGGGGAACAAGCGAGTAATGCTTAATTGAATATTTGAATTCATTTGCATTTCACTCCCTTTTTTTTGAACGGCTGCATTTCGCTCCTTGTGTTAGGCATTTGGGCAAAGAGTGGTCATTCAAAATTCGGTGAAATTCTTTTTTTTTTGGGATTTCCCCTCTGTTCTTTGACATAAGAAATTCGAAGAATAAATTATTTGACCAATTAAAAGCTAACAAAAAAGTTGGTTAGAGAGAAAATTTTCTAGCCTTTTTTTTGCTTTAATAGTAATGACAAAAGAGATTCAAACAAAATCATGCAAACAAGCCCTGAAAAAGAAAAAGGACAGCTAAAAGTTGATTTCTCTCCACATTTAATAAAGAGATTTTGTAGAAAAATAATGCGAATTCGATCTGTTGTTTCATGCTTACCCATCCATGACAAATTCCAGAGGAGACAAATATACTCCAAAACCATCCTCATCATTGGCCGATTGTCTGCATCTATGGAAACCATGGGATATGATTCCACAGAGCTCGTCCCTTGATCCTCCGTACCATGCGTGCTTTATATTTCCATTTCCTCCACGTTTATTCACCATTTCAGCAGAGGAAATGCGAAAAGCTTCCAACCGTCCATTGGGACCAGACCATGGTATTTTATGGACAGCCTCGACTTTTTTGTCCTTTAATCCACCACCATGAGCAACGCATCTGTTGATGATTTTATAGCATTTACTTCCTTCTTCTATCTTAGTCAATCCATTGCTTTTGAAAATTCCGAATTCTTCGAAAACGGAAGAAGAAAATGAATAATCATCATCCGAATCGAAACTTGGGATTTCGTTTTCGTCGATGCTTATGGAGGTTCGCTCTTCTAGATCACCAAAATGTTCCATCTATCCATGCATGCAAAAAAACACCTCAAATGTGTCAAAATTTAAAAACCAGTTATAGGCTACGAAAAAGTTGAAATTTGAGTAAAGCTTACAGGACTTTGCAGATATACACAAAAGGCAGGAGGAGAGAAAGGAAGGCCTTACCTCAGATAATCTCAGTTTGTCCTTGGATAGTCTAAGCGAATATGGGGACAGACAGGTGCTAAAGAATATTGGCTTTACACTTCTGTCTTTATAAGCGAGTGACCAAGTCATATATATATATTGGTGGTCCGAATGTTTTGTCCCCACCTTGCTCTTTTCCTGTCGCATGGCATCGTGTATTCTCGTATTTTGCAACAAGAAAAGGCCATCGAATAGGAAAAATGGAAATATATAAAGGATTCCGACCAATTAATCGGGATGAAAAAATAGAAACAGGCGAAGTTTCCGATTAGCCGAACAGAAACTAAACTTTTCTTCTGATCAATTATATATTTGGGGCCCGCTACGTGAATCTTTTTTTTTTACTTCGACTTTGCGCTCATTTTTCTTAATCTAACTTTCTATGAGGACACGAGTGATGGCGCACATATACTTCAGCATCACAAACAAATATACAAGAACGAATAGAGGAAAACAATTGACGATAATGATTTTGATCGTCTTTTGCGACCTAACATTCTATCTCCAAGCGACTGGGACAGAAGGACGAGCTTTTATAATTTTGCGGAGTAGTCCGTTAACAATTGTTAATGCAATATGCCACGTGGGATTGGCATTATAAACATTCCACGACGGAAAAATTCTCACTTTCTTGTCATAAGAACGTCTAGAAACATCTTCAGATATCTTTTAAACTCTTATGTCATTTTAGGGCGTATCAAGAAATTACGGTCAATATAAGTTACTCAAGAGAAAACGTTTTTGGAGATGTATTAATTAGAAACACCATTCCTTTAGTACTTGGGGTTGAGCAATTTAAAATTCCCTTAGGTGTGTGATTACGAATCACCTTCTCTTGGACAATAAAAGTAACTACTCATTTGTTAGCTTTCCCAAACCTCAAGGGAGGTCTCTGCATTTGTCAGAAACCTCAGGAGAGATTAGTGAAATTTACCTTAAGAGATAAAATAAAATAAAAAAGTATATCAGCAACTTTACTTTAGACGGAAATTTATTAACGTCACGTGAGTAATACCCATATTTAATAACAAATCCACTTGTATTAGGAAATACTAATAATTCGCATTTGCTAATCTCCCTTAAACAAATTTTGAGATTACCTTAACACCCTGCATAAATATGTACGTATCCTTTTTACTTGGACAATCTTAAATTACTGTTCGTTAGGTATTTCATAATTAATTATAATAAACAAACAATAAATTAAAGGAATTTGACAAATCCACCTGAACCAGGAAAGTATTTACACGCATTTGTTAATCTACCTAAAACAGATTGGGATTGAATAATTTAAAATTACCTTGATGCCCCTGTTTAAATTTGTTTCCCTTTTACTTCGACAATCTTAAATAACTATTTGTTAGCTTCCCAAAATGTATACGGTTAACTCTAGACAGCAATGCTAGAACAAATAAATTTGGGTTGAGCAATTTTAAATATTTATTTGCAGTTATTAGATCGAGCATCTCCAACATTGACCCATTTTAAGACTCAAATTTAAAATTTGGACAAAACCCACAAAAAACTCTTTCCTATCGTTGACTCAAACCCTTTCCCATTTTGGATTTTACTCATTTCTTTTCCCAAATTTAAAACAACCCAAGTCTCTCCTCATTTTTTTCCATAATATTCCAACAACTCTTTTCTCTTTTCAACGGCTCCTTCCATGTCATTCTGAGAGCATGGCATCATAGATGCAAGCTTGGATACCTCTCTCTCTCTCTCTCTCTCTCTCTCTCTCTCTCTCTCTCTCTCTCTCTCTCTCTCTCTCTCTCTCTCTCTCTCTCTCTCTCTCTCTCTCTCTCTCTCTCTCTCTCTCCTTGGATATCTGAATGCTGAAGTCTCGACGATGTCTCCCTATTCTCTCCGGAAGAATCCTAAAGTTGGTTGCGAAATAAGAACCACGTTATTGAGGAGAGATATGTGCTACCCTTTTGGCCAAAATTGTTGGGGGAAACAAAAATGGAGGGAAATAGTCTTGAAAGCATAAAAAAATAATATATTTGGATAAGGGATCATTTTGCCATTGGAGTGAGCCTGACCTAAAATGGGTTTTACCCAAATTGGAATAAAATTTTGGGTCAAGGCTAGAAATGCTCTTAGATTTCCTAAAATGAATTTGGGTTGAGCAACTCAAAATTAGCTTAACATCTCCACAGGATTACATCTCATCCTTAGTTGGACGCATCTCTGTAGGCAATCTTTTGATTTCTTATCAATCTTTTGAGCTTGATTAGCATGCTCTCTTATTTGTTCTTCTTTATTTATATAATATTCCTTTTTCGCCGTTCAAAAAAAAAAGGATGGAGCCAGAGGGATCTAATAGGGGCGGCCATCACGGCAAGAATGTTCGAAAATGCAATTATTATATGTAAAAAAAATTCAACCCCAACTCATATAGACTCACCACTACCAGACTTTGTTTCTTATTTTTTGCTATATACTAGTCCTAAGTTCTCTATTTTTTTTTTTTGAAGAAAGGATAACAAAAATAGTATTCCAAAACTAAATTCAATGGGCCAAAGTGAAATAATATAAAGAATGAGATCCGATTAAGAGAAAAAAAAAACTCCACACTTTTACCTAAAACAACTTAATCTAAAAAATTAAACAAGTTAACCTAAACAGTTACCACTGTGCACGACTCGACAGTAGTAGATTTCTCGTTTAGTGGACTTCCAAATTTTTAAATTTCCAATGTCGACACTGTGCAGTAGTTGAATTTCATACAGGGTTGTAAACAAGCCAAGCTCAAACAGCTCAGCTCGTTTACTAAACGACCCAAAAACTCTTGAATCTTAACGAGCCGAGCTTAGTCATCACTAAACGACTAAATAATTTAGTTCAAAGAATGATAGTAGAAAGTAACCTAAACACTACAATGGAATTTTCCATTCTTCTCTTGGTGGGCGGGCTACAATAACATCCAATCACATACCATTATGCCAGCATAACCGCCTCAATGCGGCGTTTTGACATGGCCTCTTTTTTCAACCATGACGGCGTTAAAGACATCCTTGGCAAAGAAGACATAAAAACATTCTCTGCAACAGCTAGGCATTACTAACCAAATTTTGGCTTACATGTCATAAATGTCTCCAAATGCCACAAGAAGTAACAGAGTAAGAACATCTACAACCAACAAGGGCTTCTATGAATATTCTACGCTAAAAAGATGTATAAACGGTCCCATTTTTACATTTCGCTTTGGGCTCCCAACACATCTTGAAGCTCGATTGATTACTTCCGCTGAGATGATCAGTCGGTTCGGACCTCCACTTAGTTTCACCCAAGCTTCATCCTAGTCATGGATAGATCACCCAAGTTCGGGTCCATAAGCAGTGACAATTGCCCTATGAAGACTCGATTTTGCTACAGCTCCGGTGGGTTCCCTTAACCAAGCCACTTACATGTCATAAATGTCTCCAAATGCTACAAGAAGTAACAGAGTAAGAACATCTACAACCAACAAGGGCTTCTATGAGCAGTCCCATTTTCACATTTCGCTTTGGGCTCCCTACACATCTTAAAGCTCGATTGATTACTCAAATCTGCCTGCTGCATCCTCCTTCTCCCCCTATTCTGGATCCGCTAAAGCTGAATATCTACTTCTTCCCTCAGGTTGCTGTAGAAACACCACAACGATTGATTACTTGAATGTGCAATCGTACAGAACGTACCACAGCAAATACCTCATCAGAAAATAATATTATAAAGAATGCGAATAGAGACGACATACCGTGTTAGTATATAACTTGATCACATCATTTAACAACTCATCTCCAGCTAGTTGCCTCAATCTATGGATCAATTGGGCTCGTGAGATTTTTTTTTTCTGTTAAGCGCAGCACAATCGAGTTCTTACTATCTCTTTTTTCGGTTACATAAGCATAAATGAAAAAGAAAAGAAAAGGCCAACTTAGATGAGGAAAATTGCTCACACTACAATTCCATACAGGGTGAACAAGTAAGAAAAAAATAAGAGTTAGAAAGAAAAGATGAACTTACACGGAACATGCTTTGATATTTACGTATCAAAGCCATTTTTGAAGGAGGTAAGACATTTGCCAGCTTGGGAATCAGAACAGAAAACCCTACGCATTGTGTATTGGGCTTGTATACAGGAGTTCGATCCCTTCCCAAACCTTATCAAATGACATTAGAGTCTCAGGCTAATCCAAATGAACGAAGCATAAAAACACAACAATAGGAATGCCCAAATGAAATTTTACGTCTTTTTTATCAACAAAACAAATCTGCATAACCTCATATATATTCAAAGAAGAAACTATAATTTGTCCCTTTACCTCTGCCATTGAAAGCCCTGAAACTAACGACGTAGCTGGGAAAGATGCGGGAGTTCATGTAAGCCTCCCAAATTATGAACCTTGTTGGTCTCGAAAGACTATCAACTCCAGAATCAAATTCGATAGAGCTTTGTTCGAATTGTTTCGAACCGGGACGTACTTCCTCCATTTTCCCCAACACTACGTTACACAGCAATAAATGCTGGAGCCCATATTCATCCTCAACTGACGACAACAACCTGCAAAATACATAAACAATTATTGTAGTACTTTTTTTTTCAATTGTCAGTATTTTTTGGTTGATCTCTAAATATTCTGACAAGAAAATTGTTCAATTAAAATCAAACAAGCCCTGGAAGGAGGAAGAAGCAAAAAGAACAGTCAAAAGTTGATTTTGTCCAAATTCAATACGTAACTAGAGGTGTAGTCAACTGGAAATGAAAAACAGCGGTTGTTTCATGCTTACCCATCCATAACGAACTCCAGTGGATACAAGTGTACCCCAAAGCCATCCTCACCATTGTCCGATTGTCGACATCTTTGGAATCCATGGAATATGATTCCACAGATTTTGTCCATTGATCCCCCATACCAGGCATGCTTTACGTTACCATTTTCTCCACATTTCTTCACCATCTCAGTTGAGGAAATGCGGAAAGCTTCTAAGCACCCGTTGGGATCGGACCATGGGATTTTATGAACGGCCGCCACATCGTTTCCCATACCTTGAGCAACGCATCCAGCGAGGATTTCATAACATTTGCTTCTTTCATGTATTCTTGTCAATCCATTTTCCTTAAAAACCCCAAATTCCTCGAAAATGGGAGAAGAAAACAAATCATCTTCCGAATCGGAAGGTGGGATTTCGTTTTTGTCGATGGTAATGGAGGTTTGCTCTCCTAGATTACCAAAATGCTCCATCTATTCATCCACCAAACAATTCAACTGAGTCAGAATCATAACCATTTATAGTTGATGAAAAAGCTGAAATTAGAGTAAAGGTAATAGAACTTCGTAGATATACAGAAGACAGATAAACAAAAGGATGAAACAGAGAGAAAAAGGCCTTACCTCTGAAAGTTTTTGTTTGTTCTTGCAGATTCCAGAAAGGAGAATATGGAGGATTGAAATTTGGGGAAATGTGGGTAACTCGTATATATAATGTTGGCGGGAATCTTTTGTCAAAATCTTGTCCCCAACCATTTCATGTTTTGCAACAAGAAAGGTCATTGGGTCATCTATTTGGGGTCCGCTACATGAATCTATTTTCAAATTCATTGTCGTGATTTATTATATAGCTTTCTACTTTCTACAATGACAACACAAGTAATGGCTCTGCGGTATCACAAACAAATATGCAAGAAAAAGAAGAGAAAAATTGTTGATGATAATGCTTTGATCGTCTTTTACGACCTGGCATTCTCTCTTCACTCGACGTAAAAATTTCAAGACTACGAAAGAAAACGGGCTATTTATACTGTTGCGGCTAGAGGATCCAATCTTTTGGTAATTTTTAGTGCAATACGACATGTGGGGCCCATTACATAAATCCTACAACAAAGAAAACGTCACATTTATTTTCCGCAAGGGTTTCTTGAAACATCTTCAAATGTTACTTTAAACGCTTATTCCTTTTATCATGTACTTACAAAATTGCACTCAATGTTAGTATAGGGAGAATTTTTGGAGGTGTATTTAGAATTAAGCAGTATTATTCTACAATCATACAAATACTTACACAAATCCACTCACATTCATATTGGGGCCCATACACACTACACTTTCAGTGCGTGTGAACCCGACCAATCATTTTACAACTACACACAAACACTTACACAAACCCACTAACATTCACATTGGGGCCCACACACACTACACTTCCGATGCATGTGGGCCCCACCAAAAAGATTTGAGTGTGTGTAAAGTGTGTGTGGTTGAATAATAATTGAAAAAACATATACAAATGTAACAAATCCACCTGTACTAGGAAAATATTTATTTCACATTTAAAGACCCCCGTAAAGGAATTCGGATTAAGGAATTGAACTTGCCTGGCCCTGTTTAATTCATATCCCTTGTACATGGACAAACTTAAATTACTATTCGTTATCTTTCCGAATATGATAATTATAGAATAGAGACAATATAATGTATGTGACAGCCATTGGGGAGCAATTTTGTATACATAAGCACAAATCCGCCTGTATTTGGCAAGATATTTATTCTCATTTGTTAATCTCCCTTAAACATATGTGGGGCTAACTCGAGACAGCAATTTCTTAACGTCCATGTGAGTAAGACTTAGGTGTATAGACGAATCCACATGTACATGAGAAAATATTTATTTGCAATTGCTAAATTTCCTAAAATGAATTTGGGTTGAGCAATTTGAAAGTTGTATTAATGACTCTGTAGGATTACACATCATGTCATCATCTTTACGTGGATAATATTGAATCATTATTTGTTTGGTTCCATTAAATGATAGTGATAATAAAGAGATAAGGCCAACTCGAAAAATTAACTTTTAATTAATGTCCAAAAAAATGTTCATAGCACTTGGACAACCTTTAGTGGCATTTGTAAAATTGCCTAAGTGAGACATTAATCTCTTGGTAGCTTTCCCCAAACGAGGATGGTAATAAACAGAAGCAAATAGATAGGGATGTAAATGAGTCAAGCTAAGCCGAGCTCAAGTTCGAGCTCAACTTGTTTATTAAATGAGTCAAAAATTTGAATTCAAGCCTTAACGAGCTAAGTTTAGTCATTTAATTAGTAAACGAGTCTCTTTAATCGAGCTAAGCCTCCGTTAAAGAGTCAAGCTTTTGTCAAATGAGCTGAGCATTAATGAACCGAGCCGAGCTTGCAAGCTACAAATAGATATGACGAACTCCACGCGTTAATTTTGCACCTATAAAGTGAGTAATTCCCATGTATATATATAAATAGAAATTTATTTATGCTTGAAAAATAGTTATTAGCATTTTCTATTTTTCCCAAAATCATTAACGAAAAGTAATCCAACAACGAATCCTTGACACTAATTTGGTTTCTGGGTCCACACCAAAGTTAAGGCAAATGACATTTATCATTCACGATTTTGCATACCATTTGCAATTGAAAAAATCTCTTAATTGTTTTTGTGCAATCTTGTGAGGAAGATTATCTGTAACTGGGCATGGAGCGGGATTGGATCCGGTCAATTCGCCTTCTGATCAGTTCAGTCCATTTAGTGTGTCCAGGCCGTCCAAAAGAGTTTTGGATAGCTCAAATTTAAAGAGTGTTTTGTTTTTATTTAAAAACACCCCTTTAAATCTCAGCCGTCCAACCAAACTAGTCTGAAGCAAATTGAGGGATCCGGCCCCGCATGGGGCGGGCTACGTCATGTCACTACCCTGAAACAGGTTTGAGTTATTGAGCAAGAGGTGCTGCCATGGGTAACCATCGCAGCAATATATAAGTAGCCATTAGCGAATGCTTGCTAGTATTAGTTTAATATGCACCCTACACAGAACAAAAAGAGTTGAAACAAAATTATGAAACAGACAATACATACCATGGAGCTATGAGCATTACTCAATTTGGCGTTAGATTACTCGGTACAGACTACAGATCTACACAACAGACAAAAACCATTTCTATGGAGCTATGGACAGTATGAAGTTCGGCATATGATGGTCTCTTCCCCTCCACAACTCGAAACACCCAACTAATTTACTACTAGTTCAAAGAATGACAACAAAAGAAAGCAACCTAAACACTACAATGGAATTCCACCACAGACCACTATGCCAGCATAACCGCCTCAATGCCGCGTTTTGAAAAGGCCTATTTTTTCAACCATGACGGCATTAACAACATCCTTGACAAAGACATAAAAACATTGTCTGCAAGAGCTAGGCATTAGTGTAGACATTCTTCGGAGTTGTTGAACTTCAACCTGATTCCTATGGCAACATACAGAGCTCGGAAAGAAACGGACACCTGGTTTTGGCCCTTCTAAACCACATGCGGCTAAGATGGAGTGAGTAGAAAGTCTTGCAATTTCCTTAAATGCATCCACTCCTGCACAATCACGAATTCGCTTGCTTTATTGAAAATACCAGCAACAAAAATATCACTGATGCATAGAACTGGATTCTATTTAGGTTGTAAATATGTATTTCCCCCGAATTAGCATCAAAATCCAGTAACTCTCTTAAGACACCTCGCCCTTGTAGGGGAAAAACAAAATACAATTTTGTCAACATGTGGGTTATCCATTTTATTTCCGTGGTAAAACTTTCTGAAAGCGGTCACTTTGTGCATATATTGCCAAAGCTTAGGTCTGCCTTCGGTCCTCCCTGCCCATACAACCATCAATTGGGGACTACGTGTCTTCTCCACTTTATATAGAGTAAAACTTCACAAATGGTCAATCGAATTTCTATTCAACCCTATAGAAGCTTTTTAAAATTGTAGATTTTCCTTTTAGTTTATTCAACAATCCCCTCAATTGACAATTGACATCCAACATCTGATTTTTACCTTCAAGCTGGGATGTGCAGTCCCACAAGGAAACGACCCCAACAGTGCGTACCACATTTTTCAACAGTCTAAGAACAATCGAGTTACTGAAAAGATGCACAAAGAGAAAAGCACAGAAGTACTAAGGGCCCTTTTTTTTTTGGCCCACAGCATCGAATTGAGCTATAAATCCACGGGGATCACATATCCTACCTTCAATTGGAACTTTTGTGCTTCAGTCAACTAACTCAAAGAAGATTCAATTCACTCAATGATTGCCCTTGCGTTCCGACCTCCATATTGGGACAGATCGTTGTTTGCGAGGAGCGGATTAGATATCCGTCAGCTACAAAATCCCACAAAACAGGGATATAGTACCACTGGAAATTCGAATTGCTAACCCCGTCATTGTTAATCTGATGAGATTGAATTCCAGATAAAACGTTCTTTAACTATTTGTGCAGGGTCCAGTCAAACGAAAGGACCCTAAGTTCAAACAAAATATCCATACCTATTGGTCTATCTCTGGTCAGGAGCTTCAGATTGAGCTTGACAAGAGACTGAATCTCACTCTTGGCATCATCTTCTTGTATAGACTTGCTTCCAGCACAACTTTTTCCCATTCTAGCTTTTTCATTGGGGAGTCCCGTATAGGAGGACGAAGACACTTCCAGTTTCGCAGAAGTTGAGTTAGAACCTGAAGTCACTGGCCCAGCTGGCGAAACCAAGCAACCAAATCCGTCATGCTCGTGTAAACCATCCACTGATTGAGCACATAATCTTTCTTCTGGTGGCTTCCCCCCATTTCCGTGGCAAACATTCACTAGAACTGAAGGGTGGATATAGTTTCCTGGTGATTGAGAGCTTGGAGAAATCTCATTGAATTTCAAAATCCTTGTCGGAGTAGCAATAGCAATAGCATGCCTCTCCCTTATATATATCTGAGGTTTATGACTCTCAGTTCCTTTTACAGAAGAAGAATAGCATTTGTTATGCTTTTGTGATCTAGTTTTGGCAAGATCCTTCGCCCGAGGAGGTTTGCTACTTGATGCCAGAAGGCTAGAACTTGGTTTAGTTTTTGCTACTGGGGTATTTACTTTGCTTAAATTATCTTTCGAGGATTTAAGAACAATGCTGGTTTTCCCACGAACCTGTTCCATTGACTTGGCTGCATCCAACATTTTCCATGCTTTGACTACATCGTAAGAGCCTCCTTCAGATACATTATTACCAGAAAGATGCGGCTGACTTGATCTGCCAGAAGAAGTGGCACCACTGCTCTTTCTCAGTTTTGTATTGTCAGCTGTATCAGATGATTTGGATGTAAAACTCAAGGATCCTCTACGAAAAGCATTCCAATTTTCACGTAACTGTTGTATACGACCTTGCACATTTCGGCACCGCCGCAGAGTTCTTGCACCCAACTCAGGGTTGGTTCTCCTCTCAGAAGGAATTGGAGTTGACAAGTTATTCGGATGTGCTGGAACTCTGGTGGGAGGTCTCTCAAGTACTCTCAACCTGGGTTCTCGTCTAATAGCAAGAATAGAAGCATGTTCTTCCACCAACGGTCTTTCACCCGAGCTTCTAAAACTCAATGGGGTGTCAAGATGGGCATCTGTTTCACTCTTCTCGTGCTCAGCCTTAGAAACAGTGCAGTCATTGCAAAACCAATCACCTTCTGGGACAGTGGCTCCCAGACCAACACAGTAAGTATGGGATGCGGCGTCACAAAGGTCACAAAGTAGAAGAAAATTTTCATCTCCCTCACTGTTGCACACTGTACATTGAACTTCTGAATATGGATCCGGAGGCCCTACTGTCGCATTTCCGAAACAGTGATAAACCTACAATGCAAAAATATTCATTATCTGTGACTGTTCATGAAATATGCATCCAGTTTCAGCTGTAATTTAAGAAAAAGGATTTGTCTAGGTCCTGCACGAACAGCTAGTCAAAGATAGCACAGCAACTCTACCTAAACTAGGCAAAGGATCATGTCAGTTTGCTGTTTGCATGGCGCACAAACAATAATTAATCAATCTCTATGCCACCACTCACCAGGAACAGGGGTCGTTCTGGTTCATGGAACCGGAATTTGGTTTCTTGTGGCTTGTCAAAAATACACTCAATTTGAGGTTTTTTCTATACACAGAAAGCATTGTCACTTTCCTTTGTATATACTTTGTCTTACCAAGACTTCATGCCCTAGATATTTCAATTTTCAAGTAACTGTATTTGAAAACTTTCAATCAATTACTAGAAATCAAAGATCAATTATTAAAAATAGATGTGTTTCCATAGTTGAGTTTGCTGTTTAGGAATGAAAGTGTGCCATGTCTTTAAGAACAAAATCGTAACATCTTTCAATATGTGTCCAAAAAATGTTAACCGCTGATATATGACTCTTATTAAGTACAGAATGCATTATATACTTCCGATACATATATTGCATCACATACTAGATCTATGTACGGATTGCACAACAATAAAGCCTAATACACACTTCTTACATACATCTTAAAGAAACCAAAATCGTGACTAAACCACTTGTAGGTGGCAAAACAACTCTCAGAAATGGAAGGACGAAAAGGGTTTTCTCAGAATGTTCAATTTACCAAGCATCACAGGAGTAAGGAGTCTAATCCAATGCACAAATGCACAACGAATAAAAACCAGATTCTGCATTAAGAAGGCCAAAAGCTTCAATGAATACCCCTTGCCTAACAAGGTAAAGTGATCAGGTCTCACCACCCTCTATCAATGAAGTAACATGATAAACATTGCACAGGGGGGCCAACCTTGGGCCAAGTTTCTGAGCCAGTAAATCTTGTCCACGTAGCCAATAAGAAGGGGTGGCAACAGAAAGTCTTACGAGCCAATCAATTTTAAGTGGTCCTAACCTAGTGGGTTCAAAAATTTGAAAAACAAATTCAGATAAAGGAGGGAGGCTTATTCATAATGAGAATTAGACTACTAGACAAGGCACCCAATAAACCAATAGAGATCCCTCTATCCTACTGCCTGTCAAAATTGGAGAGGAGATATCCAGAGATGGGAACATTTAAACTACTAGGTGTTTGAATTTGCAATCCTAGATAAGATCGATTGAAGATCATGATATACTTCTCTACCCAATAGGAAGGAATGTAACCCACCAAAACATGAAAGCCAGAAACCTTTCATAAACTGATCAAAGGGACTGCAATGAAGAAAAAACTTATGCTCCTTTCCAAGTACTGAAAAACTAATCTCATTCACACTCATTTAGTTCCAAGCATAATTCACCCATTAGCATCCGCAAATTCAGCACAAATCAAACCAAACAGGTCACCAAATCAGTTCCACTCATAGCAAGGACTATAGGTTCTTTGGTGTAATGGCACAAAACTCTGATTTGTATCGTAAGTTTGGCATCAAATTGTTAAATTGTTATTTGATGTTGGATTCCTAATCACCCAAGTCATTTAGCTATTTTTCGTTATTGAAGTGTTATTGCGTACAAGATTACTCTAAATTATAAATATATATTCCTCATAGTACCCCAGCCATACCCATATCCTCCATTTTCTAAATTTCGCCCGTCAACATACCCTTATCAAAAAAACAACAGTCTAATAAAATTACCACAATTAAAGAAAAGGGAAAAAAGGAAAACAAAGCGAAGCAATTGGATCGATGAAGCCCTAACCTGGTCGCGAACGGGTACTCTAACGACACGCTCGTTGAGAAAGACGCCGTCCATGCGGGGACGGCGGATGCTGGTGAACCTGCGCTTGCATAGTGGGCACCGAGACTCGACCTTGGCCCACTCCATGATGCAGACGAAGCAGAAGTAGTGGTCGCAGCTGTCGATGCGCCCTCTGATGAACGCCCTACCACCTTCCTCCGAGCACAGGCATATACCGCAGCTCTGCGACTCCGTATACGATCCATCGCCGGCGGGTTCGTGCGGTGGAGGGGAGCTCTGCGCCGGCGATAGGGTTAGGGTTTTGGGGCGTTTGCTGGGGGAATTTTCTGGGGGTGGGGTATGGTTGGGAGAGAACGGGGAATCTGAATCGCTTTCCGCCATTGGAGATCTACTGAGCTGGGTCGCGCTCGCCTCACAGGATTTTGCACTGCGGCATGTGGACGGTTTTGTTCAGAGCGTACGTGCTGTTTTGTTTGGGAGACGTTTCCTTAAAATCCACAAAGGAGCCCCGTGGTTTGCAGAGAGTCTGTCCACACACATACAATTTTTTTTTTTTTTTTTTGACAAGTCAAACAACCACACACATACAATTTATGCACAGGTTTTGCATAGATTTTGTTGAATACTGCTATTGGTACCGATGGTACCGTAGGAAAAATGTATCGACGGTCACCGGACGGGCATCTCCGGCCATTGGACGGCCGATTCGAGCCGTCCAAAAATTTTAAAAAATAAAACCGAGTGGGCCTAAGCGAGAATCAGTGGCATCCGAGGTGTCTAGGGTGCTTGTTCCGAGTATCCTTTTTTCGCGCGTATATACACTTATATACGCGAAAAAGGGGTACTCGAATCAAGTACCTTACACACCTCGGATGCCATTGATTCTAACGTAAGCCCACTCGGTTTTGTTTTTTAAAATTTTTGGACGGCTCGGATCGGCCGTCGGTGCATTTTCCCTACGGTAGTGTCGGTACCAATAGGATTTTCGGATTTTGTTTTGGGGCTTCTTATAGGTCTCGTGAGTCGTTCATTAAACGTAAAAAAAATTTGTAAGGGTTCTCACAAATAATTACTGACTTAATTCAATACGCTGAGGTACTCGATCTAATTCATCAAACTTTTCAATATCCTCAAATTTAAATAAAAAATTAGATAATTGGATCGAGCACTTATAGGTGTTTGATTCAATTGATTTTTTTAATAGAACCTCGAAAAAATATTTTACATTTAATAAACTGTTCGGATCATTTTTGGAGAATCTATGATGAACCCCACAATAAAATTTGTGCATGAATTGTCCGTATGGATAGCATTGCTGCCATGAAATTCCCAATGTAATGAAAGGTGGGTTTGGATTGAAAAGCAGGATAACTTATAAACCAATAAAAATTTGGAGCTCCGGTCCTCACCAAAGGGCTAGACAAGGAAAACATAGGAGCTCCAAAACAGAACCGATGATACTGCTCACTTAGCACTACGTCTAACATAGTTGAATGAGACTCTGTTTTGTTTTCAACTTGCTTCAGTGCTCCAATATATGCATGCACTCGGAAATTTCATTCCTCAGCCGTCATCCTGAACGAAATTTAAGCGCGCTAAAGTAGCCATGAACCGCATAATTGTGGACCTTCCTTGTAAGGCCGATTGAAGGACTATTGCATTCTCTGTCACAATCAATAATGTCTCCTTCGCGTGGTGCTGCATCTGTTTAGAAAGGTGATAGACTCGATCCATTGGTTTTTTTCACATTACACGTACGATTGTGATGGTGAAGAAGTGCAATATCCCAATGTTCAACTTGGGCTTAACTGCTAAGTATTTTTGGCTATGTTGTTAAAGACTTGCAAAAGATTATCGGGTCAGCAAATGGAGGGTCGTTAAAAGATTGAAGAGCATAATTTTGTGGCTAGCAAGTGAATGAGCTCATCGACGAAAGTGCACGATTTTGCAAGCTGAAGTGGACAAATTTAAATCCTTTCTGCTCCTACGGTTCTAGTTCGAAATTCACGATAGTTACCACTTCCTTATCTTGTTTAACTCGTCTTCAATTAGAAGAGAAGTTGAGGTTAGCCTGGAGGACAAGCTAATTGATGGACCAAAGCGCATCGCGATGCGAGTCGAAATGCACCCATTTGACTGTCCAACATGCATTAGTTATGTCGATTTCTCTCTTTTTTTGGAAATGTATTAAGTTGTTTCCATGATAATACGTTGGCAAAACCGATTGTACAAAGTTTGACATTAAGAAGTCTTAAGGAATTGCGAACATGAAGTGCTAATGAGCACAGTGCGCCAGCCAGAAGAAGGACCTCTGCTACACCCGGAACGCAAATTAAATGCGCCTCATTCAAGGGGAAAAAACCTGGTCGCGCCCGGGCGCACGCGAATTGCGCCTGAGGTGCATTGGCGCATGCCGCGCATCATATTAATTTTCCTATACGAGATGTGAATTTTTTTGACATACTTAGTGACCAGTCATGACATTAAGGAGAGTGACTCAGAATTGGATCAAACATTTATAAAAGCAATCTAATTCAACCATTTAAAAGCTCTCGTTCCAGCAAACAGCCAGTGACTGTGATGTCCTATGCACCATTTCAACATCAATTATAACATCGATCATTGTTCCTTTTCTCTATAACTGGATGCCTGAGCGAGTTTGAGCGCAACTCAACTAATTCCGGGACCCTGAAGTTAACAACCGGACAAATAGTTAAAACCACGGAAATTTTACGAGCTTCTCTTATTAAGCATAACAGAAGAGTGATGTCGCTTACTTCTCATTGTACTATATTTAACATCGCTTACTTCTCATCGTACTATATCTAACGTAGATGAATTAGACCGTACCTTGTTTCCAACTTGCTTCAATGCTCTAGCGGACTTGGAAAACTTCATTCAATGCCGTCTTTTTGACCGAAATATTATCGTTAAGGTATGTTCGAACACTCGATTTTGGACCTTTCGTTCGTATGGACGATTGAATGAATATCACAATCTCCCTCATCATTGGTAATATCACGTTCGCTAATACTTCATCCGTCTAAAAACGTGATAGACTCGTCTAGTGTTTTTCAACCATTTCTCAACAACTACAATTTGATACTACTTTGTTTAGCATCCATTCCTGAGCAATATTGAGCATGCGTTGTCCTAATCTCGTACTATATAGTATATTGACTTTTTCTAAGGGTACAAAAAAAAAAGGAAATTGACCGGCCGGTCCTTCTTTTCAAATTCATAGCCCACTGAGTCCTTTTCCTACACGTGCAACTGCCTTGTAAGTCCTCCAGGAGTAATTTTACAAATATACCCCAATTTAATAGTCCACGTACAGCCTTTAAAAGAAAAAACTCCACATACAGCAAAACATCATCTCTCTTTCTGTCGATCTCAACAGATTAGGGTTTCTGGTGGGGGAGGCGGTACCTCTTCCCCGTCCACCACCGCCGCCTTTCCCTCCCATCGCAGATCCCATCATCGCCACCAACATCCGTCCAATCACCGCCGATCTGAGCGTCGTCGTCACTGGTGGATCTTTCGCTGGTCGTCTTTGTATCTCGCCAGACGTCGTCGACCCACGTTCTATGCCCCAGTCGCCGTCGATCTCCCTTGAAGTTGTGTTCTCCCCGATCGCCGTCAATCTCCCCGCTGAGTTCTCTGACATTTTTGTGCTGCCATGGGCTTGCAGCTTTGTGGTAGTTGTGTGATGTGGTTGGAGACACGCCGTTACACTAGGCGGCGAGCTTAGAGAAGCCACTAGATGTTGTGTGGTTGTTGACGACAATAGATGAATGGTTGGATTATGTTGAATTGCAGATCGCCGGCTTACAGAAGCTCCTGTGGGATAAAGGCTATGCACACTGTTCTAATTAACAGTTGGGAAGATTGGTTGGTGGTCCGGGATCGTCATAGTTTTCTTTTACTTTTAGGTCTCGCTGATTTTATGGTTTGTTTTTGTGCTTGATTTTGCCTTCTGAAAATGTTACTGAACTGAAAAAAAAAATTGCTCAAAATAAAGAATGTTAATTAACACTGTTAATTTGATTTTATACGAAATTTAACATTATTAATTTAAATTCATACAAAATTTAACACTGCTAAATGTGATTTTACATTCTTAATCTAGCAGTGTCGAGATTATATAAGTTGGGAATAATTTTATTTTTTTATATATAATAATTACATTTTTAAAAAATTTTGTCACGGCGACCGCCACCACTAGACCTCTCGCTAGTGGCTCCTCTTATTAGTTTTTTGGATTAAAGATTCTTACAATTAACACTGTTAATTGTAAATTTGGACAGAATTTAACACTGTTAATTATAAATTTGGACAGAATGTAATACTGTTAATTATAAATTTAGATACAATTTAACACTATTAATCGTGGCGGTGGTGGTGGTATAGGAGGTTATATGGGCCAACTGTTAATTAACATTGTTAATTGTGGTAGTGGTAGTGGTGGTGGCGGCGTGGTGGTCATTGTGGTGGCGGTGGTGGAGGTGTGGTGGTGGTGGCATGGTGGTGATGGTGGAGTAGTGGTGGTGGTGGTGGTTGTGGTGACAGCGTGGTGGTGGTGTAGAAGGTTATATAGGCCGACTGTTAATTAACATTGCTAATAGTGGTGTAAATTTATATGAAAATTAACACTATTAATTTAGATAAAAATTAACACTGTTAATTGTGGTGATGGTTGTGGTGGCGGCGACTGAGGCATGATGGTGGTCATTGTGGTGACAGTAGTGGTAGTGATCTCTCCTGCTGGTGGACCAATGATTAATAACTGTTAATTCAATACTGCTAATTAATAATTAATTAACTCTATTAATTGTAAATTTAGATAAAATTAAAATTATTAATTGTAAATTAACACTGTTAATTTTAAAATTAATACTGTTAATAAAAAATATTAATTTTAAATTTAGACACAAATTAACACTTTTGGTTGCTAATTTAGATAG
Source organism: Rhododendron ovatum (assembly GCA_019656835.1). Classification (NCBI taxonomy): domain Eukaryota; kingdom Viridiplantae; phylum Streptophyta; class Magnoliopsida; order Ericales; family Ericaceae; genus Rhododendron; species Rhododendron ovatum. The sequence goes on along the minus strand of CM033797.1, from coordinate 25,929,135 downwards.
AAATTAACAATGTTTGATCTCATTTGGTAGATTTTTGGAATAAAAGTTATAAACATTTGTACACATAGTAGTTGATACATACAAAAATTGACAATATAAAATTCAAGCGAAACAATGTAAAATTCGTACTGAAAATTTAGATTTTATTTTTAAATAATTTTGTATCTAATATCGATCTCATTTAATACATTTGAAGTTTTGTACAAATAGATTTCGAATATATAAATTTCAAAAAAAATGAATTTTTAGAATAAAATTATAAACATTCCAGTATTTATTTAAGTGAAAAAGGACGGAGAGAGAGAGAGAGTGTGTGTGTGTTCAGCCATGAAATGTCACATCCATGGCCAGTTGTGCAGCAGCGCACCGCTTTTACTGCGCCACTTTTAGGTTGAAGTATACAAGCGGGCCATTAATGTGTGTCATAGATGGGCGCGCGAAATGGGTATTTTCGGAAATAATTAATGGGCAGGACTTGATGGGCCATAGACTTCTTTGGGAATTAGCGGACAGGACTTGTTGGGGCATTGTTCATCTGCACAGGACCGGCCCAGAAGAAGCCCAAAAAAAAATAGTAGTATTGATTTTTTCTAAGGTACAAAAAAAAATTGCATTGACTTATTTTTCTATGGAAAGCTCTAGATATTCCGAGTCACAGTCATGGATGCATATGCATAACAATGATTATGAAATAACACCATGGGATTGCTTTGACGGTCAAGACCCGAGACTTTAGGGATTTGTTCTCTCATAAGTCTCAGGTTCAAAATTTCTCAAGTGCTATTAACCCGTTGTACCAATTCACATGCATAACAATGACTATGGAATAACCCGAAGGGATTGCCTTGGTAGTCAAGATCTGAGACTTAAGGGTTTGTTCCCTCTTAAGGTTCAGGTTCGAAACCTCTCAGATACTATCGATCATTTGCGCCAATCTATACAAAGTAAGGTGGCCCAGACACATGATTATAAAAAGTAATAATAATCATTAGGCATATTTATGCATATGACAATAACTTCGAAATATAGTATATATAGGTGCATGTCAACTGTTGAACAGATGGCACACAATCCACAACTTTCTCGATCTTCTAGTTCTACCGAATCTTACTCGATCTTTTCGCCAAGTATGAAGTCAGTCCGCTGCCATTGACGAAATAATTTCGAACTTTCTACATGTTTGTGGTGTAAATATAATTTGTGAAGTTGTTACCTTTGTTGTTGTTGAGAATTTATTTCACCATCATCATAAAAAGCTATATAACAATTAGAAATATATTGTGAAACATTGGCATGTCATTTGTTGTCCTAAAGCCATATTTGCCTCCCTTCGTTTGGGTTCTAACGTCTAATTAAATATAATTCCAAGATACAACCAATCGATCTCACTGAATGTCTTCCATGTTGCATGATTAAAGGAAGTCGGGCAGAGATGGAACTATGGTGGGCTATGGGGGGGCCAATGCCGCCGTGTAGTTTCAGTTTTTTATTTCTAAAAAAAATAATTTAATTCATATGAGTACTTCAAGTTCACATGGCCAATTGAGAAATATTTTCAAGAATTGGAAAGTTCAAATAACATTTTCAAGAATGGAGCTTAATTATTTTGAGCATAACGTTGTTCGGCATCTGGAAATCGAACAATTGAAAAATATTTCCGGACTATGTCAATGGTTGATTAAAACTAGAAGGTCAGTAACTTGCTACTTACTTTTCATAGTTCAGCCCCCGTTTACAAAATTCTAGTTCTATCCCTGAAGTCGGAGGTGTCGAATTTGAATAGGATTACCCAAAATAACGAGGAGAGATGAGAGAACGTAAATATTTTTTTAAAACAATGTGGGCTGGCAAAAAATCATGTCCGTAGACTTCGTGTCACAAAAAATCATGTCTCTCTAATAACATATATCTTTTAATTTTAAAACTTATCAAAGTTCCAACAGTTGTTCAGCATCAATATTGTCCGTAGACTTCGTGTCACATATAGTATATAGTTTCAAAAAAAAAAAACTATGGGTATTCCATTTGTTGTACACCAAATGTACAAATGATTGGAGCCCTTCAATTTATTTCAAACATACTTTTAAGAGTCTTCTTAAAAAAATCAGCTCATTTGGATAGCGTTAAGTGCTTGATCAATATAATTTGTACCTAGATTCGCAGAGACGGAAATCGAATGAAGAGATCAAATACTTACTAATAACTAAATGAGTTGATTTTTTTTATAACTAGCAGGGACCTTTAAAATAATGTTTTAAATGGCTCTAAATCATTAGTGTGTTACCCAAAATAAGTACCACACAATCTTGTATAGATTTGGTGTACCATAGTTGGTAGGATACATGCATGTCAGAAAGATAAAGAATTGTTCGTGTTTACAACACAATGGTTTTTTCTATTTGTGCCAAAAGTCAGTATTATTAGAATAATTAAATTAACACATTAAAAAATGACTTGAACTCTGATCACATTTCTCCTAGCTAGCACTAAGTGCACTACTGAAAAGTCGTTGGGCCAAAGTCCTCTCCGCGTTGCAACACAATGGTTGACCTAGACGTTAGGTTGGTGATAATTTGTAGAAAAATATCCCAAGTGTTAATGTTGCTTTGAGAGCAATTTCTTTGGGGTTATATATATAAATTTGAGAATTAAGTTCGTAAATCAATGACTTTTTAAACACAACATTTTTCTCCTAATTCCACAGTACTTTACTACCTTGAGTACCCTCGAGGGTTGATATAAAATAGGTATTGATCCGATTAAAAATGAGGAAAGTGCGATGATTTTCCAATTTTGATTTCTTTTTAGACCCGTTAAGGGTAAAATCATCATGTTCTTTAATGCACAAATAATTTTGGATGCAAATCACTTGGGTTATAAAGTAGGTTTAACAAGATTTCTAACAGTTCAAACCACGTGCAAATCGGAGTTTGGGAGTATTCATGGCAAGCATGCAAAGTTTGACATTTTTTGAAGTTTTCATGCACCCAGGCGCAATTTCTTGTGCCCTGGGAGCATTTTAGTGCGCCCCGGGCGCATTCTTGAAGTTTCACCATATGCCAATCTTTGTGGGATTGCCCCGGTCACTCCCAAATTCTGATTTGCACGTGATTTGAACCGTTTAAAAGCTTGTTGAATCTAATTTATAACCAAGTGGTTTGGATCAAATACTAACGTACATCAAATATATGACTATTTTACCCTTATGGGTCAAAACTATAAATCATTTTTGTAGAACAGTCTCATCTTGCTAATTTTAAATCAGATCAAGATCTATTTATATATCGTTAAAAGGGTTTTCAAGTAGTAAAATATGGTGGAATCAAACTACACTAATAATTTAATTTCATTTATGAAATGTGAGTAGAAAGTCGTCCACTACAAAGATCATCGGAGCACTACTACCTTTCCACCACCACCTACACCAACACTGTAACACCACCCCTGTGGCACCATCACTTCACCACGTAGACCACTATCACTTAAGCACCCTCAACCACGCTTCCACTCTAGCTACCACCACCATTGCCACCAGACTTCAACCCCACAACCACCGCCATAATTAAACCAATACCACCACTTCAACACCACGACTAGCACACCTCCACATGCACTTTCACCACGACAACTCCAACTCCAACTCCACCACTGCCATTATTTTACACCGTACATATCTAGCACCCCTCCTTCCCACCACCAATATTGTCGCCATCCACACAATCACTATTAATTCACCACCATTACCAACGTTTTTTTACCACCACTCTCTATGCAACAAGAAATTAAATTGAGAATATTTCCATACGAGATTATCCAAAAAGATTGAGAATATTCTTGATGTTTCATTCTACCGCCACCACGAATCTTTGCATGTCCCAAGCCTTCTGATGGCATCCTGCAGAAATAGAAGAGTATAAACTAGTAGCCGAGCAAAAAAGAAAGAAAGAGAATAAACTAGTAGCATACGGATCCATACAAGCTTATCACGAATATGTAAACGAGGAACAAGATGGACAAAAGCGTTAGCCATTAGTTACTGAATCCCTTGGCCTGTGAGGAAATGGTTCAATTTGATATCTATTTGCCAGCCTTTGATGATCACATGGGTGGTAGCTAGGGAATGCCTAATCAGTGTTGTCATGCCAGGATGATTGGCATGATTTGGGACCTTAGTATTATAAGTTTCGAAGCAGGGTTGTATTCAATATGGGTAGATCTTTGTCTGCTAAAGTTTCCTCTAAAATCCATGGCGACTCTTAATTGGACGTGGCCTAGGCCTAAGGGTGATATATTATTAACCTCATCTCTGTTAATCCAATCGGATTGCACGTCCTATGATACTACATGTCTTTTCATTATTAGTTTCGTCAAACAGACGGCCCCAAGAAAATACCAAGGGGAATTGAAAACAAGGTTCCAGCAGATTAATCTCGGGTAAATTACGCTGAACATGTTGTGAGAATCAATTGCAATTTTTGATGAGTTTTATGCTTATTTTGATCCGATTTAAAATAAGAGTGATGCGATGATTTTCTCAAAATGATTCGTTTTTTGACCTGTTAAGGGCAAAGTGTCATGTCTTTTAATAGATAAATAATTTTGGATTCAAACCACTTGAGTTATAACGTACACATAACAAGCTTTTAAACGGTTTAAACCACACGCAAATCGGAGTTCGGTAGTGTTCGTGGTAAGCCCGCAAAGCTTGACTTGTTGCGTAGTTCGAATGCGCCATAGGCGCAATGTCATGCGCCCCAGGCACAGCTCACTTGTTTTTATTTGAATTTTTTTTTGCATTTGTTTGTTTTGCGTTAAATTTTTGTGACTTATTGATTCGTCTCGACGAAAAGAATCGGAAAAATAAAAAAATTCGATCGAAACTCATAATTTTTTAATAAAGACAAAAAAAAAAGTTAATAAGTCAACTTATTTTACTTATTCTTGTCTTTTTTAAAAAAAATTATGAGTTTTGATCAAAATTTTTTACTTTTCTGATTCTTCTCGCCGAGACGAATTAATAAGTAACAAAAGTTTAACTCAAATTATCAAATATGAATTTTTTTAATAAAGACAAAAAAAAAAGTTATTGTTTCACTTTTAAAACCAAATTGGCCTGGAGTACTCGTGTTTTCCTTTAAAAGGGACAATTTCAATCATACTAATAAAAATGCTAAGATCGAAACTAATAATTATTAATAAAATAATGTAAAAAGTTTTTGTATTCTAAGATTTGTCAGGATCAAAATCTCAATTATATTGAGTTTTTTGAATCTAAATCTAAACAGATGGTTTTAAATTCACACAAAACAAAACACAATTTTTTGTGGGATTGTATGGAAATGAACGAGAACACTCATATATCGAATCTAGAACCTTTGGTTCTTCCCAGTTCCCACGATTGGTACTATTCTTTAATGCATATAAACATAGGAGTACTAGTGTTAAAAAGTCGGATTGGGGATTCTGCAGTGCAGCCCGCACTGCAAGGCATGTAGGGCGGTCAATTCGGCCGTCCATTTTGGCATTGACGGCTCAGATTTAATCCGAACTCCTATTGATCCTATCCGTCCATTGTTTGGATTAAAATTCGAGCCGTCCATTGCGGAAATGGATGGCCCGAATGCGCCCGACAGGACATGTAGAGCACCCCACCCTACAGGATCCCCGGATCCGTGTTAAGTAACCTAAAAGTGAATGAAGAGATGCTACAGGGAACTAACACCAATATTCAGCTGTAAGGACTTGTTTGATAACCTAAATTCAACACTTAAAACTGAATCAATTAAGTAATAAGTGATTCAGTAGGTTTGATAATCACATTTTACATTACTTAACAAATTAAGTACCACTTAAAATACAGGCTAAAAAGTTGAAAAGGCTTTGTTCGGTTCGTGGTTTAGTTTTAGTTTTAGTTTTGTTTTCAATCATTACCCTATTTCTTTCTCCAATTATTACCCTATTTTTTCAATTATTACTTTCCCATCTCTCTCTATCTCTCTCCAATCATTACCCCTATCTTCAATCATTACTCTATTTCTCTCTCCACCCACTACCAAAACTAAACTAAACTAAACTCTCAACCAAACTCTCCAATCATTACTCCAAGTAGTTTTGAGCTATTTAATTCTGGCTGAATTTTTGTGTACTTATATTCAACCACCACTCCACCACCAACACTATCAGCACTACACCACCACCACCTCCACCATTCCACCACCACCACTACACCACCACCACCAGCTCCACCATTCCACCACCACCCCTTCCTCTACTACCACCACCACCACATCACCACCACCAGCTCCACCACCACCACCACCATCGCTCCTACCACCACTACCACCATTACACCACCACCACCACTTCCACCACCTACGCCACTCCTCCACAACCACCACTACACCACCACCACCTACACCATTCCACCACCACCACCGCTCCTACCACTACTTCACCACCTCCACCACTCTACCACGATCATCACCACCACCGCCACTCCACCACCACTACCATCACTACACCACCATTCCCACATACCATTCCACCACCACCATCACCACCACTCTACCACCACCACCACCACCACCATCACCATCACCACTACCTTCACCACCACCCCTCCTCCACCATTACCATAGGTATATTGTGACTGTTAGTAAATTAAGAAAGAATTGGACAAAATTAATTCATTATTTTTTTAATTCAATACTTAATATATTTATCAAACAACTTTTCAACTTAAAAATTTCAGCATTCAGTTTTCAGTACTTAATTTTTCAGCTTTCAGTTTCAGTTTTCAATTTTATCAAACAGCCTCTTAGACACAAGTATATTTAAACTCGTCTAATGTTCGAAAGTTTCACTGATGTATGAGCGTTTCATCGGTGTATATGAGATCCGCATACATTGAACGATTCTGAACATATTATCCGAAAATCTGTGTCCGAAATATTTTCTAAAAGCAATTTTAAAAGGTCATATTTGTCCGAAGATTCGGATCATGATAAGATAGCGAATCAAGATGCACTGCATCCCGTAGAGTATTAACCCACCACAAAGATAGTGATATCTGATCAATCAGATTTTTACAAAAATTATGAACACGTCAAGGCTAAGTTCCGCTAAGGATTTCTGCACTTTTTGTTTTTTTTGTTTTTTTCTAGTTTTGTCTTCATTAAAAAATAATTGCGTTTGTTAATTATGCGCCTTACTTTTTTTATTTTTTAATTCGTTTTCAAACAAATTCATCTTAACAAGACGAAAAACTTAAAAAACGAGGCGTGAAAAAAATTTAACTAAAAACAAAATAAGAAAAAACACCTAAAAATCTTAGCGGAACTCAACCCAAAGACTATAAAAATGAGCCACTTGAATAGCAAATTCAAGCGTAATTATGGTGTACTTCATTTAAGCCACACTAGAGACCAGACCCATAGGAAATAGGAAAACAATAAGTCTACAGTCACCGCACGGGGTGCGGTGGCTGGGCTCACTTCAGGCTCCGCATGAATGATTTGAGTTGTTTGATAATTTTATTTTAAAACGAGTGGGTCTCTTTGAAAAATCAGTTCAATCCGATATGTGTAGATGTTTGATCAAAACTTTCAAAAATCAAATGATCCGAGCAATTAAAAAATGAAAGATCGAATCGAGCACCTACATATATCGAATTGAGCTAATTTTTCACGAGGCCTACTCGGATTTTTTTTTAAATTATTGAACGTCTCGAATCATTCGTACAGAGCCTGAAGTGGACCCAACACGCGTGAGGTGCCGGGCCACCGCACCTGGTGCGGTGACTGTAGACTCTCTGTTCCAGAAATCTTCTTAAAAAATAAGCAGCTTATTTCACATTTTCAAACTCAAAAATAATGTAAATGAAAAATATTTTTTTAATTTTTTTTGCACCGTATTAAAGTTCTTGATGAGATCTATCAAATAAAATCCATATTGGTAGAAAAATTATTTGTATAAATATATTATTTTTAAACTTAAAATTATCTTTTAAAAAAATAAATATTTATTATACGTTCTGAAACTGGTCTTACTGATATGAAAACATCTGCACGATAGAGGAACCAAACTCCTGTACCAAACGTATTTTTTAAGTTTTCTTGGACTGTGCGAATTAAAAGTATATTTGGCGTTATCCGTGTTAATGGAGATAGAGCCCCGTAGCTCTCTCTCTTTTTAAGCACTAATAAAATGAAACGTGTCTTAAAACTGGGAGTTGCCAAGGGCAAACTGCACACTGCAAGCAGCAAAAACGCGCTCTCAAGAGAGAAGGGAAAAACGCATCTTCACGGAATAATTCGGTTGGTTGGTAAATTTGCTCTGCACAATCGTTCAAAATTCAGTTTTCAAGGTCAAGCCTCCAAAAGGTATTTTTCTTGTGAAATTCTGTAGTTAATTCCAATATGGAGTCATTCTACAACCACACTCAATTACACACCAAAATACACATCCACACTTATAATAGGGATGGAGCTCGCATACACTACATACCTAATATGTGTGGACTCCATCTCTGTTGTGAGTATGAATGTATAATTAAGTATGATGTTAGAATTATTGTAATTCCAATGCGTGCACGTCAGTATGTGAATGACTTGCTTGTGACCAGACCATAAAGACAGTTTGTGAAAGTAGGCATAAGCTGACCGCACGTCCGGAAAAAGAAAAGCAGCAGCAGAACCATGTTCAAAGCTGAGTTTGACTGGGGACTTCCACGACATCACACATTATCCTCACCGGCCAAAAAGCTGGAAGAACCATCGGCATGCCATTTGTCACGACTCGTAATGCATGACGCAACAAAAAAACACAAAAATCTGGAGCTTTAAATCCACAATCAAAGCATTCGCAAATCGCAACACCCACACTCCAGAGAGCACTAAAAACTGCCGTTTCTCATTCCCGGCGCTTTCCTTTTCCTCGGCAAACAAACACACCTCAGGCAATTTACTGTGCGTTCGCTTTGGGTCTCTAGGCCCCGATTGTTTCTACCTCAAAAACCTTCCTTAAAATCCATACCGAACCGGGCAATGTCTAATACCAGCGCACACATCCTCGTGTACCCTTTTCCTGCATCGGGCCACATTATCCCCCTCCTCGACCTCACCCGCCTGTTACTCACCCGCGGCCTCACCGTCACCGTGCTCGTCTCCCCCTCCCACCTCCCTCTCCTCCAACCCCTCCTCTCCTGCCACACTTCCGTCCAGCCCCTCGTCCTCTCCTCTGCACCCGAACCCCCCTCCTCCTTCCCGCAACTCAGCCTCCCCGCTAAAATACGCGCCACCGCCGCACTCTACGAGCCCATCCTCCAGTGGTTCCGGTCCCACCCTCATCCACCCGTCGCCATCGTATCCGATTTCTTCCTTGGCTGGACCCACCGCCTCGCCACCGATCTCGGCGTGCCACGCGTCGCCTTCTGGCCCTCGGGTGCTTTTGCCGCGTCGATTTATAATTCCCTGTGGCGCGACTTGCCCAAGAACGACGATCCGACCGACGAGAATTTCGTAATTTCCTTCGAGGGAGTTCCGAATTCCCCGAAATGCCCCTGGTGGCAAATAACCCCGCACATCCGTGACCCAGATAGTGAATTCATGAGAAATGGGATGTTGGCCAATTTCCAGAGTTGGGGCGCCGTGTTCAACTCGTTCACCGAGTTGGAACGGGTTTACATCGACCACGTGAAGAAAGAAATGGGGCATAAAAAGGTTTGGGCCGTGGGGCCTTTACTGCCTCCTACCGACGACCAAATGGGCCCCGCTAACCGCGGTGGGTCCAGCGCAGTGCCAGCTCATGAGTTGATGACGTGGCTCGACCGGAAGCGAGACGAATCTGTTGTTTACGTGTGCTTTGGGAGTCGTGTCGAGCTGACAAGTAAGCAAACGGAGGCGCTCGCGGCCGCACTTGAGCGCAGCGAGGTTCATTTCATCTGGTGCGTGCAGGAACACGTGGCAGGCAGAGGTGACTCGATCCCAGAGGGGTTTGGAAAGCGCGTGGGGGAGAGGGGGTTTATCGTAAGGGGGTGGGCCCCGCAGGTGGCGATACTGAGTCACCGGGCAGTGGGAGTGTTTGTAACTCACTGCGGATGGAATTCGGTGTTAGAGGGAGTGGCGGCGGGGGTTCTGATGCTCACATGGCCGTTGGGTGCTGACCAATTCATCGACGCCAATTTGCTAGTTGACCAGCTGGGCTTGGCGGTACGCGCCTGTGAGGGAGGAGTTAAAAATGTTCCTGATTTGGGTGAGTTGACTCGGTTGCTGGCCGAGTCACTTAGCGGGACGCGGCTTGAGAGAACCCGAGTTAAGGAGATGCGCAAGGCGGCGTGGAATGCTGTTAAGGGAGGAAGCTCGACTAGAGATTTGGACAAGTTGGTCCAGAAACTCAATGAGCTTAGTAAAAAATAAATGATGCGCGCGTTACTCTCAAAATGGTGAACTAAGCGGAGTGATAATCTTTTAAAATGGTATTCGCTCCCACTCTCGATCATCGGTTTGTATTCGTGTTCTTAATCCTTACACCTATAAATTTTAGTTAATTGGGAAATTTTTAAAAAACGCTTTCACATTGCGCTCCTACACCCACGCACGGCCAGTCATTATATGACTTAGATCTCCACCTATATCCCAAGAATTCTATATGTCATCCTTTTATCTCTGGGCAAACGAGCCAGCCCTTCTCGTAAAGGCTTATTACGAAGGGACTGGTGAAAAGCATTGCGATTCCAAGCAGAGTACATAGATAGACAAGTCATTTTATTTGCAACAGTGTGAACTAACTTATCTCATTTGATAGTCAGCGATTTATTTTTGCTGTTAGTAAAAAAATTAGTATACTTGTTGCCAAAATATTTTACTTCTCAGCCGTCAGTCGTGTTGACAAGAAAAAAATCAGAAAAGAGAAAAAGTGAATTGAACAGGAAAAACATTTAAAGAGGATCAAAACAATAAAAATTCACTTTTGAATATCTGGTTTTCGGTTTTTTAAGCTTCTAACCATCAGTTTTTATTATTTTGTAAATTTCTCTCTTAAAAATGAATAACTAATTACAAAAAGGGATACTAAAAAAATAATCCTCAGAACTCGCTCTCCGTAAGTTTCCATCCTGCTCAATTTTAACACTTATATTTTCATCCTCACTATTAATTAATCCCGGAAATGCCCTTATATACATGGCACCGAAATTTGGGACCGGAAAATAACATCTCCAGTCCCCACAAAAGAACCAGCAATCGGTCCCATTCAATCCCTAAAATTTCGACAAATTTTTATGATTTCCTTATCTCATACAACTATTTCCATCGGGGACGAAACCCTTTTCTATTATCACCAAATTCAAACAGATCTGTCTCCACAAACCGTTTCCCATCCCTCCGTTGGCCATTCCCGTTGCAAAATCCGTCCTCCATCCCCGACGTGCATCGCCATCGACGTCCTCCATCGACGTCCTCCTCGTCCTCGTCGCTCGCATCCCTGTCGCTGTACGCCGCATTCACGACGGCGGAGAAGTGGCAGCCGCATCGACGTCCTCATCCTCGTCGCTCGCATCCCTGTCGTTGTACTCCGCATCAACGACGGCGGAGTAGTGGCAGCAACAGTAGAGGGGAAGAAGATAGAGATGCCAACTGGAAAGCCACCATCGATTATGTCGCCCTTGCTGCCACTACTGGTCGCACGCCTACCAACGACCGTGCGGCTTCTGCCTAAAATGGTTTGACAACAAAATCTCTCAGCTGCGAGACGGTGAAGCGGACAATTGTAGACCTCAAAACGTCAAGCATTACCAGGTCAAGGCACAAAAGCTTCTGGACGACATTTTGGAGAAGACAATAGAAATCTTGTGGGAAGATCCAATTCATATCCTGGACGAAGATCCCATGATTAGTGAAGAAGGGACCTGGAGACCCTGCCAAGCAGGGGTGCTTGGCAGGGGTGCCGAGCACATCTCGGCCGTCCAAAAGTGTTTTGGACAGCTCAGATGTAAAGGTATCGAAAGGATTTTTTAAAAAAAAAAGGAAAAGGAAAAAGATGTTTCGATCCGGGCCGTTGATTCCGAGATGAACGGCCGAATTGCCCGCTTGGCAGGGGTGCCGCTCGGCAGGGTCCCCAGGTCCGTGAAGGATTGCTTTGTTCAAGTAATTTTTACTATGTTCGAGTAATTTTTTTTTTTAATATTTCAACAGAAAACTCATAGCTTTGGTTCTTGGCTTGTAGAGCCTATATAACTACGCAAGAAAGATTAGTTGTAAGTCGAAATCCAATCTTATGTCTCCTCACTTGTAGCATTTGCCATGAAATTCAAAATTTGCCACGAATAATGTAAATGAATCAATCATGTTTGGCTGATCATTATGATTTCACTATTTGGTCGGTCATGATTTGTTTGGTTGATAATTACCATGAAATAATCTTATTCATCCCTATCATTGTGATGATGGTTTTTGATTTCATGGTAAATTATTTGTAGCATTTGTCATGAAATTCAAAATTTGTCGTGAATAATGTAAAAGAATCAATAATGTTTGGCCAATCATTGTGATTTCACTGTTTGGTCGCTCATGGTTTGTCTGGTCGATAATTTACCATGAAATCATCTTATTCATCCCTATCATTGTGAAAATGGTTTTCGATTTTATGGTAAATTATTTGTAGCATTTGCTATGAAATTCAAATTTTGGCATGAATAATGTAAAGAAATCAATCATGTTTGACCAATCATTGTTATTTTACTGTTTGTCGATCGTTGAATGGGAATTTCGGTGTGCTTATCAAATGGAAACGGTTTCAATTAGTTTTGGAAAAAAGATAACAAAGATTTAAATTTCCTCCCTTCCTTTTCAAATCATCAATCAAATTCCATTTAATTAGGAAACTATAATTACATAAATCCTAATTACATGCCACCTAATTAGGCAACAATATTTATGCATATTTATATGTATCACTAAATAAGGGTAAGATAGGTAATTCAATATCTAAAATGATGAAAATATAACTGTTCAAAATGATCGAGATGAATAGTTACGTGGGATGAGATATTAGAATGAATATTTAAAAATCCTTACAAAATTGACGTAAAATTAACAAAAGTTCAGGAAAAAAATGGTTTAATTAGCCAATTCTTGCACTCCCCTTCATGAACATTTTGTCTATTTTGGCTACAAGTGGTTTAATTATGAATACTAATTTTGCCTTTTTCAGTTACATATGTTTATAATTTTGTCATTTCTTTTTATACAAATGGTTTATCAATCAAACCATTGAATGCAAATTATTTCTATTAGACAATTCTTGATCAAACCAAACAGAAAAGTTAATGAACAAATTTCTTTCAATCTCTAGAATACAGATTTTCTTTGAACTATTCCTTTTATTTCTGTGTTACACAACCACCATATACATATAAAATACAACAGATTTTCTTCGCAGTTGATTTCAACCAAATTTACTTCTTTAGCGAAGAACACCTGGCCAACATTGCCCTGCTCCTCTGCAGTGCAAAAGCCTTGTTCTCCTTGAAGGGAGACACCTTCAAGATCTTCCCCAACATATTAGCGTGACAATTCTTCCCCATTGTCAACATCTTCCTGCAACACGGAGCGTCCGTGGTTGCATTCTGGAAGAACATTTCGCTCACGATCGTTATTCCGCAGGCCTTTCCGACCTTGCTCTTGCACGTCTCGTAGTAAGAATCGGAGAGAACCTCCTTCGCCGATGGGCCAGCCGAGGTAACCCCGGCTTTCATTGCGATCGCGATGATCGCTACAAGCAAGATGGCCACGGTCGATAAGTTGGTAAGCTTCACCATTATGCCTTCCTTTTTGTTTTTTCTCTTTCTACTTTTTTTTTTCTTTTTCTTTTTGGAGGTGTGGTTTTTTGAGGCGGGGATCTGTGGATGAGTTTGAATGTTACCAGGGTTTTATGTTGGGTTTATATATATATGTTGGTAAGATAAGGGGTTTAAATAAAATGGCGTTAAATACGATTATAAGCATTAACTATCTTTGTTTTAATGGTGTCCGTTACTCCTATCATTTCGTGTTCAAACAAACTGTATCCTACGAGTGACGTTAAAATAGTAGCAATGCCACCACAAAACTTTTATACACGATTCCGAAAACAACTACTTTGGGAGTCGTTCGATCCACAAGGGTCCACATTCTACGCGACCCCGAAAACAACTGCTCCGGACGCAATTGTGTTTTAGAATTGTGTTTGTAGACTTTTTGAACTTAAAATAAAAGTTTTTCCCGTTATGTTCGTACGCAGAAACTTAAGCCTACAAAAAGTTACATAACAAAGAAATGTTGAATATATGTAGAATTATGTGCCATTATTTACTATACTGTTTAAATAATAGAATCCAAATACAGTTTTTTTTATTAGTATGATAATAAAAGAAAAATTGGGGTAAAACTGTAAATTATATGTAAAAAAATATAGAGTCAGGGTAACATCAACTCGAGCCTTACCCGACACTTATTAGGTTCTTATAATTTTTTCTCGAACCCATCATGTTATCCAAAAATTTGACGTATATCTACCTTAAATTGAAGTTGGGGTTAAGATCCTCCCACATACTTGTCTCCACCCATCTACCACAGCTTTTTCAACTCACACTTATTTTTTCGAAAATCCTATTGGTACCGATGGTACCGTAGGGAAAATACACCGACGGCCACCGGACGGCCGATCCGAGCGGTCCAAAAATTTTAAAAAACAAAACCAAGTGGGCTTGCGCGAGAATCAATGGCATCCAAGGTATATAGACGAAAAAGGGGTGCTCGGATCAAGTACCCTGAATCAATGGCATCCGAGGTATATATATAGACGAAAAAGGGGTGCTCGGATCAAGTACCCTACACATCTCGGATGCCATTATTTCTCGTGCAGGGGCCTACTTTGGACGGCTCGGATCGGCCGTCCGGTGGCCGTCGGTGCATTTTCCCTACGATACCATCGGTACTAATAGCAGTACTCCTTATTTTTTTATAAGCACTTTCAACTCACACTTGACACTGCATTAATGAATTAAATCGAAGGACGGGATTGCGCCAGATCTGCGAAGACCCAGCGCTTCAATATTCCCTCATGCTAAGGGTCATCATTTGGCCCGAAGGCCTGCGGCCCGCTCTAAGCCCGCCCGGCCCATCGGGCTTTTACCCAGTCTGAGCTCGTAAAACTGGCTGGCCGGCCCGGCCAATAGTTTGTCACGGGCGGGCTCGGGCCTATGAATTTTTACCTGGCCCGCCCGTAGGCCCGCCCCGTGAGCCCGCCCGTGGTACCCGTCCAAAAGCCCGCCCACGAGCCCGCCCAGTAGCCCCAAATCCCACAAAATCCTTTCTTTTTCCCCTTGCCCAAGAAAATTTAAGCCCGCCCGTTTTTTAACCCGCTAGCCCGGCAATTGGGTTAGCCCGTGGGCCGGGCTTGGACTTCAATTTATAGTAGGTAGCCCGGCCCGCCCGCCCCGGGAAAAGAAAAAGCCCGATCGACCCCGCCCGTGGGCGGGCTTGGGTAGTGCCTTGGCGGGCTGGGCCGGCCGGCCCGATGATGACCCTTACCTCATGCCTACAATCCGGAAATCCCAAGCAATCCTTTTCCGTGTTATTGAAGCGGTGGGTTTTCATAGGTTTCGCGCGCGATCTTGTCCGTCAATTTAATTCATTGGCGCGGGGTCAAATGTAGATTGAAAGCTGTGGTGTACGTGTGGAGAGATATGTGGGAAGGATGTGAACTTGTGGGGCTGGAGGGGTGAATTGTCGTCCCTAATGCGAGTCAAGCCTTTAGTCACATAATTCTTCGTAATAGCATATGTTTGCGTTTCTAATTATTGCTATGCGCTCTTAATTCGTGCACTCATAAATTTTAACTCTCGCTCTGCGGTAGCGCTTTTAATCCTCGCACTCATGAATTTTAATTATTTTGAAAATTCTTGAGAAACGCTTTCACACATTCGCACCTGCATGCACTTTATATAACTTAGGTCCAGCCTCTACAAGCACTGCGTGAATTTTTCCTTTCTTTTTTTTCGAACTACCACAGTGCTACTGCGTAATTTTTCAAACCAATCATTTTACAATCACAATCACTTATACAAATATTTATACAAATTCACTTATATTCATATTGGGGTCCACATATGCTATACCTCCAGTGTCTATGGACCCTGATATAGTATGTGTGGATCCTGCTAAAAGATATAAGTGTGTGTAAGAGCATGTACTCTAGATTAGGGAAAATAGAATCTTAGGTATTTTATCTAGGCAAAAACCCAAAATAAGCATTGCACCAAGTTAGCAATAGCCCATTTTAAGGTTAGGTAAAACAAATTTTGCAATAGTGCTTAAGTAAATTTAGCCAATAACTATTCACCATTTATATATTTAATTTTATTTTATCTCTCTTCTAGCCCCTCTTTCTCTCCTCCAACAAAAAGAAGAATAGTAAAAAGAAAAGAAGAAAAAGAAAAAGAAAAATAAAGTATTATTTTAATAGAGCATAGGTAAAATAAATAGTATTAGTGTAGTATTAAAAGAGATGTTGATAGTTAAAAGAAAAAATATGCATTATTCACTGACAATTTTGGCTTAAATTTTACTTAATCTGATGTACTTGCTCTAAGTGTTGATAGTTGAGTAAAGTACTATTCCCTCCATCCCATTTTTATTGTCTATTTTCGTTTTTCGTACTGTTCTTTCAACGCTTATATCTCCAAATTTACAATATTTTTTATAATTTTGAAAACTTTGTATTATAGATCTAATCGAGAACTATCAAATAAGATCCATATTGCATATTTTTGGAGATACTTTGTATTATAAATCTAATCGAAAACTATCAAACTAAATCCATATTACATATTTTTGGAGATACATATTGAAAGATATAAGCGTTGAAAGAATGACACGAAAAACGAAAATGAACAATAAAAATGGGATGGAGTAATTGTTTTGGAACAGACCCAAAAGAAGGCATCTCTTTGGATAAAATAACTCGAAAACGGAATCGTATCCTCCCGCCAAATATAACCCCAAAAAGTTTCCCGCTGAAATCAAAACAATTTCAACTCTCACTTTAGCCCAAAAGGGCCACACTGCGGAGGAGCAAAACCCTAAACGTCACCATTCCGCACAAACCCAAACCAAAACCAAACTACTTTCAGGAGAAGAAGAAGCTAACCAATTAGCCATGAAGATCAGATCGATCAAGCTCCGAGAAGCTCACAAGAACAGCAACGGCAACGGCTCCTTCTGCTCGATCCTCTGGGACCTCCAGGCCCAGCACATCGTCACCTCGTCTTCTTCGGACCCCTCGATCTGCATCCACGATCCCCTCTTGCTTTCCAGCGCGCCCAGGATTCTCCGCAACCACCGCGACGGCGTCACCTCCTTGGCTCTCAGCCCCAACTCCACCTGCCTCGCCTCCGGATCCGTCGACCACTCCGTCAAGCTCTACAAGTTTCCAGGTGGATCTCTTTGTTTTCTCTCTTCCATCCGTGGCGCAAGATATATATAGATTTTTATAGGAAAAATAGACTATTTGATCAGAAGTAATGAAGTTTGGAAGTGGAGTATATTTTTGTAATTGCAGGAGAATTTGCTTACAAAACTTTGCTACAACCACGCATGCTCTAGGATCTCCAGCCCTTATATTTTTACTCAAATATGAGTAAACGCTTCATTTGGTGTTAGACACTTCATTTAGGCTGCAAACGAACAAGCTACTCTTCGCTATTTAAGGCTCGGCCCGATTCTTTTAGTAAATGAGCCGAGCTCGAGTTTTAGGCTCGTTTGCTAAAGGAGTCGAGTTTGACACTCAAAAGCTTGGCTCGTTTGTGTGGGCTCGGCTCATTAAGCAAATTAGCTAGGCTTGGCTCATTAGGGCTTGTTTAAATACGAGCCGAGCTCGAGTTTTAGGCTAGTTTAGTGAACGAGCCGAGCTCGAAAACGACAAAGCTAGGCTCAGCTCGTTTGCAACCCTAACTGCAATGATAAATTTGAATACAAGCTTCATTAATGGCATAGTTGTAAATTTGGGAGAAGAAAAATATCCTTGCAAAATTTGAGTAAAAGTCAATTTGGTATAGGTTTGAGTCAACGAGTGGAGTGGACATGCTCTGAGTGTGGTGGTAGAGTTTTTGCTTCAAAACAGGTAACCAGGGTTTTCAAACTAAAATCAAATATACTGCTAAAACTGAAGTAATCATTTAACATCAGGGTAGATATCATTGGAGATTGGAGTTGTCTAATTAGCTAGAAAGCTCCTTTTAATATTATGATATAAAGGTAAGGTTCAATACTAATGGATCAGTTATTAAGCTAATAGATGGGAATGGAATGTGCATGGTGAGTTGGAGAAAGCATGGTAGGGTGTATTTTTCATCCACTACTACAGCACTTGCTGTGGATCCTATTTTATGTCATGTTGGGAGTTTGCTAATGAACTGAAATGATAGGGGAAAATGGGTATTGTATGTCAGAAGTTTTTGGTCATTGTCAGAGAATAGAGATGAAAGAGAATGAAATTGTGATTTACAATGATGGTCTGGATTGAGTTCTTTGCTGTTCAAATTCACAGATACAGTTAGAATTCCTCGGGGGTGTAACTAAAAAGTCAGTTGGTTAAGAAGTTTGTTGAAGTCTTAACAGTTGGAGTAGGACTAAATTCCAGCAGCTGTTGAATTTAGGATTATTTTAAAACATTTTACAGCCTCTTTTGTGATGCCAGTCATGGTTTTTAGCAAGTTCACTGGGGCTGCATCAGCCATGCCTCATATGTGCAAAAAAATTGGATGACGATTGATGCACAGAAGATATGATGGAAGCGCTTAAGTAGGCATGATAAAAGCTTTGTCTCTAAAGAGTTATGCCTTTTTATGTGGCTTTCTTTGTGCTTTTGGTTCATCGATGTGAGCAAGCTTGTCTTCAGTCGGTCTCTGTTGTCAACCTTTCCTGGCAATAGATTTACTAGACAGGGATACGGCGATGCGTGTGACCAACTTATTTTATCATTAAGATATTTTGCATGATCTTTCTGGAAATTTTTTCCAACAAGTCCTTGCACCAATTTTAAAATCCATGTCATAAAGGCAAGATTTTAAAACAGGCATTTGTTTCACCATTCAATCTGGATCCGGCGTTGTCCTTAATTTTTGACATAGAATCGTCACACTTATGTTTGTCCTCGTCAAATAGATCTCTGAGTTGACATGGTAGGCGCTGACTTACATGATTGGTGAAGCTCCAATTCCAGTGCAATAGTGACACTTGGTCGTCTCGTTTCAGTTTTTAAACTTTATGGCCTTCTTACTTGTTTTGGTGTTATACATCAGTAAACTATATGAGTTGCTTGTTTGCTTCGGTGTTGAAATCCAAAGGGCAGCCTATTGCATAAAGGTCTCCCCATTGCAATGTTTGGGGATGGTCTAATTTAGAAACAGTTTATTGCTAATGTCAAGAACAATTTATGCAAAAACCCTAGCTTTTCTTTTTTTCCTCTCCTATTTAGAACTTAGAAGTTCATTAAACCAAAGTTCTCATTATCAACATAAAATGTTGGGCCAATTTTAATCATTTGACCAAAGTTCATAAAGTAATTAACTTTGTTGTGACTTCCATTGTCAGGGGGAGAGTTCCAGACCAATATAACCAGATTCACATTGCCAATACGTGTCCTTGGTTTTAATAAATCTGGTAGCATGTTGGCAGCTGCTGGTGATGATGAGGGCATTAAACTTATCAATACCATTGATGGTTCCATTGCAAGGGTCTTGAAAGGACATAGAGGTTCTGTTACAGGTTTAGGTTTTGATCCTAAAAGCGAATACTTGGCTTCACTCGATTCAGCTGGGACTGTAATAGTTTGGGAACTTCAGTCTGGAAGAGCATTACACACTCTCAAAGGCATAGCTCCAGACACTGGTTTGGATTTCTCTCTCATGAATATAGTTTGCTGGAGTCCAGATGGGGAGATGCTAGCTGTCCCTGGTCTGAAAAATGATGTAGTGATGTACGATAGAGACACAGCTGAAAAGCTTTTTTCCTTGAGAGGTGATCACGTGCAACGCATTTGTTTCTTGTCTTGGTCGCCCAATGGGAAATATATGGCCACTTCTGGTTTGGACAGGCAGGTCTTGATCTGGGATGTGGATCAGAGGGTGGACATTGACAGGCAGAAATTTGATGATGTAATATGCTGTATGGCCTGGAAACCAACTGGAAATGCATTGGCTGTTATTGATGCAATGGGAAAATATGGTATTTGGGATTCGGCTGTTCCGTCTTCAATGAAATCTCCAACAGAGGGTATTCCTGATTTGCAATCAAAGAACAGTAATGGCCTCCTCTTTTTTGATGAAGAGGAGGAGGAGGAACCCAATATATCTGGAAGTTTAAGTGATCTTGGTGAAGATAGCCATGGTGAATCTCAACCAACAAGCAGAAAAAGATTGAGAAAGCAGTCTTTTTCTGATGTTGATGAAGGGACTAGTGATGAGTTGAGCTTGCTTCCAAAGGATGCGTCCCGGAAAAGGTCCTCTCATAATCATAAGGAAGGGATCAAAAAGAGAAAGGATGTACAAATGAGTACAACCACGTCAGTAGGGTCAAAGTTGCAGGAGGCTTTTCAACCAGGCTGTACTCCTACACAGCCAGGAAAAAGACGCTTTCTTTGTTACAATATGCTTGGAAGTATAACCACAATTGAACACGATGGATACTCCCATATAGAGGTATCCAAACCGTTATTTCGTTTTGTCATTCATCTTGGTAGCTCTTACTTAGTGACTGTTTCCCTATTGCTGGTTAAGGAATAAAGCAAAAAATTGAAAGTGTGTATTAAGAGAACAAAAAGGCAATTTTGCAATGTATATATATGTAAAAAAAATAAAAGTATGGAGAAGCTTCATTGGTTACTCTGCTAGTTCACTTGTAGTCCCAAAAGCTTAAGCTATTAGGAAAATGGGCCTAATAACTTACATCAAGATACCTAATGTACAACTATGTATCGTATTTAGATGATTTTTCACGGGGACTCTTGAAAAAGTGTTTTACATTCAATGAACGGCTTGGATCATTTGTGTGGGATCCGTGGTGGGCCCCACAAAAAATCTGTGCACAATCTGTGCATATAATGTCTGTGTGGACAGATTTTCTGATTGGAAATGCAAATTTCCATCACTTAGGAACACATGAATACACTCTTGCAGTATTAAAGACATAAACTTCCATCATTTGGTCTTTTAGGTTATGGAATTTACGGTCTTCTCAATGTACCTAGTGTGATGTCATATTATATGATCTATGAATGAAGCATTCACATGTACGACATATAACGACAAATAGAATAATTGATATCAGCGTATACTCGATGTGTCGAGTCCTCCATTTTTTTGAAACCAGCATGTTGGTGTGTCTTTGTCGTGTTGCATGTCGTGGCCATGCTACTTTGGTCCTATCTAAGACTCATGATGGATGTCAAGTAACAAGAGTTTTAATAGTGTTTACTGGAAATTCGTTATTTCTAACCTACAGTCCTGCAATGAAAAGTCGTTCTTTTGCTTCCTTATCAATGAGATAGCCGTGACGTCACCTACTAATTACTATGAATAAGTCTATCTTTCTCAATTTGCCAGAGACTTATAGTGCTCAAAACCATACCTACATTGTCGTTTACTAATTGTCTGTAATATGTTAACAGATTGATTTTCATGACACGGGAAGAGGCCCGCGAGTTCCCGCAATGACTGATTACTTTGGTTTTACAATGGCTGCACTAAATGAAAATGGGAGTGTGTTTGCAAATCCATGCAAGGGTGAAAAGAGCATGAGTACTCTCATGTATCGTCCCTTCAGCAGCTGGGCAAATAACAGCGAGGTTTGTTTATTTTGTGTTTAGTAATGCTCATGTTGTTTAACCAAACGATTTGATATTAGGACGACAAGGGCCTTTGTGAAAGAACTGCGGTAGCTTCATCATTGCTTACTTTGTTAACTAATGCAAATTCAGTGGTCTATGCGATTTGAAGATGAAGAAGTCAAGGTTGTGGCACTTGGTACTGCTTGGGTAGCTGCTGTTACAAGTCTTAATTTTCTCCGCATCTTTACTGAGGGTGGGTTGCAGGTTTGTCCTGTTACACATCGACCTTCCTTCTATGATTAAAGTAATCTATGTGCATTTTAGTGTCTCAAGAAGCTAATTGTCATTACCATGGATGCATAAACAATGGAAATTTCTGTGAATCTTCCTACAGAACAGGTGCTCTGTATGACAGATTGCTAAAGCGATCTTCTTGTACCTATTAGTTTCTGAAGGTCTTAAATATGAACTATTTTGATATGAATGGGGCTAGGATTTTTGTTCGGTGGGCCAAACGTTAATCGAAATTTTGTAAACAAAGCTCTATATAATATAAACATATTAACTTTTTGGTTGAAAATTTATTGGGCCTAATTTATTTTGTATTGTTGATCTAAATCATCTACTTACACACAAATTTACGTGAAATTTTATTTGTTTTGGCTCTCTGTAAGAGTAATTTAGTGCTGACAATATCAAAGACAAATCAAATTAAATGTAAGAAATTACAAATTTTTAGTGCATTTTTTGAACTCGGGGTTCGCTTGAACCCTCTCGGTATAAGGTGGAGCCGCCACTGGTTCCACCTTATGTTCGAACACTATGGGTCATGGCTCAATGACGTTTTCTGAATTCTGGTCACAAGAAATACATGGTCTGCTGTGTTTAAATTGGATTGACATGTACATGAAGGATTCTCGGCTTGACAACTTCCATGGCCACCCCTTTACCACCAGAAAAACTTCCATGTGGTAGTCGTTCTCCATTTGGATACAGTTTTATTAGCAGCTTGGCATATGTTGAGGGTCCTCTGTCATTCATCTAGAGTGGGAAAACTCGTAAATGTGGTTTTGTTTTCACGACTTTGAAAGGAAAATAAAAGCAGTAATCGGAGAGCTGTTTGTGATTTCTAATGTTATTTATTTTTTTCATTTTCCCTTTTCCTTATTTCTTAATTGGTAGTACTAGTTATCCTCTGTTGTAAAAAATATATTTCTTTGTTGCTGATGAAAAATTGCATTGTAGAGAAATGTTCTCTCTCTTGACGGGCCAGTGGTGACTGCAGTAGGTTTTGGGGATGAACTTGCAGTTGTTACACATGCTTCTCCTTCACTTCCATCAAATGACCAGGTATTCTTTCAACTTCTGTTTGACAGCCTCCAGCTAGATTGATCTTATTTTCTGTATCTTCTAGTGGATCCAAGGGCCAACCCCTATCACATGTGACGATATTGGTAAACACTAATGCGGCCAACCACTGATGCCAGAAGGCTAAGTGCTGTCTATTCATTTTCAGGATTTGGTTTGTAGAATTTCAGTACTAGCATATTGTGTTTAAACTAATGGAATTGAACTCGATAGAGATTAGAGAAGAGTGTTGAGGTCTTTACTGTAACGGTGTAATCGGGTAACAAGATTAGCTTTCCCAGAAACACACTTCGGTGCATATCATTCTTCCTAGAGCAATGCTAAAATAATCCTTCTCCTCTGTGATGCAGATGCTGGAATTTAGAGTTTTCAACATTTGTCACGG
This sequence comes from Rhododendron ovatum, assembly GCA_019656835.1. Taxonomy (NCBI): domain Eukaryota; kingdom Viridiplantae; phylum Streptophyta; class Magnoliopsida; order Ericales; family Ericaceae; genus Rhododendron; species Rhododendron ovatum. Next base: position 25,905,518 of record CM033797.1, on the reverse strand, counting down.
GACCCAACCCATCAGAGGACGACTTCCAGTGACCCCTGGCTCATATCTGACATGGTTTGGTTTCAGCGAAGAAGGCAAAATATGCACTTTTGATTCTAAGGTTTGATAATCTCTGTCTTGTCACTAACATATGCACTTCCTCCTTCGGAACTTGGTATAAGATTGCCATTATATTTGCAGGGTGTGCTTAGAGTGTTTACTGATCAATATGGAGGCAGCTGGCTCCCATTATTCAGGTGGGAATTTGTTACCTAAAATTGAGCACTGATTCCAGTAACCAAGCCACCAAAAGTATTCTTAGTACCAAGTTAACAAAAAGTTATATTATGCAGTTCTACGAAAGTAAGGAAGCCAGAGGAAAACCATTGGGTCGTTGGATTGAATGCAATCAAGTTGTTTTGTGTTGTTTGCAAATCTCCTGATACGTTCCCACAGGTAGGATTGCTCATATCTGCTTTCCTATTACTTTTTGTAGCTAAAAGAATCAAGAAGATTTATTGTTCTATTTATTTCTTATTCAGGTCATCCCCAAACCAGTTCTCAATTTAATGGATCTTTCATTTCCTCTCGCGTCTTCTGACCTGGGAGCAGATAACCTTGAGAATGAGTTTATTTTACACAACCTGCATCTCTCCCAGGTACACCTTAATTTTCCTACGTGGAAATTTGGCTCCGGTACGGGGAAGGGAAATTTTATTACTTCAACAGCTGAATATATTTGTGTGGAACTCCTTGTAGATTAACAAAACAATCGAAGAGATGATGTCCACCGGTCAGGACACAACTTCTCTTGATGATGAAGCTTTCAAAATGGATGCCTCTCTTGATAGATGCATCTTCAAGCTTATTGCATCCTGCTGCAATGGTGAGTTTGTGCTACTTAGATGGTACCTTCTGTAATAGGTCACAAACGTCACACTCTAGCTTTTATGTCCGCACTTGGGTTGTATTTGGAATTTGGATCATAGATTCACTTAGTGAACGGAAAAGTTGAAAGAAGGGAAAGATAAGATGACGACGTTTTAAAAAGCTAACTTTATTTCCTTGGTCTCTCTATCATGTTTATTATAGATTCTTCTAGAAACTCAAGTCCACAAATGCAGTGCTGGTTAAGTTTGGGTGGAGTTGTGAATCCGTTCTCTCTTTCCCTGCGTAAGATATCTTTATCATTCGAGATATTGACCCGGCTTGCTTCTTTGTGATGATAATTCTTTAGGTGATAAGCTTGTAAGGGCTACCGAACTTGTGAAACTTCTGTCATTTGAAAAATCTGTCAAAGGAGCAATCGAGCTTGCAAAGAATCTAAAGCTTCCAAATTTGGCCGAGCGTTTCACCACCATACAGGAGGTTACCTCAATGTCTTAGAATTTTAACGTCGCTTTTTCCATGTATTTATTTTAAATTCTATATGTTTCCTTTTTCTGAATGCCTTTTCTGCTTTATTCAGGAAAGGTTGCTAAATGAAAGCAAAGCAGCTACAGCCTTCCCGGTCACAAATTTGGGTTCTGATACTTCAGACAAATCTGATTTTGCGATCCGCAAATCCATCCCCCCACTGGAAAACAGTTATGATTCAAAACCTGCTATTCCATCACCATCACAAAAGTTGACTTCACCTCCATTTATGAAAAAAGGGATATCAGAAGCAGTAGCTAAAGCTGGGAAGGCCAAAGTAAAGCAGGGGCAAACTGCAAATTTGGAAAACGTAGGAGAGGTAAAGAATGATGTTCAGTTGAAGAATGCGGGTGAGGTGAAGAATGTTGAGGTTAAGAAGACAGGGGAGGAGAATAAGTTGCAAACGTGCCCATCTAATTCTTTTGCCAAGTCATCTGATGTTCAGTTGCAAAATGCGGGTGAGGTGAAGAATGCTGAGGTTAAGAAGACAGGTGAGGCGAAAAATCCTTTTGCCAAGTCATCAAACAAGCAAGAAAAATCTTCTTTATTTGATTCTCTAAAGAAGAAGAATGTAAAATGACAGCAGTGCCATTCGACGAAATGGACCGGCTAGAACTCTACAAGTCAAGAAGCATGCATTTTCTTGTCTTACAAATTGCTGTATATGGAGAAATTCTACTCCACAGTTTAACATATCAGAGGCATTAGTCTAAGTTAAAAATTTCAAGCCTCTTGTTTCCCACAGTTCTGTAAAAGGAGAAAGTTGTTGTACATTGCAGAGGCATTAGTCTAAGTTCAAAGAATTTATTTAACTCGTGTAATTCCCCTTAAAAGGAGTTTAAAATTTAAAACACGAACCACAATAATTATGATCCATTGCCGGCTATGGTACTGTTGGAGGGGCACATCGTCTTTCACCCTGCTGGCCTTTTGTGTTGGCATTTGAGGCAGTGGCCTTTAGAACAGTAGGACAGAACAGCTCGTCTGTCTTGAGGTTTTTGCTGAGGGACTCGGGTCTTGTCCAATATTCTTCCATCCAGTCCCATTCAGTTTCGGATTTTCATAGGCCCATACGGGACTCACGACAATACTCGGAACCGTTTATTTTCTAGAGCTCGTCGAGTGTTTCAAGCATGAGAAAATTCAAGTTCATTGGATACCGATGACTTAGCTAAACACGTTTATCTTGAAACAAATGGTTCTGATTTAATGTGCACATGGACTAACATTTTTTGGTTGAAGTGGTGTTTTCACTCTTTTGTTAATTGGCTACGCCAATGGCATCAACCAACAACTTAGTGGTCCTATTACATGATCACGCGACATCCTAATGCTAATATTTCTGTGTTGTGTCATATACTGTATATTCTCAAGAAAGATAAAGAAGAGTATTAAAAGAAAAGAAAAATTAATTTCCCTTGTCGGTTCGGTCGACAAAGAAGTGTGAGGAAATCAGAATTCTTTCTTTTTTTTGCAAGATATATTTTGCTTTGAAAATGAAAAAGCTGTGAATCCCGCAACTTTCGCGAACACCGCGGAAGTTAATGGAAATTTGTTTTCACATACTTTATGTGCACTTGAACTGCACTTACATGTAGGAGTGTTTATGCTAAATTGAATAAATTAAAAGTCCATGTTTTAATGGATTTTTAAGCAAATCATTTTCTACATATATTAACAAATATAGCCACTTCGTCTCAATTTAAGTGTTCTCCAAGGAAATTTGAGCTTTTTTAGAAGTCAAATATTTTTGCAAAATTAATTTTAAAAATTGTGAAGTTAATTATATGTATTTAAATTGTTTATATCTTTCGATACAGATCTCAAAAAATATGTAATATTTCAAACTTGGACCGTCCAGTTTTTATTGTGGACAATTTCATGGATCCAGTGTCATGGACGATACGAGGCTTGTATTCGTAAACTCAAGAAGTTTTTTGGTGCCGGGTGGATACATCCAACATGGTACCCGCTCTGTACATCCGGGACGTCCAATATACTTTTAAACTACTCGAATTGAAACCATTTCTCTCTTCTCTCCCCAGCACTTTCTCTCTCTCCAAATCCAAACCGTCCAAAAATACAATGGACGATTTGAATGCATCGAACGGATACCACGTGCTACTCACCCACCCGGCATTGAAATTTTGTCCCGTAAACTCCTATGATTATGTGGTTATCAGCGAGCGAGGCCACCAGATCACCAACGCAAAGAGAAGCGCCCTCCCACCTGCAAACCCACACAATCAACCAACAAACATCTACTCGGTATAAGGCAACTTCAAAGGCGCCCTCTCTCTCTCTCTCTCTCTGTGCAATGGCGGAGGTTACTTTCCTTCACCCTCACGACGGCGACGGCGACGGCGACGACAGCGACCTCATCGATTTTTTTGCCTCCGTCCCCTACTACCAGGACTTCTCCGACACCTTCGCTCCCATCCACCCCGATCCCTTCGATTTCAACCCAGATGCAATCCCCGCAGTCGATCTCTTCGATCGCGAAAACCAGGTCAACTTCGTCATGGACCTGTTCCACCAGCGCGTCGAGCAATCGGGTGTGGTCTCTCCCGATCCGGGTCCGACCCGTTTGGAGCTAGATCTAGGGTTAGGGTTTGATGATGATTGTGATGAGGGGGATTTTGGATTTAGGGTTGGGGTTAGGGTTGGGTCTGATTCAGAAGAGGATGATGAGAATGAGTTTCTTGGGATGGGATTGAATTTAGAGGATAATAATGATAATAATAATGGGTGTGATGATGATATTAGTCTGCAGCTATGTTGGGATTCTTTCCAGTTAGAAGATAATAATAGAGATGGGGTTGAGGATTTTGAGTGGGAAGAAGTGGATGCTAGGGTTGATGAGAGAGAGGTGTTGAGCATGTTTGATGTGGATGAGGAATTGGATGTTTCACCGGTGCCGAGTGTGATGATTCCAAATCAAGAAGAAGAAGAAGAAATGGGTGTGGAGTTGGCGGGTGCGATGAGGGGTAATAATTTGGAGTGGGAGGTTTTGTTGGATGTTCACAATTTGGAAGCCCATTTGAGTTTAGAACATGATGGTGTTGAGAATCTTGAATATTTGGGAGATCACGACGCTGTGGAGTACGAGATGTTGTTTGGCCAATTCGCAGAGAACGAGAACGCGATGATTGGGAGGCCTCCTGCTTCGAAAAAGGTCGTTGAGAATCTTGAATCCGTGGTTGTGACGAAGGAGGACGTGGAAAGTGATAATTCACTTTGCGCGGTTTGTAAGGATGGGATGACTGTTGGGGAGAAAGCAAAGCAGTTGCCTTGTTCGCACCGGTACCATGGGGACTGCATTGTTCCGTGGTTGGGGATTAGGAATACGTGCCCTGTCTGTCGCTATGAGTTGCCAACGGATGATCCTGATTATGAGAGGAGGAAGAGGACCCAAAGAGCTGGCCGCAGTCATTGAAGGTAAATTCTTAAGTTTAGATATAATCTTTAAGTTTTTTCGTGAGTATTAGTTTACTTCAATTGTAGATAGTAGTGATGGGAACTTGGGAAGAGTTCACTTCTCTCCTTGAGGAGGATGACATCATTTGAGATTTTGTATGTGATTATTTGTTGAGAGGAAAGAATGTTGTCTTGTTTGTTATTTGTAATGGTGGGATTAGGCCATTATCGTTTCCTTTGATTCATATACCAATATCGTACCTTGTTTGGATAGATAGCAGTTGATGATACTTGTAGAGTATTGTTTATTTTTTCCTCTTAGTCTAAGATTTATTTAAAGGATGATGCTATGGTGTCTCCGGTCATTTTGGGGATACCGTAATTTTTGGCATAATTTCACCATTATGAACATAACTAAAACCCATTATAAGCATAACAGAACCCAAATAAGGCATAATCAAGGAATATCCAAAAAACCAATCAAGGCATAACCAAACCCAACCAAGGCATAACAATCAAGTTATGCCTTGTTATGGTTCCATTATGCTTATAATGGTTTTGGTTATACTCATAATAGATTTTGATTACGCTTATAGTGATTTTGTTATGCCAAAAGTTACGGTGTCCCTAAAATGACCGGGGACACCGAAGTCATTCCCTTATTTAAATGGCTGCCTCATGCTCAAAATATGCAAAGTGATGGGAAGTGGCGACTCCAAACAGAAAATGTGCACTGCAACGGGCATTTTCAATTTAGACACGCCGCAACAGGTTGTCCTGTCTTTTGCTTATTTGTTTCGGCTCAACTTTTGCCATTTGGGTTACTTTGTATCAAATTCTTCTTTTTGATTTCAAGTAATCCTACAATCAATTTAGCTATGTGATAAACCAAAGAACATAGAAGCAACATGAATGTGGCCAACTTTGTCTCGTTAGACAAGTCTATTAATTTTGAGAAGTGAAGATTAGTGTCATTGATATAGAGCAATGTAGCTGAGAGGGAGAGGGAGAGGGAGAGGGAGAGGGAGTGGAAGAAAACCCATTGGTTGATAATTAAATGGTCTCATTTAATTTAGATTATTTAGGTGAGGCGATATTTTATGGTCATGGATTGAGATACAATGTACAGCAGTACAGGTTGAGATCTTGTCTTTTACATGCGGGCAGGGAGTGATAAGTTTGCACGATTCCATGAAAGTGTTGTTTCTCTAGCATCTCAACATATTCCTTTTGTCTTTGCATAATTTTTTGTGACTCCTCCCTCATCAGTGGAAATGCCTGACATCGTAGTGTTTGCAGTTACCTATGACTAGACTATGGTCTATGGAGTTCGTTCGATGCCGTGAATTTTCTTGTTGAGTTGTACTAGAAATGTTTTAGAAATATCCAACCTCCTTCAATATGTGAACGTCTTTGTTTAGGTAGGGGCATTATGGTCCAAATTTACCTCGTATAAGAACTTATCACTAAAAATTATGCAGGATGTGGTTTGGTTATTTTTCGAGAATTCTCCTGCTGAATTTCATTTACACGATTTTACATTTCTTGTGATCTCAGACGGTTGGATTTGTTTTCCATGCCTCTGATGAAGGTGAATAATATCGGTGATTAAGTGGTTGTGAACAAGTTGTATACGAGGAGGGATCAAGTCATCTTGGAAGTAGAAGCAACTTAGTAGGCTTCAATGTTCAATGAAACTATGATGGACAGTTGCGGAAAAGAAAATTCGTAGGCACATGTTTTGTTTTCATGGAAGAGTTTAGGAGAAGCATATAGATATCAACACCTTCTCTCCTTAATGGAATGGCTGGAGCCTGGAGGTGACACATTGAAGAGGATAAAGTTGCTTATGCGAGATATATATATTTTTTTCTGTATTGCTTGAAGTCTTTTTGTTCGGTTAGGTCATGCGGTTTGCCTTCGGGCTTGTTGTCTTTTTTTGTAATTTTCGTTATCTTTTAGTGCTTTCTTTCTTTCTTCTTACAGAAACCGGTACCTATGTGAGCCTGCTGGAAAATGTTCCAGGGCAAATCGCATGAGTTCATTTGCTTTTACAAATAAGGGGAACACAAATACTCCTAGGTATATATAAGACGAGGCATGTTTAGCTTTTGCCTTTTGCCTTATGTTGTGAAACTTGTTTTTTTGTTTAATCACGAATCTAGGATCAGTGAACCAGGCATGAAGGACCATTTTACGCCCACCCTTCGGTTCGCTTTTTTTTATATCTATAACCAGGTGTTTTGGTCAACTTACGCGCATCTTGACTATTCTTGGGGGACCATAAATCCACCGTCCAGTAAAGGGGGGCCCACTTAAAGTCGGAGCGAGCAAATGCTCTGTATGGACTAACCTCTAAATGAGTTGATTGCAATTGAGAGTTTTGAACCTGAAAGCTTAGGAGAGCAAATTCCTAAGTTTCAGGCTTGAACTACTCGGCCAATCCCTTGGGGTTCCCATCCTTGACACTTCTTGGTGAGATTTTCATCTCTCCTTACCCTTCTTCATAGTAGGCCTTACTTATTTAAGTTTCCATTTCTCGCAACCTCATTGAGCTGACTTAGAATACAGTTACAGTTGCTCAGTCTTCGCAAAGGTTTCAGCCACGGAAATATTCCTCCACTCTCTTCGCAAAGGTTTCAGCCACGGAAATATTGGCATCTCACTCCTCCACTCTCTTCTCGGGGCTTTTGATTTGTCGGATTACGAACGAGGGATATACAGCTCCAGGTGATGAGTGATCACACTGGACCAATATTGAGACCACGAGGAATATACAGCTCCAGGTGCTAAGTGATCACACTGGACTAATATTGACACCACGTTTGATAACCGTTAGTTTCGAAAAGAATGATAATAAGGTGGGATCTATATCATGATTGTTCGGATAAAAAAAGATCGATATCATGATTGGTAATGGGTAGGAATTGAGACGGTGGAGATAATCCATCTCCTTAGTTCCTCTCCTGATATTTTCTTTTGAATTGGAGTATTTCTGCTTTCTGTGAAAAGTAATAATAAAAATCAGAAAATAAAGAACGAAAGATGAAAGATAAACAGAATGGGAAACACAAAGTTTTTCATCTCATAAGCATACCTTAAACTCCTTCTCACTTTTAAAGAGTTCTACTTCGTAAATTCACTTTTAAAGAGTTCTACTTCGTAAATTCAAATTTTTAAGAAGACACCATCATTATACTCTAAAAGTTATAACTTTTCTTATTTACCTTTTATGAAGATATTATTATTATACTTTTCCTACTAATTTTTCAAAATGAAACATATTTTTAGGGATAAAATAAAAAAATATTAACTTTTACCTACTAACTTTACAGAATGAACATTTATTAAGAAACAACTTAAAATGGAATGTTGGACTCTTAAAAGGGGACGGAGGGAGCGTGAGACTACGAACTCAAGTGAAAGCCATTGGAATATCCCACAAATGGGATGACTTCTATTTTCGTTACCATTGGATGACTTCATTTTCTATTTTTATTTTACCAACAGGCTGCTTTTAAGAGGTCATGCAGGTCATTTGGAAACTTAACATCAAATCTTACCAGCAGAATCAAGGAAAAAGAAAAGAAGTAATAATAAGACCAGGAAAATGGCATAAAAGTCATTTTAATCCTTGCGTTAACGCCATCCGACCAACGGAAAATCTCTAATATGCAAACCTACAAGGAGAAAGACTGCATTAAACCAAAACATCCGAGGATGTATTTCTAACTCTTCCCCGAATAATTCGTCCAGGACTAAGATTACAATCAAATACATCTCTACTACTTACATTCGATTCGACCGTTCACTTATTAGAGTTGTTAATTTACCTCAAATAGTTGAACTTCCATAAAATTTACCTGGCTCCCAATAACTCTTTTTCATGTTGTCTTGGACAATAAAATGCGAATATTGGTATGTTCACATTGTAATGTCAACACTGGTTTTCACCTACTTCCCGCTTTGCACAAACACGCAAAAAGAGAGAGCAACCTCTACTTTCTAATTCAGGTCGACCTGAAATTGATTGACGTGCCTGCACAATTGACGCGGTAATTTCAAGAGAATCTCGCAGCTTGTACCTTATTTTTCTACTATTTGGGTAGCATCGATACAATTGCAAAAAATGAGAGAAGAAGAAGCAATTGACCGGGCAAAAGTGTCTCATGTCCCTTACCGAATGGCCATTATAATGGGTGAAAGTGTCTCATGTTCCTAAGGTACTACGCTCAAAAACAAGTGTACACATATAGACTAGAGACAAATTGTGTCAAAGTGTCGAAGTTTCCCATTATCGAATACTTGCTAATTATTACGAATCCATATCCACAACTATCAGTAAGTGCATCCACCTTCAATTGCATTCATGAAAGAGCACCCCTGCAGGTGGCTCCGGGATTTTTAATTTAGTGGTGACAAAAACGTAAAGAAAATTTTTGTATACAATGCTCTATTTAAAATACATGTACATATATTGGTTGAAGATTTATCGTGCCTAATTTATTATGTTTTGTTGAGCAATATTATTTGCTAATTTTCAAATTTAAGTGTATATTCTTACACTTCGACTAAATATGAACAACTCAGGGCAAATAATATAAAAGAAAAATTAAATTATACGAAAGAAAAATCAAAACATATGTAAAAAAAAAAAAGAAGACGAAGTTGTAGTGCATTTTTTAAACAAGGGGGTTCAAGCCATAGTGCAGCCGCCCCTCCCTGCATGCATGACCCATAGTAACACAAATTCAACCTAAGCCTGCGTTTGGATAATAAGTTAGTCAAAAGATTCATTTTGGTTTTCCCCATTGTAGTTTCTCCCTTGATTAAATATACTGCACGTAAAAAACAAAAATCCTGCTACAGTTTCTGAAAGCAAAGAGCCATTTTTACCTGTTTCCAACAGAATATATATCTCTGTACATATATAGAGGCTAGAGCACATGTAACTCTGAATATATAGAGCCCCATCCCTTCTCTCTCTCTCTCTCTCTCTCTCTCTCAAGCCATGCACTCCAGCGAATGGTTTGACCCAACACAGCCCCGCTGCACTCTCTCTCGAGCATACATGGGAATTCATGACGCACCACCCCCATCAAACCCAACTGAAGATTCATTCACTCATTTCACCACATTCCACAAAAACACATCATTCCCAAACTACACCCATATCCACCCTTTTCTCCATGATCTCTCTCCAAACACATCATCCCACAGCAACAACTCACTGAACTCAAATTCTATGGCTGCAACAGAGGAGAAGGAAGCCAGTGCCAGTGATCTGAGGCGCCACAGAAGGCAGTTATCAAACAGAGAATCAGCAAGGCGGACTCGGCTACAACGGAAGAAGCAAATTGAGGAATTACAGTCACAGAAAAGCCAGCTCACCGCCACAAATCAGAAACTAACTGAAGAGCTTATTAATTTATCTCAGTGCATCAACAAGATTTTCCAAGAAAATGTGCAACTAAAGGAGGAGATTTCTTTCCTTCGGAGTTTCATCTCCAATCAGAAAACTCCTTTGGTGGATTTGGAAGAGGTCGGTTTTAGTATTGCCTGAAGGTCGGAGGTTCGAATCCATCGATCCTTGGCTCCGCGAATTTGATTAACTAACCGGTATCTTAAGTATGGTAAGATGTTTATATAGATTATAAGGGAATAGTCCAAACCTTCGTGGTTAGGATCTTGTTCAATTGATGCATCTGCAAATATAAATGAATGACCTTTAATTCCGCTACATACCTCTACTATTTGCATCTTTGGTATTATGTACCTCAGTTACAGTGCCTACCTACTCTATGTTTGGTCCTTGGAAGTGGAAAGAATTGAGAGAAGAAATGATAAAAAGGACATATAGACTGGCAATATGAAATTTTTGAAGTTAAATTCCTTTCATTTCTTTGTTCTGAGTTAGCGTAATGTGAAGAAAATAAACATGTATTTGACACACACACACACACACAAACACAGTTTCATTAGTCTTTGGATCATCCCAGACCAAGTGAGGGAATCGCGCCCAGGGTAGCAAAGTTTATTTTCTGGTAAGGGCGCATAAAAGAGGGTTGGCCCATCAGAAGTCCTATTCCTTTGTGAACCTAGTACAGAATCAACAAAGTTTGGCAGAACGAAGAATCGACAAGGGTTGGCAGAACAAAGAGAGTGTACAACTGGTGTGACGAAGAAACAATTGACGCGAGAATGAACTACAAAGTATTAGGAGTCCCTCAGAAAGACTTGATTTTTAGGAATTGTTTAGTTTTCACTATGAAGTAAACGTAATTTAAAACGAACGACTACTCAGTGCACAAGCATCCCGCTACTAAAAGGTCCGGGGAAGAATTGGATGTACACAGCCTTACTCCCAATAGGCTGAGAGACTATTTCCGCAACTCGAATCTGTGACCACCAGGTTCACATGGAGGCAAACTTACCGCTGTACCCTGGCCACCCTTCTATAACTAGTACTCCCTCTGTCTCTAAATAAGTATCTCCTACGAAAACACATGTAACTTTTGAAAAAAAAAAAGTACTTTCATGCATAATTTTTTCAATTTCTTCACCCTAAATTGAAGATCTACTTGAGTTCTTTAGTTTGGTGTGAAGAAATAGAATTTTTTTTTGCACGGAAGTACTTTATTTTTTATTTTTCCCAAAAATTGAATGTCTTTTTGTAGGGAACACTTATTTAGGGACAGAGGGAGTAATATTCTGTAATAGTTATTCTCTCTCCTTGCGCAACCCAATATCCATACATAGCATCATGCAGTTCAAGGGTTTGTGTCAACTGCTACATCTTTACTGCAAGTATAAGCTCTACTTACCACTTAGTCAACAGGTCTACACACTAGAACTCCTGACTCGGATTTTAGCATTCACAATCAGCAAGTTTAGCAATAATCTCTGCCACAAGTTATAAATAACTAAGGGAAACTTTCAAGAGATGGGTAAAGCGAAAAAGCTTGAGATGCTTTTAATCAATTAAAGAACATAAGACAAAGCAAAAGGACAAACGCCTTTTCAAACCAACCAATAGCCTTCAGGTCCTGAAACTATCACTTGAAGTGATGAAAACATGTTTAAAAGGAAGATTAGCCAATAATAGTTCAATTTCTTCAAAAATATCAGCATGCAATCTACTTGGTAAGAATGAAACCAGTTTTCAGGTGATTTGCAGGCAACTTTTCTGTTCAAAAGGTCTTAAGATAGCTTTCATGTCAAGTGTACACTCTACTTAGCCCAAATGTCTATTTCCATCTTCCACACACAAAATTCTCACTTTGGGTCTCAGCATTCACATAAAACTAGATTAGCAAGATTAGTAGGAAAACTTATTAAAGGAACCTTCAAGAGATTCGTGAAGTGCAAGCTATGTTTTTCTACCAAGTAAGAACGAAAAAACAAAAACAAAAACAAGTGCCTTTTTCCAATGAACCAACAGCCTTTAGGAATTTAAAATTTGAAACTATCCCTGGTGAATTATTGAAAGGAGGACTGCATATTCACCATTCGCTTTATGCTAGCCCACACCTTTACTATGTAAACCTAGACTACAAAAAAAACACAAATTTATATGAAAGAGTGACCCACAAAAAAATGGATTTCCTCAAGAAGTTCAGCATGCTGGGAACCACAAAAACATTTCCAAACAGGTTTGCATGCAACTTTGGTCTTCAAAAGGGCTTTTACTCTGTTTCAACAACAGAAGGCTCAAAAATCCCATGATTCAAAAGGGTTTCATATAAAAAGATGAGATGCTGGAGGACTTTAGAACCACCATTAAAGAAAGTTTACGAAACATTTCAACACCATAGGTTGGTTCAATACCATAGTGTAGAACCCTACGAAGCCCATGAATAGACACCATCAGTAGAATGGAAAACGTGGCAGTTCCCCGAAGAGATAGCTCAACAAGTAGGTACCTATTGCTTCAAAAGGAAGCATAAAATGGAAAAGGTAACAGACAAGATGTGTTACGCTAAAAAGACATGTACACTCCTATACTGTTTACCTCAAGCACTCGGCAAACTTCCTAATTACTAGTAAATTAGAATTGCCTAGTATTTGGTACCCAAATAAAGATAAACATATACCGATACACGTAATTCCATTTCCTTTGAATTGATAAATGCAAGATCCTAAAAAGTATAAGAGTTCAAAGAGTTGTGTTGGAAGGTGCCTTTCATGCTTTGTATACATATTCTTCTTTAACATCAATCTTCTAAATTGGATTTCACACGGCAGAAAGCTTCTTGAAGTATCCTATGGCTACCAAAGATTGTGATGTTTGTCATGTAAATGTGAAGTCTACTTTTGATGCACTGATAGAAGGGCCTTCATAGCATCCCAATTACTTAAGAAAAAAGAGAGTTTCAAGTAGTTTTTTTACACGATTGTTGATAATTTTTGTGAGTGCTTCAACCACCATCTCATAGGTTAGGAGGCAGACCGGTAAGATCCATAGAAATCCAGCCGGGTTGAAAATTTATATTTTCACGGTAATGATGAGAAAATTCTGTGGTTGTACGGGATTTTACCTATGTGGGAATAGTTCATCTATTGGGACCATTTTCCAAGTTGCACATCGAGGTACCACAGTTGCGCATGATAGTTAATCGTGCTGCTAGTTTCCCAGTTAGTAATTAATGTGATATTGTAAGTAAAGCAGTTTCTGTGTTATTCTTACTCGACATTTGGTTTTCAGAGACTTTCAGTTTCAGTTAATGAAGGTTTTAGTTGCCAGGTTAGTAACTAATGTGATATTATAAGTACTTAATTGAATAAGCTATATGGAATATCATCCAAATACTTAACATATGTCAAATAGGAGAACCAGTTAGTACACAAACAGTTTCTGGTCAATTTTCGTTAATGTGTCCATTCTACACCACCAATAAGGTAATCTAACTAAAATTGCATTTTGACAGGGTAAACATTAGCTATAGCTAGCTACTGTTGCATGTTTCCCAAGTTCAATTATAATGAAAGAAGTAAGCTATTTCTAAGAACCACCAAAAATCATCAGGGAAGAGTTCAGGTTCCTTTACACTGTAACCTCGGCAGGGACCAACTTCGGTTTCAACCGAGTAAATAAGGTACTCCGTACTTGTATTTCACCCATCATCCATTGGGTGCTTCCCGTTTGTGATGGTAGTCGGGGTGTCTGCAGTAGTAATTGCAGTGCAGATGCTCTTCTCTTTGAGGAACTGGAAAGGGTCTGCATACGATTGAGCACAATGCCACCTAGATGAACATTCCCAAACAAAAACCTTAGAATTTGATTTGACATATAACGAACTATTGGTTAGATGAACATATGCGCTCCAATTTCACTATACCTGCTCGCCTTAATAGTCTCGCCATTGATTGTCTTGCTTTCGTCAAATATGTTGTCTGCAAGTGACAAGTAATCTTGATAAAGTCAAATACTGACAATCCTACATCCATGGTTTTGAGTTAGCATCTCTTCTTCCATGAAAATATCAAGAACTAACACAGCACCTGAGCACACAAGAGAATACTAAAAGCCGACAACATCTCGTTATTAGAAGAAACCACACAAGTATTGACGTCGCGTATTGAGATGACTAATACAACAAATAATTAGAGGACATTACACAGCAAAAAAAAAGTGTTTGTCATCCCATTTGTGGCGATGTGGATCTTGATGGATGCAAATTAGTGCTGCAGTCTCACAAAGGGTCACAGCAGAATTGACAAAAGGTCATGCAATCCATTTCCTATACCAAACAAGTGCTGCGAAACTAACAGATATTCAGTTGCAATATCATACATCCATTTAGGGATGACATAGAAATTGGTGTGTTCAATCTTATAGCTCCAAATGCGCAATTTCTGATATCTCAATGTTGTCAAAATAGCACTTCTGCTTTGGGTCTTGGAGCTGTAAGTTGAATAGCAATGGATTCATGGACCAAGGTCCTTGTTTTTACATTTTTTTTTGCAGTTTTAAACTTTAGAGATAATCATCTACTCTACTTACATTTTGTGCTTTATTTTGCTAAGGCCACTCTATAAGGGCAATGAACAGATGCGAGCCTTGGCAAAAGATGGCAAATGGATAGGGCCAACCCTAACTCATAGTAATAACTTGTCATGCTATTGCATGCCATAAGGTATCGATATGCACACAGAGAGTTGTTTCCAGCACACGGCTATACTATTTCACCATACTACTTCTAGATTACTTTACATTCTCCTCATGCACATTTCGTCTCTGTTGCCACATGATGTATCCCATTACACATATAAACCATGGCTTAAGACCTTGTAAACACAAACTAAACGTTTACCCCCATAGATATCCTTATCCGAGAAGTACTTGGCCATCAATCGACGTGTGTAGTCGGCCTCATATTTGCTGAACCTTTTGATGTACTCCCCGCTATTCATATCCCTACACAAAGAAAAAAATAGTACATGTTGGCTCTGATTACAGAGTAGAAACAAACTTTACGGTTTCAATTCTATGCATAATTCTCGAGTGTAACGATGCACTGTTGGCATCTTAAATATAAATGGTAGCAACTGTAAAGTGAGCTGAACTAATACCGTGATCAGGAGAATACACTAAAAAGAGGGGGAAGCTGAAAAAAAAGCCACAAAGCTACTGGTTTTTTGCACCAACTGGCAGCAAACTTAAAGTAGTTAACTTTCAGCAAGAAATAAATTTATTCTCATCAAGAGGAGAGGAATGAAAACATACGATCTTGTCTCAAGTGCAGACCAATATACTCGCAGGAGAGCAACAAAATGTTTTTAGAGAGAGGGATGTTAGAAAGTTGTATATGGATCTATTTTCTAGTTCTATATAATCCAGTTACCGGCTAAAGCAAGTATTTGTTCATGAGAACATGCAACTCCCTTCCATTGAACGAATATGCAACTCCATTCTCAGAAAAACCTTAAAAGGGATTAAAAACCAAAGAGAACCAAAACTGTTTCTAGGAAGTTTTGAATCAAATATCTGTCCATGAGCATTTGTAACTGCCCATGTGATGCGTAAGTTCACCAAACAAATATTCCCGAACACATAGAACTGCATATGTGATTTTGAGCCCGGTGTCGTAGATGTCCACCTGCATGAGTCTTAAAAATTACTAGTGTAGATGGTTTGCTTTTCCTAGCTAATAATTATAAGAAATAACTAAATTAAAATGTCAATCAAGAAGTACTTATCTAGTATTCATGACGTATAAACATCAACCTAGTTACTTTCCAAATTAAAGGGCATGACCTCTCCTTTTCCTCACTCTTACGCATCGTTCTCAAATCGAGATAAGTATTGTTTATCATTTTTTTCTAAATTTTATGAAACATACCGAGATACGCATCGCATACCGTAAGATATGTTCAATAAACTTTAATATAGGATTAAAAACTAATCATACCTAATCAGAAAGCAAAAAAACTATTGCATATATGAAAAGGGAAGTTTTTAGGATGAACATTCCAAGTCTCCCAAGTGGGGTGTATAACATCGATGCTTTCTAGGCCTTAGTCATGGGAAAGAAAAGAAGAGCCCTTGTATGATTCATGCAAAACATGATCGAAGAATCTTTCTTTCTTCTGTTGGAGTCCTAATGGGATTGAATGTCATCATAATTAGATCAAACGACTTTGAATGCGTTTGGGGTTCCGCTATGCAATATAAGGTGCGACTTTTCTCCAATAACTAATCGTAGGATACGAACTGTATCGGGATACACATGTAAATTGTAGGATACATCATTGTACCGTGAGATTTCTATACAAAACACATACAAGGTAGGATACAATTTTTTCAAAGCATACGATTTTGTGAATCATTGGATACATATCCGAGTGCAATTTTGTTTATCTTCCTTAAAAGAGGGTGAACATTACCTTTTCTCTTATTAGTTGAAATGGTGTAGGTCCCACCTATATAATACACTTTTTGGTAAGCATAACATCATTTTGTGGTGGGATCTACGCCATTTCAACCTATAGGAAGGAGGGTAATGTTCACCCTCTTAAGTAGAGGGTGAACAACTATGCTCTCGAACCCAACGGATCTAAAAAGTCTGTACATCAAAATTTGCTACTTTTCGATTAGGTTGAAACCAAATGACCCATACACATGCTTCAAGTACGGAGGGAATTCTAATATGCTCCGACGTTGAGGTACCAACAAAGATTAAATCGCAGAAGACACAAAATTGGGAACATAAAACACTGTTAGCACGGAATTGGATGGAGAAACCGACTGGGGTAGAATAAAAACTGCAACGAAAAGGATTTAGAAACGGAGGCGGCTCACTCACTCGAAGGGATCGACTGAGGGAGTCTTTTTCTCCAAGGCGTCGGGTAATCCATTGCCAGTGGCAGCATCCTTCACAAAACCCTAAACACGAATGACTAACCAGAACAACCGAATGGCTCTAATATGAAAATATATGTATATGAATGTGTGTATATATTCATATGTACGCGGATATATATAGAGAGGGAGGGAGGGAGAAGAGAGAGAACCTGGGGTTTGGTAGCGGAATTCTGTGAGTTAGAGGGAGAAGAGGTCATTGACGCCATTATTGTAGTGTTGGATTTGAGAATTGGGAGCTGAGAGAAAGAGAGTGTGTGATGAAGTTCATTTATTAGACTGCTTTGCACTGATGAGACAAACGAGCCAAACCAGCCAAGCATGTAGTTTATTGGTTTAAAAATTTAACCAGCTTTGAAAATATGTCTGAGCTTAATTTGTTTTGAGATAAATTGATCCCATATAAGTTTTAATCAAGTCAAACATGAGTCAAACTCGAGCAGCTGGAATTTTTTTCACATAATAATCCGAACGAGCCAAGTAGTAACTTGTTCAAGCTTTGATTGAAATCTTAACGAGCTTAAAAAAAAAAAAGTTTAAACTTGGTTTCTTTGTTTATGTAACAAACTAATCTTGAATAAATTTTTAACGAACGAATGTGAGCTCAAACTCAAGTAGCTTGGTTCGTTTAGCAACTCTATTTTGCACCACAGGAAAGGAAAGGGACCTGTATGAACTTTTTTTGGGTGATGAGTGGAGATAGATAGGGAAAAAAATGAGAATAATAATTAGAAATAGAAGTAATGAGTGGAGAGTAATGATTGAAAGTATGGATAATTAGCATATATTGAGTTGGAAAAAAAAATCTGTTGATTTTGCCGCTCCCTTTTTTGTTAAGTCACTCCCCTGCAAGTGTATTTTTTGTGCAAAATACACTTAGAATGGAGTGGTGTTAACAAAAAAAATGGAGTGACGAAATCATTTCTCCTAAATTCCAAATCTTGATCCAAACAAAACACTAATGCTGTGAATTTTTAAAACTGGACTTTAGGCCTGTTTTGACCTAGAGTAAAGCTACAGTTCACGATGGCCAAAATCCTGATCGGAATCCCAATGCCCCAGGGCACATTCCGGCCACCGGATGGCCGATCTGAGCCGTCCAAAAATTCTATAAAAAAAATCGAGTAGGCCCATGCGGGAATAAACAGCATCCAACGTGTGTAGGTGGCCGATCCAAACACAAAAATGGATTGTTTGGATCGGTCATCTACACCAGTCAAATGCCGTTTATTCCCGCGTAAGCCCACTTGGTTTATATTTCAGAATTTTTAAACGGCTCGAATTGGCCGTCCGGTGGCCGGAGTGTGTCCGGTGAGGCGTCGAGATTCAGATTGGAAATTTGGATCGGTAAAGGCCACGCCGACGATCAACCTGCCTCGCTCCTTTCTCTAACAATCAATGCCTTGTTCTCTTTGGTTTTTGAAAAGAATTTTTCAAAAAATTCCCCCTAGATTTCTCCTACTTTCAACATTTCTCTCTCTATCTCTCTTCACTTATTATCCCTACTATTTATCAAAAAAAATTTCAAAACACAAACCAAACACAGCAGACTTTCAGTACCTTCAACTTCCTCTGGAAAAGCTGCTTTCAGTTCCTTGATCATAGAATCAAACGGACATTCCTCCACCGCCTATTATTGCTTGGTCATCTATGTTTTCTTTAATTACTACTACTTAGTCTACTCCACGGTGAAATGTCCTTCGTTAGAGGCGGAGAAAAAAGAACGAATCAAATGCTTCCTTTCTGCGGATCAAAAAAAAAAATGCTTCCTTTCTGTTTCCTCTTTTCCCAACTAGTACGATATTAATTGACAAGGGGTTGAAATTAACTAGACTAGGGTCATGTGTGGGACCAAGCAAGACCATGGTCATACCAAAGGCCCCTTTTAATGCTGCAACTGCACAACCGACAACTTCTTTTGAAAAGATGACGTGGCAGATGGGGATTGGGTGTCCGGACACTGTGGGTTGTTCGGGTCATCCGGATATAGTTTTTTCTCGTATTAGAAAGAACTAACTTGTAAAAGTATGCCATTTGATAACGGTGGTACCCTTTCCCCAAGGCAGCTTATAAACTACTACTACTATGTTAGAAATTCATTCATAACAACAAAGATACAATTCACAGTGCACAACTATTATAGTAATAGAAAGAGATGAGGTTTAATGCAAATTATCGACATGGCAAAAACTGAAGGACACAACATGCCGAAAATGTGGACGCAAAGCTTAGATAAACAGTTGCAACAGTGGTTCCATTAGCGATAGGCTGTTCCGCAAAAACCAACTAAGTGGTGAACACTCAAAACTGCTATGTTTTTTTCATACAAAAGATGAGATCTACAGCCTTCCTTATCCTATAACCATATAACCATACAACTTCTAAGGCAAAAACAATTACATTTTCGAACCAATTACATTGACAGCAGTTGGGCATAAATGGTTACAAAAAGAATATGGTTGAAGAACTAGTTCAAACCAAAGCACCTGTTCCACATGTACAGATAGAGAAAATCTCATGAAGATCTAGTTTAAGCCCCGGAATCAATTACTCCTCCATGGGAAAACTAACTTAGAGAAGGAAAAAAATAGTTATTCACATCTTCATCACCAATAATCCCCACAAGAACATAACCCGTTGCTAAAATGGTGAAACCGTTTGTTATCTCTCACAACTATCTTCCTATCAACAACCTTTGATATTAACTTGATTGCGCTGTGACAATCACCACAAATGCGTAAATTCTTGCTCACTCTGAGCGTTGCACCTTTTTTTGTCTTCAATAATCCAAAAGAGATCGCGAGCTTCTCACTGTGCCCTCTTAAAATCTCTATTTTCTCCTCTTCTTTCAAATCATGAAGCACTGAAGCAGTATCATGAACATACCCAATTCCACTTATCTTCTTCTCCAGTCTTCTCCACATCTCACGGATCGCCTCCGACTCTGGGACCCGTCTATCACCCACGGAAAAGTTGTAAATTTTCCCTCCAACTTCAATCCAACTACACCCTGCATCCTTTTTCAGGCCTAATTCCCTCATTTTCCCCCTCACCCTTCTCACATCATCCCAATTCCCAGATCCAGCAAATAAATTCGACACTAGAACATAATATTCAGCTTTATCTGGCCCCAGTTCTAACAATTTCTCAGCAATTTTTTCACCTAAACCCATCTCACCATGAGCTCTACAAGAACTGAGCAATGAGCTCCACATTCCAACATCAGGTTCCATTGGCATCTCATTTACAAGCTTTAAAGCATCGTGGAATCGCCTAGAACGACCTAACATGTCCACTACACACGCATAATGCTCCAATTTTGGCTCTAGGCCATGCACTGGCTGCATTTGATTGAAATAGTTAAGACCCTCTTCAACAAGCCCAGAATGACTGCATCCCATTAAAATACCAATGAACGTGAATCCATCAGGTTTTAACCCTAAACTTTGCATTTCCTCAAATAGCTCCAGCCCTTCTTTCCCATGTCCATGAATTCCATATCCTGAAATAATAACCGTCCACAATGGAACATCCTTCTCCTTTTGTTGGTCAAAAACCTTTCTGGATAGTTCCATTGAGCCACATTTTGCATACATGTCTATGATTTTACAACTAACAAACACGTCTTCTGTAAATTGCGCTTTTAAAGCATAGCAGTGAGTTTCCTTTCCCAGCTGCAAAGCTGATAACTGTGAACAGGCGCCCAACATACAGGCTATTGAAATTTCATCCGGTTGGGTTCCATTGGAAACCATTTCACGAAAGATATTTAAGGTTTCATTGGGAAGTCCATGCTGAGAGTAACCGGCAATCATTGCATTCCAGGATACTAAACTTTTATCCTCCATTCCGTCAAATAAAACCTGTGCAAGTTGTAGTTCCCCGCAATGAATGTAAAGTGAAAGAAGTGAAATAGCAATAAATGAATCCGTATCTAGCCCATTTCGAAGCACAAAGCTATGAATCTCTTTTCTATACTTCAGCGATTTCAGGTGGGCAAAAGCCAAAAGAAGGCTAGCAATGCTGAACCAATCTGGATTTAACCCTGAATGTGTCATCTGATAGTATACATCCAAAGCTTTTGATGAGTCTCCCTTCCGTGCATAGCCACCAATTAGAGCATTCCAAGAGCCAACTGTCTTTTTCTCCATATCATGAAGGACATTTTCAGCAGAACTCAGTGCCCCACATTTTGCATAGGCTGAAATAAACATATTGGCGACCAACAGATTATACTGAAGCCCATTTCTTAGTGAATAGCCATGAAGTTCCTTCACGTTTAACAGATCGGACTTGTCTAAACAGACTGGCAACACACTCAATAAGGTAACTTCATCAGCCATCATTTTCACACATTCCGTCTGCATTTTCCGCAAAAGCCTGAAGGTCCTATGGACATGGCCTCCTCTAGAATAAGCCCCAATCATGGAATTCCAAGAAACTACATTTTTATCTTCGTTCTTATCAAAAAGTGTTTGGGCTTCGTGTATTAAGCCGCATTTTGAGTACATGTCCACTAAGCAATTGCTGACCATTAAGTCCTGGGTCAGCCCAAATTTCACTGCAAAACCATGGACCACCGTTCCCATTCCCACTTCCCCCTCCCCTGCACACAATGGCAACACGGTCGCCATCGTGGAAACATCCGGCAACAAACCTTCCTCGCCTTCTAACATCCTCCTCAGCACATTGAACCCCTCTTGAGCCAACCCATTTTCAGAAAATGCAGAAAGCATCGAATTCCAAGAAACCAAGCTCTTATTGTGCATTTTGTCAAACACTTTAACTGCTTCCTCGATAAACCGGCATTTCCCATACATGGTAATCATTGCATTACAAACAAACACGTCCGAACACAAATCCAAACCCATCTTTATCACCATCCCATGAACAGCCCGTCCCAAACCCACATCACATCTCCCACCACAAGCCTTAATCACACAAGGGAAAGTAAAATTATCCGGCTTATATTCGCCCCTTGCAATCAACTCACAAAATACAGCCACGGTCTCCAACCAGAGCTCATTTCTAGTGTACCCACTAATCAGTGCATTCCACTGATACAAATTCTTCCTTTTCAAATGATCGAAAACGCGACGA
This sequence comes from Rhododendron ovatum, assembly GCA_019656835.1. Taxonomy (NCBI): domain Eukaryota; kingdom Viridiplantae; phylum Streptophyta; class Magnoliopsida; order Ericales; family Ericaceae; genus Rhododendron; species Rhododendron ovatum. The sequence goes on along the minus strand of CM033797.1, from coordinate 25,883,245 downwards.
GAATCATGAGGATACCCACAAGTGGAGTACATGGTAATGACTCGGGTATTGATAACAAAGTCATTCTTGAACTGGGTCGATGCGCGAACAATCTTGTCGATTTTTCGGCCAACCTCGATGTCTTTCTGGTGGCCACAGGCCTGCAGTAGAACATTCACAGCCTCGGCTTTTTGGGCCGTGGAATAAGAAGAGATGTGGTCAAATTCCAGCTGTAATAACAATGACAAAGCTTCGGCGAGGTTTCCAGAGTGACAGTGATTGGTTATTTGTTCGGGTAAGGAGAGGTGGTGGGTTGGAGAGTGGCTTAGAGAGAGAGAGGTTTTGGGGTGTGTTTGGGTGGTGGGAGAAAGGGATGCTTGTGGGGTGTGAAGTGAGTGGAGGGAGATTTTGATGATTGGTTTTCGGGTGGGTCGGCGGAAAGGAGGATGGTGGCGGTGGCTGTGGGGTGAGAGTGGTGGCGCCGCCAAAGCCATGTGGAGGGTAGAGTTTGGTTTGGATAGGGTAAGGAGAGAGAGTCTGTTTTTTCAGTTATTCCTATAAAACTCTGTTTCTTCGGTTGTAAAATCACACAATCCAGCGGCCGGAAAAATCCGGTGAAAGTACAGGAATTTTCAAGATAAAAGAGATCGGACCCGTAAGCTTTAGCTCTGAGGTTACCAAAAATTCTTGGGGTAATTTTGATATTTTGGTTTTAAAAGGTTATTCCGAGAGTTTGTGACCGGTGAACCCTCAGCACAAAAGTACAGGAATTTTCAGGATAAAAGAGATCGGACCCGTAAGCTTTAGCTCTGAGGTTACCAAAAATTCTTGGGGTAATTTTGATATTTTGGTTTTAAAAGGTTATTCCGAGGGTTTGTCAAAAATTTCATAGCTAACAGATTTTGGAATTTTAGGAAGTTGTATATAAAATAAATAATGATCCAGACCTCGATTTTAGATTCTGGATCTGAGGTGCTTCTCGAATTATATTTTAGATTTTAATTATTATGAAAGTTAAATTTTAGCTTTGGAAAATAATTTTAGCACTCTATTTTTTTATGATGGCACTCCAAAACTTGTATTTTTGTGTAAAAATTATATATAGCAAGGCATACAAATTTTAAAGTGCTATCATAAAAAATTGGAGTGCCAAAATCAGCTTCCTTTATCTTTTCACGGAATACTCTAAAATCTAAGCTATCGCAAACACTTCCTAATATATACCGAGTAATGATGGAAAAAGGGGGATTGTGTGTTAGCCGTCCTCACAGCCCTAACGATCCTAAATAAAACTTTCATACTCTACTAATATTTTTCCAGAAATCAAAAATAAAATTTGCATGCTCGCCACCTTTGAACTTTGAACATAAGAATTTAATTCCTAAATTATTTATTTATTTTGTGATCCGCTAAATTATCTACTTATGTCAATAAATTTCGAGCTATGAAGTACAAAAACTCTAAAACTTGTCTCGTGCGAGTTGAGATTTTATTATAATTCTTTTTTCCTTTATAAAATAGCTTCCAGACGAAAATCAACTAATGTATGCTCTATTATGCTATAGTCGACAGAATTTGGATACCGATTAAAAGCACTTTTTCCCACCAGCTTGATGGTGAAAATTATCGGCATTGTTTCAGGTTCGAAGGTTTAACAATTTTCCGTTCTTCTCGTAAGTCGAACAATCCTCCACTCTATACAATGTGCCTGAAAAAGTGCAGAATTAATAAGTCACAAAGAAAAACAAGAAATTGTCAGAACGATCCAAGCATTGTATTTGAAATGTTCTTAGTAGTCTAGGCTTGTATGAAATATACGAATGTACCTATGTACTTCTACTTCTTTGTTAGGGTTCTCATCTTTAAGGCCATAAAAGTGACAAATACAACAGAATTCTGAACTATCTTTGTTTCCTACCTTTAACGAAGTATGTTGTATCTCTCCCGAACTGTATCTATTTACACTTCTTACGCTAAAAAGTAACCAAAAATGGAAGTTTTAAATAAGTAAAAATAATAAAGGAGAAAAAGAGAAAATTTCAAGACGGACGATGGTCACCCGTATGTGATCAGAGGGAGCTCAAGTAGTCTTTAATCAGATTCAAGAAAGGGCTAGCAAAAGAAGCTCCCTCTAGTTGTTGGAACATTATCCCATCCATTCGGGCTTGTATTCCATTCGAAGAAGTCAGGTCTTCTAGCAGTCCTTTCAATGTCCTGTCCACTCCAACCACAGAACTGCCGATGCCACTTAAGATTTCTGGTAGCGACGGGGATGGTTTTGACATCTCGACAAGAGTAACCTGGAAATTTATGGTACAAAGCTTAACGCCACTAAGGAAATTAAATAAACTACTCAGAACAATCAGGCTATACAGATGTTTCAGCACAAGATGAACAACTAACAAGAAAAAATCACTACTGACGCATTTAAGAAAAAATCACTACTGACGATGCCACTCAAGGGCTTCTTACCCGCAGATATCACTAAATATAGACTGAAGTTTGAAAAAAGGTGTGATCTGTGGCCGTCCCAAGAAAGAAAAGATAAAATAAAATAAGACAGTATGAACTTAAAAGTAAACAATAAATGAAGAATACACTAAATGCTACATTTGAAAGCAACAGGTACTCCTGAAGCAGGGAGATAAAATGACGCATTTACCACTCTGCATTTCCAGAGAGTGGGACGTAATGAATCAAAAGAATGACGTTGGGTCTAGATATTCTCCAAAAATAGATAAAGGACATTATTGATTGTTTTGAAATACTAAGCTTAAACAAGTTAGTAAGTAAGGAGCCAACCTGTCTGTCCTGGGGTATACTAGCCTTTTGTTTTGCTATAGCAACAGCCCGAGAGAGCCCACCGATAGCATCAACCAGACCTCGTGAAGCTGCATCGTTACCTGTCCAAACTCTCCCCTGTGCAACCTCCTCCATCTTGTCTACCTGAAACATAACCGTGAAAGCAACTTTCAAACGAGGCAGTTGAAGAGAGTATAGCCACTTTTAATAAACTAATTGAGTACCGTACAGTCATCGATCTTGAAAATGCTGCTTTGTCTCGAAATTGTTTATAAGAATTCTGCGCAGCCTCGGCAAAGAGTTTTGCTTCATCTGGTCTGCAAGTAGAGTTTGACTAATTTTTGTAAGTAGTCAAACTGCATGGAAAGAGAAGCCTAAAATGGACAATACCAGGGGTCAGGGCATACCCACAGGCAATTGAAATGTAGGATTTGATATAATTTGCACAGATACGGACACGGTACGTTTATTAATATACATCCAAATACATACTTATGTGTACATACATACAATACCTTGGGCTTTGGCACAATGGTCTTTCCCCTTGGGTTTGAATCCTAAGGATGAGGTCGTGGGTTCGAGTTTTTTTTGTTGTTGTTGATAGGCAACAAAATTTTATTAAGAACACTTGACAAAGGGTACATCAAGTGGGGGAAAAGGGGAGGGGAATTCACCCAAGGGTTGGATTAAAAAAAATAAAAAAGATGGGTCAGAGCCCACCAACACCCATAGGGCTAGGCCCCAAAAAAATAAAGACCTAGAAAGCACCAATCAGGTCGTGGGTTTGAGTTGATGGCGCAACGGTCGACCCCTTTGTTGTAATCTAGCATACCAACATACTACCGTGTGGCAAAAAAAGAAGAAGTACATACAAAGAGATATGTAACACATTATGAAGTATCATATAACCACAAGTATACAACCCAAATTATATAATACATGATATGATATATAACACATTATGAAGTATCTAGTCAACATGATACGTGAGAATTCCTGAGAAAAATAGGGCATGGGCACGATTAGGAATTCTCCAGACATCTTAACAGATTTTCAAGTGAATTGAAATATGATCAGTCATAGAATTACATTTTTCCAACTTCGAATGTCATAGAGATGTGTCAAATTCCGAAATCATTGAAAATCACATTTTAACAAGTGTCCAATAACAACTAATCAAATACTTATTTCTTAGACACAATCACCAAAGAAGCGTTGGACACGTTGCAGAAAAAGTATTGGACACGTGTTTGATATAAAATATTTTTATTTACTTATTATGGACACGAAAAAAAGAGTATCTGACATGTGTCCAAGTGTGTGTGAGGAATGTTGGTGTCCGACACGGACACACCACCATCTTTTAAGCGTCTGTGCTTCTTAGTATTCGACCATTGAAGGTAACTTCTTAGAGGCGACAAACACATTTCTTTACAAAACACAAGTATGTGTATCATTACAGACTCGAAGGGGCTTCTCACCTAAATGGGCGCTGTTCAGCTGCAGTAAGTTCAGCAAATCTTCCCCTTGATATGATTTCCTTATTAAAGCCGATCTTTTCGTACAGTTTACCCAAGTTAAATTTCCCTACAAGCACAAATACCGAAACATAAAGACATAACCTCGGAAATAGGTTTCCTTCAGGATACCATTTAACATTAGCATCTATGTTTTGCAGTATAAGCATACTAGGAAACTTTAACCCTATAAAAGAAAGACCATTTCTCCTACCAAATTGTGCAAAATCTCAAATTTCCATGATAATGCCACAAATCCTCTCCTTTGCAGCTTCATTTCATTTCCTAGTTTTAAGCAGCTTGCCTATACATTTGAATGTCTACGATTACCGGGCCTACAAAGTATCAGTTTGAACCATTATGTTGAGTAGGCATATAATTCTAAGACAGGTCTTTTAAGTTTCAACAGCCTCTTAAGTTGACCTCATCAACAGGTTAATATATGCTATCAAAAGTGGTTAGATCATATAATGTTTCCACGATAAATGCATAAACATTCTCAGAACTGGCATAACGACACAACTGAACACAACAAAATTGTCAACCTTTCAGAAGATATTCATATCAACCATGATTCGTTGCTCTATTTCGTCTTGATGAATCATTTTTAGTGGTTCTGTGTACTTAAACCTCTAGATTTAAATATTCTGTCACATCAGTTGGTCATAACTAAGTTGGAAAGAAAACTAAAGATGAGCACAACCAGAAAATAAACATCATATAGTGCTAAGTATCTTACATAACTACAATGTTAATCTCTTCATTGAATTTCAAGAACCATAAAACATTAGAAACATAACCGATGAACGGCTAGGTTCACCTGTAACAACTCCTATTGATCCTGTTAAGGTAAGATTCTCTGCAACTATAGCCCCCGTTCCCATTGCCATGTAGTATCCTCCACTAGCCGCCACATCCCCCATTGATGCAATGACAGGTTTTGATGCAGCCAGAAGCTTGATTTCCCTCCACATTCTGTGAATATACACCAAAACTGCTTAACCAACTATGTGAGATCACAAGAATTTCTCATGCACTTCGACTTTATAGTCTGATATTTCGTGCACTTTACCCTATCCGTAGGAGTAATAGAAATTGGAAATATCAAATCTATTTAGGAGACCCAACATAATTTTGAAATGCAATTACATTTCTTAGAATACACGTGCAATTCTCATCTGCATCACATGATATCTCAATATTATGTGAAGGACCAGCCAACTTGACTAACATTAATATTTTTTGCCCCAAGATTTGGCTAGGCACGGTATGCTGCACGCAAGACCCCAAGTTTCTGTGATATTATCTAGACAGAGAGGACACGTATGGAAGTTATGTCCATAATTTTGTCTAATAAAAAGAAAAGCAGTAAAAAACAAGATGCGGCACGTGACATGCCATCATGTAGACCACGTGTCCATACATGCCAGTATGAATACGATGACTAATATGATATGTCCGTATAATATAGCCAATAACAAAAGGCCTTTTTTGGGCTATCTGCACATCACGGAATCATGCCCAATGACACCCGAGCAACACTGTGATTACTGTAAGTAGCACCAGCACTCTGGAGTGAATAGTTGCTGCAAGAATTTGGTCAACGTACGGACCCCATCCTCCCTCGAAGGACTTGTAGCCCATAAGAAGAACACTTGGTTTTCTCTGTCTATATATATAAGCTCCAGTTTTTGGATTGGATAAGAGCATCAGATTGTATTATATATCAAAGGGAACCACATATCTGGTGCTTGGTTAAGATTATAACAGCCCTGATTAACATCCTTGTCGTAGAAGCTTTGCCCCTCGCTTTACAGAGATTGTTATGAACTGACAAATGACAATATTCTCCCGGAATGCTAGCTAAGCTAATAGTCCAGGTATATAAACCAACAAAGTGTGAGATATATGATACCATGGGGGTGTGGTATTAATAATCCACTGACTCTAATGAGATTACATGTACTATAGGACTACATTCCTTCAATATTACTACCGTCACACAGACGGGCCCTCAGAGGGTATCAGCTCCACCAACTCTGCTACTAGTTACGTGTCAGCTCCATCATCCCTTGACCAAATGTCAGCTCCACCGACTCTGCTACTTCATTCTTTCATGGTCTAGCTTCTAGCACAAAAAGTGGCTCTCCTGCTCAAGCAAGAAATATCCTAAACCCCTTGATCTCTACAACTAGGTAATTTGTCCGAAGCCTTTTCACCAATCTGTTGCATCACTTTTCTGTGTTAGATATGATAAGCTCTAGCACACCCAGGATTTGAATTCGGGAGTGGCTCTATTCGGTGCAGTACACTTTATTGATGCATGTTGCACGTAAAAGTGCGAAGAGAAAGGTTAAGTGTAAAATCATATAATTGGGCTTTATGCCGGCTTTGTCTTTTGTTAAAAAGAATAGAGTCTGTCCAACTCTCTTGTGGTCATCAAATGAAAGCTATTGAGACAATATTGTCATGATCCGAACAGTTCATTTTCTAAATCGCGACCTCCCTATTATCTCTACAAAATATCAAGTTGGTTGGATACCATAAGTATCTAATCATTTATATTAGTGTAAAAAAAGTTGTTTGAAACTGGGAATGGCACCTACCCCACCCCCCTCCACATGGCATATCAGGATAACAGAATGTTCCTGAAGCTTCTTACCACATCTCCATTCTCCATTCTGTGCCTTTTGCTTAAGTAGGTCCCTCAATTCATTGGTTCCCAACATCAAGATTTGAGCCTTCTCATCCTCTGAAGATTGCAACATAAGGCTTGGACTCTGGTTATGCTACGTGCATTTTTTTTTTTTTGCTTTTTTCCCCACCTTGTCTTGTTCATTTAGTTACAATTTGTTTAAATAGCTCGAAGTGTTATTACTTTTTGGGTGTTCAACCATCCACCTAAATATTTCTGGAAGTACCAGTTGCTAATTTCTCTTTGTTATCCCGTTATTATTGCATCATATTATCAAAACTTTCTGTATGAGAGCAAGTTTATCCCGGGACTCGTTTGTGAATTACCTTCAAGTCCATCAAGCCTTTAGATTTTAATGGCTGCAAATGTTATCACAAGTTGCACTTGAGAGAAGAAGCTATAAATTCTATTGGGAAAAAGAATTATGCCCTAGAGGAGATAGGAGACATTATAAAGACATGTGAAGATGTGGGACAACTCAAAGTTGCATGAAAATCAAGGGGAGATGCAGTCAAAAATACTAGTGCGCGCTTAATAACAGGTAAATGGCGAACCTGAGTAGCCATGAACTCATAACGACGAGGATAAGAAGTTCAAGTCAAAGAAATATAATGCAGTTCCTCTGCAATTGTGCACCTAAGAAATTCGTAAAAGATGATGATTTGCGAATTGTCTCTTTGGATCGATAACCATATCACGTCTCGACTAAGTAAATTTGCTTGGTAAAACACTTACAAATCTGAAGCAAGAGCATCACCTCCAGGACTATCAATTCGGATGATAGCAGCCTTGTACAATTTTGACTCTGAAAAAAGAAGGTCAACATCAACCGGAGGAGCACCGTTTCAACATAAGACAAGGTAAACTAGACACAAGAGTAATTAACAGCAGGTGGAAAAAAGGAATGGGAAATTATGAATAGGCCAAAAATTTAACTCTAACTTGACAAATAGAACAAAAAGATTTCAATTAAAGCACTTCAAGTAGGCCATAACAATGATAACATGTATAAGCCACTTAACGAGAACAACAAAACACAAAAATGTAAAGCACATGTGTAAACCATGTAAACTTAATCTTCACAAATTGAATGTCTGAACATGCATTTGAGCCTTCTAAACAATAACTTTCATTGCTATTTCAATAATACTTTTATTTATGTCATGGCTGAAATTATAACCAACCAAACCTCCCGAAAAATTCAGGGTTCAGTAGGTTAAGCTAACAGTTTGGTCGTTTTGATTTCGAAAAAAATATTTTTCTGTTTTCGATTTGGTCTCGGTTACATGGAAATTACCTGACCCCGACTCCGTTAAGAAATTAAACTTTCCCCCCATAGAGTTTTAATCTCAGCCATCCATCTTTACTCCAATCCAACAGCCTGTACATATCACACTAATATCTAACATTTGGGGCTCAAAAGTTCAACCCCAGACCTCTCTTTCTGAAGAAGAAGAAGAAGAAGAAGAAAAAATTGAAAGAAGTGAGGAAGAAGATGTTAGGTGCAGTTGTTGTTGAAGGTGTTTAGATCTGTCCATTTTTCTTTTGTTTTCGGTAGTGTTGGTGTTTGATTTAGCTGAAGAAATCCAGTCGTTTGATTTGCATTCTTTGTTACAGTTGGGATGTTGAAGCCCACCTCAATGGCCCAAAATCCCCGACCTGACCAAACCCACTCAGTTGGGAAAGGTATAAAAGTTTTTTCCCACAAACTGATCGGTTTGGAGCTTCATACCTCAACAACCTAACCTAACTGACCCTGAGCCCATTACGAGACTGTTTTTGTGAGCATTGTGGTGCTTTCAAGTTTCAAGGACCAAGAGGTGCTGCAGAACTGGTTTTGCGGCTTCTGCATACTAGTATACTACACTAATCACTGGAGTTGTTCTACTCCAAATAAACTTTTTCTCAGTGAAACTGAGAAACAAACAAAAGACAAAGCCATAAAGATTACTGCTACTTATCACAAAGTTAGCATAGATGAGAACCATATCATCAGTCCAAGTTCTACACCTGGACGTGATTATGTCGTCTAATTGGGAAGATATTTACCTTCATAACCAGAGATGTTGGTCCAAATCCCCCCAACCATAAACTTCTTTGCTACAAATGATAATGTATCTTCCTCAAATTTTAGATAGAAATTTTTTGAAGAAGCAGATACAGAACTTCCATGGTTCATCGTAAGACCTACATCCACAAGCCAACAAGCCTCTACAATCAAAGGCAATTTGGGATTCAGTGGCGGTAAGATTTCAAAAGAGATTAGCGGGGTGGAAGCGGCACTATATTCCAAAAGGAGGTAGATTAACGTTAATTAAAAATACGCTCTCAAGCTTGCCCACTGATTTTATGTCCTTGTTCGTTATTCCGGCTTCGGTAAAAGACTTGAGAAAATACAAAGAGATTTTCTTTGGGGAGGATTGGGAGAGGAGTTTAAGTATCATTTAGTTGTTTGGGATACAGTTTGTGCGCCAAAGGGAGGATTGGGAGTGAGAAGGTTAAAGCTATTTAATCAAGCTTTGCTGGGTGAAAAGTGGTGGGGATTTGCGTGTGAAAGGGAGAGAGGTGGAGGAAGGTGGCGGTAGCGAAGTATATGTTAAAGCATCTAACTCAAAACCAATTGGCAATAAGGGAAGAGGCTGCCCAGGCTCATACACTGATACACTACGTTTGGAGGTTATAATTAACCAATGTGGGACAAGCTCTAACACTCTCCCGCACGTGCGACCCTTTACTCGCACGTGGTCAGGTAAACAGACAATTCAAACAATCAACTATCAACGAAAAACAAAAGGGGAACCATCCATCACGACATAAAATCTTGTCCAAAGCCTCCGAAAACCTAGCTCTGATACCATGTTAAAGCATCCAACTCAAAACCAATTGGCAATGAGTAGAGAGGCTGCCCAGACTCATATACTAGGTTTGGAGGTTATATTTAACCGATGTGGGACAAGAGGTTATAATTAACCGATGTGGGACAAGCTGTAACAGTATGGGTGTGGATGGGGAGAGTGGTCTTCCCTTAATGTGGGTTTGCCGCATGGAGTGGGGCTTTGAAGGGGCATAATGAATGGGTGGGAGGCTTCTATGAGACATACTCATTTGGAGGTGGGCGACGGTAGAAGGGTGAAGTTTTGGAACCACATGTGGTGCGGGGAAGTAAGGTTGAGGGATGATTTCCCGAGTATCTATTGCATGGCTATTGATAAGAATGCATCTGTTTCAGATTATCTTCAATATCATGATGGTGTTATAGTGTGGGATAATGCTTGCATAGGGATGTGCATGATTGGGAGGAGGAGGCATTATTGGGCTTGCTTTCTAGAGTGTATGGTTTGCATGGAATCTTTCTAAGACAGGTCTTTTCAAGAGAAGTCTTACCATTAAGTTTTATGTGGGGGAGGTAATCCCTCTTTCCCTTGGTGATAAATTTGGAAGACCAAGGCTCCGTTGAAGGTGAGCTTTTTTGGATGGTGTGCGGCACAAGGTAAGTTTGTTACGATTGACAATTTAATTTGAAGGAAGAGGATTATTGTCAACTGGTATTCCATGTGCAAAAAGGATGCGGAAACGGTTGATCATCTTATCATTCATTGTCCGGTGGCGTGGGAGCTTTGGACTTTGGTGCTTTCTTGGTTTGGGTTGAAGTGGGCCATCTCGAGGAATGTTATGGAGCTCTTAATTGCATGAAGAGGTGCTAGAGTGGGAAAAAGAAAGAAACGTGTTTGGGCCATGATCCCTCTTTGTCTGATGTGGATAATATGGCATGAGCGAAACTCGAGATGTTTCGAAGGGGTGGCTAATCCTTTATTTAGGATCAAGAGTTTTGTGATTAGCAGCTTGTATAAATGGGACAAGGGGGAATGTAATACTTCCCTTGACTAATTCATAGATTGGTTTCATCTGAACTTTTGGCAAGGTATAGGGCCTTTTTGTAACCCATTGTTTTTGTATATGGGCGGCATTCCTTTAATGCCTGGTATCTAACAGAATTAATTACTTATGAAAAGAAAATCTTTAGCATTTGCTCTTCCATCAGTTGTTTACATCAATGACACTTGTATTGTATTTTCAATAATACAACTATAGGATTAAATCACAAAGAATTGCAACATATTGGTAACTTTAAGTAATTTAGATAAAAACAAACTATATACACATTATATGAGATGCATTTTCAACAATTCCCCTTGCGTTGGAACACGGAAAGCTTAATCGAAACATCCAACTTGAAGTTGAAAGGTGGAATAACTAGAAGGATAACACATCAATTAACAGACTTAAGTCTAAAAAATCTTTGCACAGATTAACAGAATTTTATCTTCAGATGGGAACATGTTACAGTAGCAGAAAACAACTGTTCATTACATACTTCATTGAATCAATATGACTTACGTAGATAAAGCATACCTCTTATACTACGGATCTTCTCAATAAATTGCTCAGCAACAATGCCAGAACTAGATACACTGAATGAACCCCGTACCCTACTAATGCTTCCTGAGGCTCTGATTATGGCAATTTTGTCTTTGCCACCTGATAAACCAAGGGTCCATTTCCTAACTCTAGAGTATTTCCTGGAGTTATAAGGAAAGAAATTCTTGTAAGCTCAAAGTCGGTATCTTGCAATGCCAACCACGTTGCATCTATTTAATGACATACCAAAGAAATTTAAGTGCAGCAGTAACATTTAAGTAAGCTATTTTGCATCACTCATGCTCTGGATTTTAAATGAAGATGGAACGGTATTGAGCAAAGAAATTGAATCAGGTCTCTAGGCATGCCCTCTTCGATGCCTTCCGGCTTTGATTGGGGGGCCTTGTTCCATGGCATAATGTCCCTTGAGTTCCTCAATTTTTTGATGTATCAGGGTGCTGCTGTTTCATTGGTAAAACTTTCTAAGAGCAGCCACTTTTTTTTTTTTAAAGAAAATTCTATTATCAAAGGTTAGGTCTATCTCTGGTCCTCCCTGCCTATGCCCCCGTCGATTGGGGATTACATGGGCCATATTATTGTTGTAGTAACATACGAGTAAGCACATTAATAGTTGATTCAAAAATCAGAAATACCAAGTATACTTGAGAAAATTCAGACTCAACAAACAGCTGCAATACTATGTTAAAAAAAAGTACAATTTCCCAAAAACAGTATCCTCACCAGATGGACAGATAAGGGAAGGAGAAAGCACAAAGATTACCTATAATCAACTACTGGAAGTTTTTTGTCCTCCTGAATTCCTAGTCTCTCTTTTAGCTTTGACATAACCTATGTACATAAGACAAAAGCTATCTCAACATCATATTAGTCTCGACAAAGAAGTTAAATTCTTAGGTTTTGATAACACAGTTTCCCTGTAAAGGTAAGTGGTAGACAAAATAGTAAGCAAACCTACTCATCTGGTAAACACTGATGGTTCATAAAACCTAAATGTTAGTCACTGACATGCTAAAATATATACTGCTAATAAAATCTCAGTTGCACGAAACGAGGGCGGGGAAGCTTAGGATCACATAAGCTCCTTGTTTGAGAGCACGCTGAGAGGAGCATTAAGGATCACAGTTGTTTTCAGGTCCGAACGCCTTACGGTCCGGACCTCCCATTTCCCGATCGAATTTGCGATGATCCGAGCCGCTCAATGTGATCAGAACGTGATTTTAAGGGCACCCGCGAGAAATCAACAAAAAAAATGATCGGGAAGGGCCTGATCCGAACAGTTTTTTGTTGAATGGTTCAGTAAAAAACTGCTCAGATCAAGCCTTTACCGATCATTTGTTCTGTTGATTTCTCGTGGGTACCCTTAAAATCACGTTCCGAACACATTGAGCGGCTCGGATCATCGCAAATCGAATGGGAATGAGAAATCCGGACCATAAGAAAATCCGGGCGACTGGACCATAAGAATATTGTTGATACAAGACAATATTATTATTTGTAGCCCGCGTCAACCACAAACATTGTTTTAACAAATATAAATCAATCTTATGTTTATACTAAGTACTAGAGAAAATATGTGTTACGTATTTTACTTGAGCAAGTATTGTTGTGCATTACTGATGCTCTGGATTTTGATTGAAGGGAACAAGGAATCGTCTCTCTAGGCCAATAGGCTTGTCGTGGCTTTTGGCCATGGTTTGGGGCATGGTTCCACAACATTAACATCCTTTGATTTCCTCAACTTTTGGAGGTACCGGGGCTGCTATTTAAGTGGTAAACTTTTTAAGAGCACCCACTTTGTGTATTTTTTTCCGAAAGTTAGGACTGTCTTCAGTCCTCCCTCCCTCGCCCATACCCCCATTGACTAGGGATTATATGGGTACTATTATAGTTGTTGTTGTTACCATTACTTCATCATATATACTCTTGCTTGATATCTCTGCCAAGAGTTACTATCTACGCGATTTTTTTTCATAACCATGATTTCCAAGGATTTCTTCCATGGATCGAAAATTAAAAACCTTGCAGAACAAATAGCATTTGGATTGACTTTCCAATAGGGACAAACATTAACATCCCAAACTAGAATAGTGGACCAACAATTAGGGACAGGGGGAGTATATTTTTTGAATCATCAAAACATATAAAGAAATTTTGTCTAGCCAGAGCTTCACTTTCTCTAGATTTTTTAAAAGTATATTGGAAAAGCCTTTGGGATCCGTAAAACCATAGTCTTGAAAACATATTACACCATGTTTTGGAACGTGCTTTTCAAAATGTAAATTGCTAAGGTATTACCATTTTCTAGTAAAGAACTGTCTCACTCATGAGATGCCTAAATTCATTAGTGACAGAAAGTAAACCATTTCCCAATCAAAAATTCTATGCCCCAATATTGAAACTTATTCTGTACCTCATCGTCATACATTATATTTGTAATCCAGCCATCTTCTTTCAGCTTTTCTACTTGATAAACTCCTTCATTTATGAAATTTTCAATATTCTCCCTTTCCTTTCCTGAATGAAAATTTTGAACCCCATCATTAAGTATAGCCCATGAGGATCAAGCCAAAGCACAAGAAAGCAGACGAACTGACCTGTGGCATGAGAAACTTTATCCAGCCAATTACCATAAATATTATCAAGCAATGAAGTCAGCATCTCACAGTTCTCTTCAGACATGTTCTTGCGTATTAGTTGATCACCAGCACTTTTATATTTCCCAATTCTTTCCACCTGTGGTTCAACTCCAACATTCTCAAGGACACCTGTGAAAATAATTTTTGATGTCACTCTGTAATTAAACATTAACAATGAGCCATAGAAGAAGCAAAGTAAAGCTCCATTTTGCAAGTAGAGGAAAATTTATTTGTCACCGCATAACTTCTCCTAAGTGCTAGCTATAAAGATGTAGCGACAAGTCTTCTTGTAGATCGGTCAATGCGGTAATTAGGAGGAGTATACGTCACAATACGGGCACACTGGGGAGTCGTCAAACTATACGTATTCGATTATACAGTTATATAAGTAAATCACATATAATTGCGTCCCAATTACAAAATCATGGAATACCTTAACCGATGAAGAATCTAGACAGACTCAAGAAGTAGTTCAAAAGTAGTGTGTGGATGCAACTAGGAGATGCCACTCATGATATTGTTCCCTTCATAATGTGGTTCCTGTAAGCTTCACAAGCCATATCAGGGTTTTCTTATGAAATAGCCAGATATGGTTGGTTTATGCAACTAAGATCAGCCATTAGATATGTCCCACATTTCATCCACACTCATACTAGCAACATAAGTTGCTTAAAGCAACCCATATGATGTACATGTTATCTATCCCAAGAGGCATGTCATAAAATAAAACCTGTGTGTATTAGTCGAGATTGTTGAAGGTATAAATAATAAAGTTACCACTCTCTCTAACAGCTTAAACTTCTAGATGAGTTGGTGGTTAACAATCTAATATGGTATCAGAGCAAGCAATAGATCCTGTGTTCGAATCTAATTGCCTACCTAATGTTAAAATATTCACACGTGTTTAGCACGCTTATGGAGGAGAGCCTAGCTACACGTGAGGGGGCGTGTTAAAGGTATAAATAATAAAGTTACCACTCTCTCTTAAGCTTTTAGTTGAGCCGGTGGTCATCAATCTAATAGAGATAATCTTCACTCTATGATTGAGTCACAAGACTCACAACAATACATAACATAGATACAAATATACAATAACAGACACTAGATTCTATGTCCTAAGAAAATCAAGAAATAGAAGTCAATTGGTAGATTGAGGGCCAAATATATTTTGTCAAATGCGCTTGAGAGTTGAACACTTCGACCAGTTAAAGAAATTTACCTCCGAGGAATGACGCTTGAACGGCCAACCCATTCAAAGCAAAATAAGCACTTGGAGGGAAGTATAGCTCTTCACAAGCACATGCAAGGTAATACTCCTTCTCTCCACAGACAGGAACATAACCCACAATGAATTTTCCTGCAAATCATGTAAAGCAATTAAGTCAGGGATCCAGATCCAGAACACATTTGAGGAGAAAACGCTTAGATCACAAGACACTGATGCCATATTTCGCTGAGAAAATCACACAGCAAGCCTGAAAAGCTCGGACACAGACAACGACGTTTACACTCATATGGATGCACCTGCATCTACTTAGTGGGGAAAAAAAAGTGTTGAATTTGCAAAATGTTCATGTTACACGGTCTTGCATAGAACTCAACCCAAAAGCTAGCTCTTGAAGTGAGGGTGCCCTCATGCTTATATACTTTACATTAACTCGGTAACCAAGTGATGTGGGATTTCGCTTCACACCCTCCGTCATGCATAGCATGCTCACTCGGCAACACCTGCCACTTGCAGGGTAGAGACACGCACCCTACCCATCCTTGTACCTAACTCTGATACCAGGTTACACGTCTTGGGTAGAACTCAAACCCTCACGCTTATATACTTCACATTAACTTGGTACCCAAGTGGTGCGATTTCGCTTCATAAGTTCCAAATTATGTCACATACATTGCACAATGTGGAAGAAACAGCTTGACAAACTCATATAAACGGCTGGGTTTCTGAATGCTAAATGTTTTATTGAATGCTGGTGGCCATGTGCTTAAGCAAAATAACCTGAACGGTTCAGGTTGCATTTATTGTATTACAAAGAGGGTCAACCATGGCATAGGCTCCAGTTCAGATACTCCCTTTAAGATGCATCAATTTATACCCTGATGCATCAGAAGTGTTTGCTCTTCCTGGGCAAAAGAAGTCGTTCAGAACACCAAATCCAAAATTCGTGCAATCTGAGGTAGACAAGCGGTGCTATGGCGTGCTTGCCAATAATTGCGGCAGAAATGCATGTGATGTGGCTATAAATGGCAAAACCCATCTGTTACACATGACTGTGTTCAAAGTGACTACTTACTAGAGTCTCGTCACTCATGCATGCAGAGCTACTGGGATTTCTCAACTTCTGTCAATCTATAAGGACAAAAAGCCCAAATAAGGACTAGAGGTTAAGCTCAGGGGAAAATAATGTCAATACCTGATTTCTTAAAATCCAATATATGCCTCCGTATTTCTTCGACTTTACCCCACCCACAATTCAAGGGTTCAATGTGGAGATAGACACCAGCAATACGAGGATCATATGCTGCTTTGATGAAATTTTCACAAATTTGAGGTAGAGATAATCCAGAAGAGAAACGACTCTTTAGCTGATCAGATACCTGAAATATTTAAAAATAGAAGAGGAAGACATAGAATGAGTAACCTATACAGTGCCAACAAAGCATCAACATCAAGAAAATGATATGCAACGAAAACAGGGAGGGAAGAAACAACACACAGCGCCTGATAATACTAAGAAGAAGAACATAGCAATTTGGATCATTAAGAAGGGTTCGAATCTCAAATGGATCAAAGCTCTCATGGACTTATCAAGAACTGAAAGGATCAGCTGATCATTCAACGTGATGAATACACAAAATTGAGCAATGACACTTTCAAGTGATACCTGGGGCAGCATAGTAAGAGACTAACAGGCCATTTCAATCATTACCTACGTCGATGACTCAAGACGCAGTTGTAAATTCTCATTTCTTTTTTTGAATAGCCAAATTAATAGCAAGTGTTAGAGGATTGAAACTGAATACAAGTAATTTTAGCTTGAGCACCTACTTCTCTAAGTTCTCTTAGGATGACGTCAGTGACGTGTCAACAACATTCATTACATGATGGATTACCACAATAATGCAGTGTATAAATAATAGGAACTGCAAATGAAAGAAACAAAACATGTTCTAGCCTTATTTGAGCTGACTTCCCTGCCATTTTCTGTTCCTAAGGCATCTGGGTTTCAGTTAAGATTTATATTCCCAGCAGTATAGTAAAAACCAGGCCCTAATATTTTTTCCTTTTCTTCTACCTAGCTTCTGTTCTATGTTGTTTTGGTCTACATAAAAGCCCATTACTTAAGGGTATGCCCATTGTGTTCTGATCAAAGCCTTGTGGTTTTGTTCATTACCAGAAAACATATAGATCACGCCCAAAGTCAGGCACTCCCAAATCCAGTGAATAGGTCACTATCAAAAATGAAATTACAGCAAACCGAATAAACCACACAAAACGCATATCAATGCACATTTTTATAAGAACAGATAAACACATTACTCAACAATGTAACTAACAAGTGAACCACTAGCGTAAAAGCTTAATGCTATCCACACATACATTTGGAACAGATTTTACACAGCAAGCCAACGTGGCAGTTCAAGTGGGAAAAAGTGGGGCCCATTCTCTACCTGCCAATTCCAACTCCCGCCCATTTTCTCCCAAAATTGAAACGAAAAACTTAGAGGTTGGAAACAGGGGAGAGAAAAAAAAGAACTTCCCCCAAATCCCCAATATTCACCTCCAAACTCACCCCTCTTCTCCGGCAATTCTTCTCCGGCGTACCTTCCAGGTTGTGGAGATCTTTTCCGGCAACTTCTCTGACATCTTCTCTGCTGCCGTCCCCACCTACTTCTCCAGCGTCTTCTCCTCGTTTGGGTATAATTAGTTCAAACCTTCGAATCTGCTCGTTGTTTCGTGTTTCGCTCTGTTTCTTGGCGTCTTCTCTCTGTTTCCACTGTTAGCTACTGTGAGAGAGACTTATGGCATTTTTAAAGTGCTTCACTTTCTTTTTAAAGGGTACCAAGTTCACTGCTCCCCACATGCACAGAATAGAGAAGAAAACAAAAATAAAGGGTGGTTGGAAGCAAAAGTGGGAGTAATGACAGTAGAGAGAGAACACTTGCGTTGGATGGCGGTCGGTTGCATCTTGGATGGTTTGCAGTTGTTGGTGGCGGTGATTTCTGGTGCTGGTGTGTGGAGATGGAACAGAAATGGATTTGGAATATTTGGGAGCAAAAATTATACAATATTCTGAAAATTTTGAAAATGAGAGAGGGGGGTGGGGCCCTTTTTTTTTGCCATGTTGGCTGCTGTTCCTAATCTGTTCCTAATGTATGTGCAGGTAGCATAATTAAATCATATCCATTAAATCAAATGGTCCTACTTAATATCAACCCTTGGGTACAACTCAACCTTGAAAACCAGCTTGCAAGAAGAACGTGCCCAAGAGCTGTAAGGAGATCCTTTGCCAGTGAATATTGCTTCCAAGGATCGGGAAATTAGCTAATGTGGGATATTAGGATCGTAACATACCACCATGGTCCGCAGGTGCTGGCCACTGCAGTCCACTCTATCAACATTGACCCGATGGTCGATCTTTCTCAGTTTCTCTCTCAGGGCTCTCCTTACCTATCAGTATCCAACACCTTAAGTATTTTAATCCAGCATGTATGCCGCGCCTTCGTGGCTCAAATGGCAACATGGTGATTAGCTGTGATACCAAAAATACAAGCCCTTGGTCGGAACTTCTCCTTGAAAACCGGCTTGCAGAGCAGAGAATGTGCAAGAACTTACATACACAAGGCCAATCTCATACTTAGCCCACACAAGCACTAGAGCCTATATATAAAAGGCCAACCCCATACTTAGCTGAAGTGAGACATTAGGATTGTAACACCAAGGGCAGCTCTACTAGTCTAGTAGTTGAGAGGGTTCTCTTGAACCCCCCGGATTCAAAAACACGCACTAATTCTTGTAAGTTTTATAAACAGTTTCACATGTAAACTAGTTTTTTTTTTCAGTAGTCAGCCAAAGATCATTTGTATGGTGCCACTGCCAGCAAAAGTTAAGCTAAATTTGTGATTGCGAGTAATCTAAACCATAGTTATTGATACCGTTCCGTACCGGCCGGTACGTACCGTTTTGACGAAAAACCGGTACCTTAACCCCCCAATTTCGTTCCGGTCCCAATACCGGTCCTTACCGGTCGGTACCGGACTTTTCGGGAAATACCGGCCTTTTTTTTTTTTTTTTTTTTAACGCTATGTTTTTTTTTTTTTTTTTCTGGTCCCAAAAAAACAAAAAAACAAAAAAAAAAAAACGTTTCAGGATTTTTTTCCCAAAAAATAAAAAAACGTTTTTAAAAATTTTAGCAAAACATGGGCTTAACCATAGTACGTGCGCGAGGCTTAGATCCTGGATTTGCAACCCCCCCCCCCCCCACACGAATAACCCGTGACGCGTACCAGGTTAATTGATTTCCGAATCAGTTTTTCCAAATTGCCTTTGGCCACGGCACATTTTTCCGAGCGCACGAGACCTCTTATTGGGTTCTCATTCACAAGTTCACTAGTGTGCAAAGTCATTTAAAGTGGAAAAGAGTTTTGTAACTAAGCAATGTGGGACTAGAGATATTTTATGATGAATTGTATGATATGGGAGATTTTTTTGAATTATAATTATATATAATTATTATATATATTGTAGTTGCGGTAAATCCGAAACGGTACCCGGTACCTACGCACCAGTAGGAAAATCGGTACCCTGTCCGAAACGGTATTCAGAACTATGATCTAAACCATATAGCTCAACAAAAACAAAAAGAATTCAATCCAATAAGTTATACAGCCTAATGTATATGCAAAGTTAAAGCTTATCAGAAAAAGATAACGTATATCACCAAGTTTCTTTTTTGACAACCGATAGGAGAGATCATTTACATCTTGTATGAACTACAAAGTACAACTTTAATCTCCTGAACTACTAGTGAGATGCAAGAGTCCTCACCAACTGAACTAGCCCCAGTTGGTTAATCGTATATCACCAAGGTTGAGTATATTTTTTTGTTTAGAGTTGTGCGTTCTTGCACCTCTAGATATTTTTGTCGACGCTGAACCAACACTATTAGACTCAAATGATAAAAAGTCTCTATCACCTTCCAAAATGTAAATACAGTGAGGTCCTAAAACTCACCTGGCCGCGCAATTGCATGGTCAAAACACTGCCCTTGCGAACGCGCCGCCACGGAAACTCAATCAGCATCCGGAGCTTCACCACAAACTTCTTCCACGCGCCGAACTCCTCGAACACAAGCTCGCCACTCGGATACTCCTCATTGGGTTTAACCACGCTTCCGTTATCTCCCCCGGACTCCTCGGAATCGGCAGGGTCTTTTTCCTTCTCGGCCGACGATTCATCCTTTTGCGTCTCAGAAGACAAATCGAAGGCTCGAATCGAGAGGTTCCGGTGGCGGCAGGAATCGGGGAGGGGGTGGAGGGAGAGAGGTCGGTGTGGGTTTGAGAGGGGAGAGGAGAGAGAGAATCGGGAGGGGAGAAAGGGAGTGAGGAGGGGAACGAAGGGGAGAGGTTTGCAGAGAGTGTGATGAGTGGATAAGGTTCGACAGGGGATGGAGGTGAGGTGAGAAGTGGGGAAGAACTTCGACATTCTCCTCTCTCTTCTCTCTCTCTCTAGACTGAAGAGGGAGATGGGAGCGTGGAGAAGAAGGCAGCGTAGGATTGCGATGACGGGGTGAACCGAAGTCCACAAAGTTGGGGTCTGGTTATGGAGCGTCCAACGTCTATATATAATTTGATAATTAAGGCTGCGTTTGGGAGTTTGGGAAGGGAGGCCAACGAAAAAATAGAGAGGATGCAAATTTGACAACTCGAGTTTTACGCTTGTTTAATAAACACTTTAAGCTCAACACTCAAAAATTCTACTTATTAATTTTTTAAATAGTAAAAAAAAAATTATTAATCAAAGGTTAAAAAAATAGAAAGTACAAAGCATCGTAATCTGCTTAACTCGATAAGAGCTCAAGCTCAAGTCTTCGACTCGTTTAATGAACAAACCAAGATTAAACACTATAAAACTCGACTCGTTTTCAACCACGGAGTTCGTAAAGAGGAAAGTTTATCTTCTTTCTTTTGGTTGGTTTTACAGGGCGGAAAAATGTGTTGCAGAATTTTAAGGGGAAAAAACGACTTACAGTGTGATTTTTGAGAATAAAGAGGTATGCAATATGGTTCGAGTGAAATATGGGGGCGCTACTGAAATATTCCCTTTCAATAGATCTCGCAACTTGAACCTGCGACTTTTAAACAGGAGAACGCGAGTTTGATGCATTAAACGCGATGCTCTTTGATTCAATGTAGCCTAACCCACAATTGTAAACGTAAAAGCTTAATTTTACTTCCCAATGAGATATGGTTTCGTATCCGATTGGTATTATTTTCGCTATGAGTAGTTTTCTCGATGATTTATACAAAATGAACGATTTCGATCCATGAAATTAATCTAATACAAGTCCATATTTGATCATTACTGTTTAATGCTTTTTATGCACGAGGCTTTTTTTGATTTGATTTGATTCAATGTAACCTCACTCATAATTACAAACACAAAAGATTTATTTTGCTTCCCGATGAGATATCGATTCAAATCCTATTAGTATGATTTTTACTATGGTTAATTATCTTAACGATTTATAAAATATGAACAGTTTAGATTTATAAAGTAAACATTGTATAAAAGCATATTTGATCACTAATTAGGATTGATGGTGGTACGAGTATTAAACAGACATCGCATGTTGAAATTGCGAAGTAGAAATTCAATGAAACTCGCGCTTTGGGAACGGGGCTTTAATTTGGCATATATAAAAGCCTCTCTTTTGTCGAACTTGCCGAATAAAAAGACATCACACGCTACACTCCAAGGGCGAAGGGAAACTCCATGGCAATGTGCTTCTTCAAAACCCATGGGTAATCTCACTTTTTTTTTCTTTGTTTTCCGATTTTGCGCGTTTCAGGATTTATAGATTAGGTGAATTTCCCAAGTGGGTTATCGTTTTGTTGGCATTCCAAAAGCACATTTTGAGCAATTCAATTATAACTTTTCATTGGGTATTCAGATTGCATGCGCATGTGTTGTTCCTTACATTCAGCATGTAGTTTGTCATTGCAGCAGATGACATGCCGGCTCGTATTGGCTTTTTGGGTCTTGGAATTACGGGTTCACCAATGGCTCAAAATCTTATACAAGCTGGGTAGGATTAGATTTTATGATAACCAGGTGTCCGGACCCCCTACGCACACTTCGACTAATCTTGGGGACCATGAATGTGCTACCCACTAGCAGGGGCCCACTTAAGCCCAGAGCAAATGCTCCGTATGGACTGGCTTTGTAGGAGTTTATGTCACCTGAGAGGTTTCGAACCCATGACCTTAGGAGGGAGCAAACCTAAGTCTCAGGCCTTAACCACCCGGCCAACCCCTTGAGATTGACTATGATCATGTTTCTTTACTTCATTTGAGCCAATATAATGTTACTGACTTCAATTTTAATGGCAAAGTCCAAAGTTGCTGTACTTTGATAATTATACTTTAGAATTATCTGACCCGGTTTAAGCTTTGTACGGTTGATATGATGTGCACTTTCTTCAGCAGTAATTATACTATGAATATGCTTTGGAATGATATTTACTTATCATTTACTTATTGCAAAGCACTAATTAAGAATATTAGTTAAAATAGAATTATCCGCTGCCACCAAAGAAAACCCTATTCTTTTTTATTTTTCAGGAGAAATTGAAAGACAAGTCCCCTGGTGTTCTAGATAAACGATGGGCAACTACATTTCCTTGTGCTATAATCAATTAGTATGCTAGAGGTTTATTACTGATTCACATGTTCGTACGAGTGCAACTGTGGTCCCCTTATCTGGTCTTTGTAGGATGATGTATTTGGTTAGAGTCTTTGTTGCATAATCCAATGTCAACTCCTGCTTATCCTTTTACTATTCCCCCAACTGTCAATAAATTTAGTTTAAAGGTGGTTAATCGGAGAAAACTAGAGTATTTTCTAAAGATTGCTGATCAGTTGTTTCATGTGCCCATTGTGTGAGCAATGTTAACCGGATCAATAGCGCTGGAATCTTCCTCAACCCCTTCCCAATAATCCTTATACTTAGGTTTTCCCTCCTGTTAAACCCTTATTCTGTGATTGTTTTTAATGCATTTATGAGGTAATTGTTGCAGAAATCATTGATTGATTGTATCCAGGTATAAATTATCTCCCAAAGAAGTAACTGAATCCTTTGATGTCACATTTTTCATGCTTGCTAATCCTGAAAGTGCTATGCATATATTTTGTTTTGTTTCATTTTCTTGTGTGCTATGTCAGTTTTTTGCTAGTTATAATGGATTTTTGTGATTTCTCAGTTGGATGTTGCCTGATGAGAGCATGGAGCTGTGAAATGAATGAGTCCAGGAAAAGGGTATTATTTCATTGGTCTTTCTTTACGCAAAGCATTATGAAAATGAGCTATCAGTCCACTGTCTGGAAAAGAGTCAATGTGCGGTGAATCGGAGATGTTTGTAAGAGCATGAGGGAGGATCATAAAGCTCTATTGGGTTTTCGGGATTAGAATTGTGTCCAAGCCTAGGGTAGATCTTGGTTCCACTTTGAATTTCTCATGTTGGAAAGGTGTTTTATTCCATCGTATTCTTGATCGACTTAGAAGCTGTTTGGCTAGTTGGAAGTTATCTTTTTTATCGTTTCTAGGGAGATTTGATTTCAGTCAATCTCTTTCAGGCATTCCCACTTATTGTTCTCAGTCTTTGGGGTTCCGAAGTATTTTGTGCGAGAGGTTCAAAGTATTTTCGTAAGGTTCTTCTGGGGTAAGAGTGAAGGCAACGGTGTTTGCTGGAAGAAATGGAAGGATTTGTGTAAGCCAAGGGATTAGGTGGTCTTGCGCTAAGAGATGAGTTGTTTTAACCGGGCTTTGCTGGCCAAACTAGATTGGAGGTTGCTTAATAAGTGGTAACTGGTAACCCAGAGGCTTTAATCGCGAAAGCTTTATTTGGTGGATATTGTTGGAGGCAGGAATTTATGTAGTTCGGAGCTTCCTCTGGTTGCTCTTGGGACTGGAAGAGTATCCTTTGGGGTCATGATCTGCTTCTTAGGGGTGTTGGATGGAGGGTAAGAGATGGCTGCAAGATTATTGTTTTTGGGCATAAGTGGATTCCTTGTTCATCTAATCCTTATTTGATTGTGGCTCCAAGTGGGATTAACGACTTCCAGGTGAGAGAGCTTATTGTTGGGAGTAGTTGAGGTGGCACAAACCTTTGATTGAGGTTTTGTTTCCGCCGGAGGTGGTTTCTCAAATTTTAGCTATTCATGTGGCAACGGTGAAGTTTGATAATGTTATGTATTGGACTGTTTCTAATGATGGGGATTTCTAGGTTAAATCGACACACTTTTTAGCTGTCATGGCTCGTGGGTTGTCGTTTCAGGTGGGGATGGTTTTGGACTATCAAAGAAAGTTTGGGGGCTTAATCTCCTGTCAAAGTTTGCTCTGTTTTTTATGGAAGGTGCTTCACCATATTTTGCCTGTCAAAGATATTATTGTTCGAAGGAGTTTACAAGTTGATTCTAGCTGCCCGGAGCGCAGGACTGCTTCAGAAACTATAGAGTATATGTTTTTTTATTGCAAGGTGGCTCTGAGACTGTGGAGAGACTCAAATCTGGGTTGGATTTCTCGATTGGAAGTCCTATGTCTTTTTCTGATTGGTTTTCTTACTGTATTAAAGAAGATTTGGATATTTGAACTATTTGGGAGGCTACGGGCATTTTGTGGGTTATTTGGTGCAAAAGCGAAATAGACTTTCATTTCTAGGGATTCATCGTTCCCTCCAAGAGAGTTTGCAGGAGATTCGTCAGCTTTGGGGCTGCTAAAGGAGGCTCAGCAGGATTCCTAAGGGCTTTCCATGTTTTTGCGAAGTGTAACCGAGCTGTGTTCTCAAATATAGGGGGAGGAGTGAGTGCTGTAACTCCTAGGATTGCGGTGGATGGGGCTTGGTGTGCAAATACTTGGATAGGGGCAGCTGCTTGGCGGGCACTCTCTCAAAATGGCTTCATTCGGGATAAAGGTGTCTCTGTTGGCTTTGCTTCTTTAGCTACTATGGTCGAAGCAATGACGATCTTAAGGGCTTTGCAATGGGCTAAAAAGATGGGGGGAAATTCTCACAGATTGTTTAATATGGTGCATGGCCTGGCAGGGTGTCAGTGTCTGGATGCTTCTGTTAAGCCTACTTTGTTAGATGTTACAGGTTTAGCTCTTGATTTCCGATTATTGCACTTTTGAAAGTTCCTAAGCAAGTTGTAAAAGCAGCACATAGTTTGGCTAAGTCGCATGACTATCAAGAGCCTTCAAGTGCATTCTGGAAACAAGGGGTCTTTCTTTTGGTAGTCAAAGGTTGTTTGAGTTATGACTGTAAGAAAGGTTCTTTAACAGATGAGGATGTCACGGCAGGTAAATTTCGATACGTAGAACTTATTCACGATAAAGACCTGCTACCGTTTTATTATAATCAAGCATATTTATTGAAATGTTGGTTGCCAAATATCACTTCCCATCACCGACTAAATCTGTTTACAAAAGTTATTTTTTGGCAACAAAGATATATGTTAGTTGGGATAATGTGACGCCACCCCCTTTCAAACTATAACACACATGAAACAAGGCCAAAGACTCCGTTCAAGCCCCTATAATTTGCATTCTTAACTAGTTTTGTTGTTCTTACTTTTCTGCTTCTAAGTTTCGGGTTTATGGAAGTTTCTATGTCCTTACTCCATTTGTATTCTTAATTTGTTCGGTTTAGAGTCATTACATTGCACAAGTTGTGGTACGAACAAACTTTTAAAAAAGAGAATTGGACAAACTTTTTGTTTATGTAAAGCTTCTATAAAACAAAATGTTAAAATTTAACGAACATGCCACGTGGTGACCCATGTGTGTCTTGGTGTGTTCCTAGTGTGTTGCATGTCCCCGATGTGTTTTGGAAATACCTAGGTGTTTCAGTGGTTCATAACTCACCACACTTTTATTCCATTTTCTCTTACCGATACAATCCCCGTTCTAGCTAACATAACTCAAAACACGGCCTTAAGGCTTCTCTAGCCTTCCTACTATGTCCTACAAGAGCAAGAAACCCCTTGGCTTCTTGTGCCACTTGGATATTGTGAATCTATGGCATCAATAACGGTAGATCGTGTGGTCAGGAACTCTTGATGATGATCATGCCATTAAGAGTTATCATTATTTTTTATTATGAGTGAGGGTAGGGGAATGGATTTTATGCCTCTCCTAAATGCGTGATTATTGATGAGACTACACTTTAGTAACTGGTCAACCTTCCTTTCCAAGTCAAGCTTATTTGCTGCGAAAGTAAAAACCATTCAAATGCAAGCCCATAGCTGGGGGTTGGCCGAAATGCCCTCTGATGTCTAAGTTAGCAATCCGAGCAATGAGCTTCAATTGAGCAAGACCCAGCCAAGCTAAAAAAAAACTAAGAAAAGGGCGACCATGGTTATGGGTCATCATTACTATCTTTTGGAGATCTTTGTGTGTAATTTTTTTATACCCAAGTTTCACTGTTTCGCTCTCAAGTTTTGGTCTGCCATAAAGCAGATATAGTATCACTTATACTCTGCTTTCTTGCCCAAAAGTCAAGTTCCTTCTCCACCAAGGGCTCTATCGTTTTACCCATCGTCGGTCACCCTTTGTGCCGATCGCTCATTTTCTTCAAACATCCCTTATGCCAAGCGTAGTCCTACATGGGCGCGCTATGTGCCCAGAACCCATGTATTCGGACACTCTAGCTGCCGAACTGTTTAGATCAGTCGTTTACTATAAGCCACCATGTGTCTTGTGCATTTAGTTGCTTTGTCATTTTTGTCTTAATTAGCTGGCTCAATGGTCTTAATTATCAAAATCATAATTTCACATCCCACAACAGGTATATTATGTTGCTATCTTGGTGGCATGAGTGGTTATAGTGGCCGATTGAAACAAGAATGTGAGGTTGAACACATCAGCAAATGGAGGAAAGCAACTGAGAGTAACCAATCACAGTTCTCAAATGGATACCCTCCCTAGGTGGAAAGTGCAAGATAGGGCAAAAGAATCTGCCACAAATAGCCAAAGCCACAAGGTCCAATGGAGCTCGAATACTTTTCATGTTAGATAAGAAGGTACCACAAAACTTTAGATTCATCATGTTGTACTTCACTCCTTCATGTGGTTGAGCTTGGTTTCAACTTTGTGCTCATTTTTCCCGGTGGAAAAGTGAAAAGTGCAATTGTCTTTCTGAAAGCACACCACTGACATAAAGGTACATGGGAGGTTTCCATAAATTTCAGCCATATGTTGAACTAAAGTACTACGGATGAAAGCTTTTGGATAGCTTGATGTATATCGCTAAACGCATTTCCTTACAGCTTAACTAGCTTTTTTGGAATAAGTATTGATTTAACTCGTTATGTGAGGCTCTGAGCTTTAGTTTTTGATAGATCTTGGGTTCAAGTCTCTTTATTGGGATTAGTTCCATTTGCATTCATCTATCTTACTTTGCATTCTAATTCCAGAGTATATATGTTTGTATCTCCCCATGCAGAATGGGTTGTACTTCAGGGAGGGCGCATGAATAGCTTTGGAGAAATTTGCTTCCTAAGTGTAGTTCCTGATAAACTGGAATTGCGAAATTTGCTTCGTAAGTGTATGTCCGACTAAATGTGTCGGACACAGATCCATACCCTTATTCAAGTGTCTAGTGTCTGACACTGTTTATTTTATACATTTCGCAATATCCATGTAACATAGGTGGAGAATAACTGATGTCATTGCAGAATTGGATATAGTGGATGCAATGACCAGGTAGCGGTAGGACACCCGAAAAAGAGAAAAGTGCAGACAAGTATATACTATTTTGATGACTGAGCCTAAAATTCCTGTGTGCGCGCGCGTGCACACGCACACGCGCGCACTTAGTTGATATGCACATCTTTGTCTTTGATGTTTATAGGAAGTGGGGAAGCCGCGGAAAGCAACCAATGGCGTTGCAGAATTGGATACCTAAAAGGAGTAAAAGAGACCAGGTGGCACTTTAGTTGATATGCACATCTTTGTCTTTGATGTTATAGGAAGTGGGGAAGCCGTGGAAAGCAACCAATGGCGTTGCAGAATTGGATACTTAAAGAGTAAAGGGAGTAAAAGAAATGACCCGGTGGCGCAACAAAAAAGATGAAAAGCACAACAAACCAAATACTCCTATTAGGATTGGGGAATCCAAATTACCTCCTTCAAACCCTAGCCAATCACTTCTTTTCTATTGCTTAACTCCTCTACCCACCACTCATCTTATTTGGCATTCCCTATACTCCAATCTACAATTCATACAAGCCCTCTTTCCCCTCTCTACTTTTGGCTTCCCTTCGTTTACAGTAGCATTATTACAAGGACCTCAAGAAATGGTGAGATAGGGGGGTTGGTGCAGACTTAATTGTTTGCTGGTACTTGGATCGGCCCAGACACCTGAGACTTGAGTTATCAAAAAAGTCTTGATCAAGTTGCGAAGTATTAATCGAGTTGTGGCTCGACGTTGGCAGATTGACTCATGAGGCCTAGACTAACTGCTTTGCATAACCAAGGGCCTTTTTCTGACGTTCACCATCTTTCGGGCCTTCAAATCTGTGATCTTTCCAGTTTGAAAAAATAATTAGGCTGCTCTACTGTTTTTTGCTAGGTTTTTACCAATAACTATGTTTCCGATTCTAGTTTCCGAATTTGAGTCTTTTCATTTCTGGTATTTTTAAAATTGCTTTAATTTTGGCTTGATTAGCAAGTACTGGCTTTTGTTATTTGCGTCAGTTGTTCTAACCTAGTGTGTCCCATTTGGGCATATCTTGAAGTTATCCACTATTTTTAGGAGGACCTTAAGAAATGGTGAGACGATTTGTTCCTAAGCTTTTAGAAAACCCACAACTTTTTGGTTTACGTGGAAAAAACCTTTCAGAATATACATTTTTGGTTTGCCAATCGGACATTCTTTTTAAGACGGAGGAAGTATATTAATCTTTTTAGGTGCCACCTCCAGGCTCCACGTTCAAATCATGGCTCCACCACCACCCACCAGCAGTAACTTAGACTAATGAGGTTGAAAGAATGTGAGGAGCAGAAGTT
Organism: Rhododendron ovatum; assembly: GCA_019656835.1. Lineage (NCBI taxonomy): Eukaryota > Viridiplantae > Streptophyta > Magnoliopsida > Ericales > Ericaceae > Rhododendron > Rhododendron ovatum. The sequence goes on along the minus strand of CM033797.1, from coordinate 25,853,887 downwards.
ATTCTCATCACTGCAATTGCTTTTACGAAACTACAACAGTATCAACAAGTCGTTGTTTCGATAGGTGATTACTACACATTTTTCGTTCGCTTTGATTCATGTATCCATAGCCGTTTGGTGTGGGAATAAACATACTCTTTAGTAAGTGGGACTCTAGATTTGATCCAGACATAGGAGCGGCGGGTCCTTTGCAGATAACTATGTGATGCTGAGCATAAGCTGCATAATGTTCCCTGACGAATATGAGCACTAGAATATCCACATATCCATTTTGTAGGGGAAAAAAAGGTAAGGTAAACTACAACAGTACCCTTACCTACTTATTTTTATCCCTTCCCATATATCTCCTTCTCTAAGAGCAAGTCCATCCGTTAGTGCCAACAATAGATTTGATCCAGTCATTTTATGGCTTGCTTGTGTCAAAAAGTCAACAAATAGCAATGTTACTGTACTGATTTGGTATCATTTTACCACAATCTCAAATTTGGACTATTGAATTAAAGCCATTTTATTTTTTGATGAAGGTCTACTCACCTAGATAATTTCACAAATTTGGCACGTACCAAAGATGAATTTGTCATTTTTTCAGCATCAACTTTGGCTTATGGGTTTGATCAGAATAAAACATCGGCTTCTGGGTGGAGCACCACTCTGCCATATACTTTGTCAAGTTTTGACTTTGATAACCCAAATAGCCTACGGGTGGACTTGCTCTTACGGGTATTTAGAATGGGGGGCCAATTCCATGGGGATACGTATCCATTGAGAACATCTGATCGCGTTCACTCTCCTCCTTCTCAGCTTCCCTTGCAAACTTTCCCCTGACTCTGGGACGAGTCTCTGCGTAGGCCTGCCTTGAGGCATACCTTATTGTCTTCTCAAACTTCCTTTTCTTCCTTTTCTCTCTGTATCTTTGAACTTTTGCTTCCCTATTCATGATATGAGTGAACTTGGGTGGCACTGGAAGCGCTGTGCTTGAATACTGTGTGCCAAACTGCCCTTGTGGATTTCTACCATATGAGTCTGATATGTTGCGCATTGTTGCCTCCGGTGTGATGCCAGCATCCAAAAAAGGTACAGACACCTAAGATATGGAGAGAGAGAGAGAGAGAGAGAGAGAGGGGTTCATGAAATCTGGAATAGTTAGTGGATTTAGAACAACAGCAGCAGAAGAATTCTATGTGGAAGCACTGTTAATCTAACTGTCAACCTTGAAGTTTCATGTCATGCAAGGATTTAAATAGAGGCCATTACTAGGGGTGTGAGCGGTTCGGTAAGGTCAGTTTTTGAAGACAATTTCGCACACCGCATGTATCAGTTTTGTATTTTCATCAACCAAGAACCCACCGACAATTCTAATACTTATATCGAACCAAACCAAATCAAACCATTTTGCATGAAGCGGTTGGTTCAGATTGGTGTGATCGGTTTGGACCTCAAAGTTGATAAACAATTTAAAGCAAATTCTGTAATTTTATATGGTCTGAAAAGAAACTTTAATGAGTCCAATTGCAATTTAAAGAAAATTCTGTTGTAGGAGGAATGCAAAGGGAAGATGAGATAATGAGAGAGAGAGTAAAGTACAAGTATGTAGATGATCAAAAAAAAAAGTACAAGTATGTACAATATTCCATAAAGTAACTAAGTAAATCAATCGGTTCGGTTTTGCTGTACAAATTGTTAAACCGAAACCGAACCGAAAATAATCTTTTTTACAATTTCAAAACTGAATAGATTGAAGCTAATCGAAAAAACGACCAATATTGATTGGTTTGTTTTAGTTTTGATGGTCCATTCGATCTCACGGTTCTTTTACATTGCTAGCCATTACGTAGCGTATCGTTAATTTGCTACATATGCATCTTTTTGGTCTTCCGATATTCTTAAACCCGGTGTACTAGTAAGATTAAAAGACGATCTATGTGTATCGGCCAATTCCCGCTATATATGGGTTCTTGTCCTATTCACGCACTAGTTTAAGGTCAATGTGGAAGCTACTCGACCGATTTAGGCACTCCAGAAATTATTTCATTGATAGAAAATGATCTTTGAAAATTCAAGACTGCTACACCCGGATCACATTACGCATCGTTACCGTTTTCGCTAACTATCTATTGATACTGCTGTTTAAAATCTAGGTCTGGTCGTGCATAGAAGAATCTTCCGCAAATATTTTGAATCTCCCCGGAATCAAGTGATGCTGCAAAAGGAAGATCTATTGAATTATGGACAGGAATCCGTGCAGAGCCCCAGGCTTTTTTAACCCACCAGGCGGAGAATTTTTTCGGTGTCAGGTGGGTATATTCCACGTGGTATCCGTTTAACACATTTGGATCGTCCAAAAGTATATCTACCCGGCATCCGCTCGGCACATCTGGGGCCGTCCAATATATTTTTGGACCGGATTGAAACCTTCTCTCTTCTCACCCCAACACTTTCTCTCTCCGAATTCGAGCCGTCCAAACGCAATGGACAGCTCGGATGCGCCGAGTGGGCACCACGTGATACCCACCCGGCACTAAAAATTTTCCCACCAGGCCAGGCCTTTGATATAGAATTCTTGGGGTGAGTTTGGACAAACTTTTTAGGGACCTTTTTTGCATGGTCTTTTTTATTCTTTTCAATTAATAAATTTTACATCATATTTTCATCTCGATAAGAGGAATTGGAAAAATATAAAAACATAAAAAAAAAAAATTTTAAAACTCATATAAAACGATGAAAGTGCTCCTACTTTATGCCAGGAAAGAATGAAAAGCTAAAAGAAATAAAACAAAGCGCCTTTCGGGACCCAGTTCACAAATATTCACAAGATATAAGACATTAAATTCTGTCTGGATGAGCCAGATAGAGGGGGGTTTTCGCGGGGGGGGTTTCGCCAGCACCCCTGTGAGCCCTCTTTGCACATTTTTTTGAGTAATCTAAACTGTGCATTTTGTAGGACCTGTAAAGAGCTAAAGATATACCGGTAGGAAGATTAAAGCTATCTTTTAGCAGAAGGATAGAAGAAGAGCCAACGGGTGCGTTTGGTAACCTTTTAGTTTTTTGTTTTTAAGAAACTAGAAGTAAAAACATGTTTATATTTTCATAAAAATAAAAACAAGAACCATGTTTGGTAATGTATATTTGTGTTTCTAAAAAAAAAAACTTGAGAAAACACCTTTTTGTAATTTCTATAGTTTACAAAAACTCTAAAAAAGTTTATGAAAAACAAAAAAAATAGAAACTTGTTACCAAATAAGTTTTCTTCATTAGTTTTCAAAAAAGTAAAAATAAAAAAATAAAAAACAAAAAACAAAAAGGTTACCAAACGCCCCCTCAGTTGCTGTTTTCGGAAGCAGTTTCGCTAAAAACTTTCTGATAACATTCTTAGTGGATGGTTTTAGAAACTGATTCTGGTAAGCTAGTCTAGGCTTCCAGTTTAGAAAACAGATGTTTGAGAGTCGAGAACAATCTAAGAATTCCATCAAGTGCCAGCTCAAAAGAGTATAGGATCGATAGTGCCTAACCATAAAGTTAAGGGAAAGGAAATGAAAAAGTCATGATCTTACACTCTGACTCCTCAAAGGGTTGTGAACGAACCGAGCTTTCGCCATCTCGTATTCCATTCCCAAGTTAAAGTCCTTCCGGTATTGTTGTTCTGGTGGTTGTTCCGAGGCTCCCACTAATGGGAAGGTCACAAGCCTTTCACTTGTAGTAATATTCCCCTGGTAAATGCCGTACTGACACTGCTGGGGATTGTAGCAAACTTGGCACTGATCATTTTCGAAACATGAATTATACCCTTTAAGGTCTAAACAACAATCAACCTCCCCACAAGAGTACCCATTAATATTCTGCTGATCACCGTCGCTATCGGGGTCAAGCGACAACCAGGAATCTATTTCATCTTTATATTCGTCAGCTAACTCCTTGTCAGCCTTGTGATCGCCACGTTCGTGACATGGCTTCATGGGACTGAAACCAATCGCGGGACAGGCTTCCCTGCCGGTTGAACTCACAGCTGCCAGCATCATTGTTTTGGAAGGTACTTTTCTTTCCATGTGAATGTCTACTATTGCTGAAACTTTGTTTCTGATCAATTCGTTTCAGTAGAGTGTGTCAAGGAGTAGAGTGCGGCTGTGGGTATATAACAAGTAGACAAGGAAGGAAGGGAGAATCCAAAAAGGTTAAAAAGTGTAAAGCTTAGTAGTTGAGAGGGTGGTATTTGATCATGTGATGAGCTGTGATCTCCCGTGGGGTTGTAAGGGGGATCACCTTCTCTCTTTTATCATCTTTTTTCGTTTATATATGGTGAAAGTACACGTGAAGACCCTCTAATGTGTTTAAAATCAACCATATAAACTCCCTCAATTATATGAAATAAAAAATTGGCTAACTCTGTACATGCGGAAAATGACGATTCTACTCCTTAAAAATCGTCCACACTGACCCCCCTAAAAATTGTACAGAAGAGTGCCGATTGATTAATTTCATATAGTTGAGGGGATACGTATGGATGATTTAAAACATTAGGGGGTCTTCGTAAAAAAAGGCATAATTGAGGGGGTTTCTGTGTACTTTAACCTTTGCAGTGGAGTATTATTCAGTGTTACGGGACGACTTCGCCATTTTTCATTTCCAGCCGCTCATGGATTCATGGTTGGACCCCAAGGAAAAGTGGACCAGAGGTCCCACATGCTCCGCGACTTATCACTTATCCCCTCATGAAGGTAAAAGGGTGGGACTTTTGGGCTATCTTTTGGGACATATTCTGTGTGACATACTTTTCGGGTGCGGGCGACCAAAAGCGGCAACAGAGAGCGTGAAAGTGCCTCTTGAAAACATCTCAAATTAGTAGAATTTGTGAACGCAAAGATTGAAAGTGAAAGTACAAAACGGAGATTGAGAGCGAAATGATTATGTGGCCTAGGGCAGATCACCAGTGAATTGAGACCAAAAACAACGCGACAGCCGGAGACACCGAAACAAGTATTCACAGTGGGGAGAGATCTGTGCTGATTCATATACTTATGGGGGGACTCAGGTGTGTGTTTACCCTCCATTCTGATCCAGTTTCAATTTTTGTGGGCTTATTTCAGGCCCACATCAATAATCAAAACTGTTCATTGTGTAGAGCTCGTCGAGTTCTTCAAGCATGATAAAAATCAAGTTCAATGAATATCGATAAACACCAAAATGAGAATGACAGTGCGAGGCCCTAAATCTTAGTAGTATTTCTCCTGTGGTAGAAAAATTGAGGGTCTGCTAGGAAAATGAGAATGCTAGGCAAACTCTAGCAATGTCGCTCAAGTATCATTTCATATTTCAGATGGATTAGAAAGCATTTATTCAAACCCTTGATTCTCTCATTTCCATACCTTGTGGGCTTAAAAAACCTACGCAGGTTAAGATTTTGTTTTTATTTGAGATGGAGAAAGGGCGGGGCGCGACCAGCTATAGCAACCTCTTCTGAATGTGACTATAGCAAATTCGAATCTACAATAAGCCCCACGAGGAATTAATCATCTACGGGTTTCTAATACTTCACCGAGTAGTAGTTGTGGCTCAGAGCCAGATTGCAAGACACGAGGGGGGTATTGTCCGCACGCTGCAAACCAGCAACTTCATCTATGGGAGCGAGCCGTTTACCGCTAGACTACCACCCCGGTGGTTGACGTGGTGTTTGAATCACCGTCATCTCTTTGTATTGGTCAGGATATAAAGTGCTACTCAACAGGATCTAGAAAGGACAGCAAGTAGCAGCCTCTTGTGGAGTTATGGCCTTTCTTATGGTTTGAACATTTTCTTAAATGATATTTTTTTATATCTCTAAATCAGCTTATGTGCATCTCAACTAATCGTGGAATCCCAATCCCACCACCCACTTGTGCTGTGGTGGATTTATGAAGATAACAGTGGGGGCATAGGCCCCACTGCAATTTTCCCCCCTTTTTTTTTATTATATAAAACTTGACTTGCTTTTAGAATAAATTCTTTTTTGTTCCTTTCCATAACCCAAGCTGGAACCTCGCAGTAGCAGACTAAGGTGGTGTTCCGGTTTTTTAAAAAAGAACTTTTTAGAAAAGGAAGGTAATTTCAAGCTCAAAAATTATGTGTTTACGTAAATAATTTTTCTACCAATATGGATCTTGTTTGATAGATTTCATTGAGATCTTTTATACGATGCAAAAAAAATCAAAAAATTATTTTTCATTTTCATTATATTTGAGTTTGAAAATTGAAGAAAAAGAACTTTTTGAAAAAGAAGGGTTAGTGGAACACCCCCTAAACTGCAGCTTCTCTGAGTCTCGACCCAGCTGCAACGCCGGAGCTCGTCAGATGCCGGTCGCTTGACTTCGGAGATTGGACAGCATGGGTTCACTCCTTTCTTTTTCTTCAATGTATGAAAACTCGTCGTGATCTATTGTAAAGTCTTACTTTAGTAATTTTTGTTCATGACAATGACACCGCTGCATTGCCGGAGCTCGTCGGACGCCGATCCCCGCTGCAACGCCAGAGCTTGTCGTACGCCGATCACTTGACTTCGGAGCTTGGACAAGACTGGACAGCACGGGTTCACTCCTTTTCTCTTTCTTCAAAACACGAAAACTTGTCGTGGTCTATTGTAAAGCCGTACTTTAGTAGTTTTTGTTCACGATAGTTTTTTTTTTTTTTTTTTTTTGATGGAAAGGTTATTACCTCTTATGTGGGATGATGAGTATATTGTCACATGTTTCAAACTATAATTGCGATGTCCTTTAGTCAAGTAAAAATCAGAGCGCAACGATCATTTGTTTCATCTTAAGCTTCATGTAGGGTGCAAGACCTGTGAGGCAACAAATTTAGGAGCAGAAATTCTTACCAATTTTCAAAAACAAAATATACAACTTCCGGATCCAAATAAATTACACGCGGAATCTTGCAGGATACAAAGTCACGGTTCCGTAGCATTTCGATATGCAAAAGATGGTTTCATGACATTATTGCAATAACGATTGAAAACAAAGACAAAAAAGCTCAGGCCGCTCTTCGACAACCTCGCTAGTCCTAAGAAGACAAGGCAATTACAGTTTACCTGGTTGTGCTTTAGCCCGAAAACCCTTTCATCGAATATCACACACATGAACCCCTAGATGATGGAACTTTAATATAGACGTAGACCGCAGTTACTGGGGGTGAATTGGCTGGTCACACATGATATGCATGCTAAAAATATGGTTCTGAGGTATCATCATCCAAAAGAGAAAAACAAATAATTGGGGAAGCATGGAAGATCTGAACAGAAACAAATTAGGGGTGATAAATTAAACAGCTGCCATTGAGTAATACAGTAAATTTCAAAACCATTGCACTGTGGCCAAATGTAATTCGAAAATCTATGCCACGATAACAGCAAATTGCTAGTTTCTTATCTTATATCACGTTTCAGTAAAATTGCACGGTAAGGACATTGATTACCGAATAGGCTGAAATGCCGATCATACATACACGAGTGAAGTAGCCGAACAATTTTCTTTGTCAGCATATCTTCAGGGAGAGAACTTGGAGATCAACTTGTCAACATGAATGATGATATCGTCTATGCGAGGCCGAACTGTCGCCTGGGGCTGAAGCAACCATGTCACAAATTTATGAAGAGTGTCTGGGTACGGAGGATTAGGCCCGGCTGGCCACTTTATCTGTGCATTTGCAATGGCTAACTGTTGGCTTCCTTCGGGTTCCTCAAGTGCATACTCAAATGGAGATACACCATACCTGTGAGATACAACTATTAATGGAAGTGGAATCGAGAACGAAAAATAATGAAATATTAAGACCTCGCGCTGACGCTGGATGAAAGAAATTTGTTTATGCTGAAAGACCTAACTTGTAAAGGGGCAATAAGAGTTGATCTATAATTGGAAGTACTCGACCAATGCCGACATGGGGCAGAGGACAGTGGACTTCTCATTACATAATAGTAGAATTTGATGCACGACTATGCTTCAAGATGGCATCCTATGAAGCACAGATACCTCACGAACCTGATAGCACTAATCGATACTCTCTGGGCTCGTGACTGATACTCGGATAAAAAGGGCTATTGTTTTTGAAACTTCTCATTTTGGACACTTCGGAGACTCTCAAAAAAGCTCGAAACCAGCTATAAGTTATAACACTCTCAGGACACTCTGTAGTCCTTCTCAGAAGATGTCAGGGGTGTCAACTAGGCTCTATTTAAAGATTAGGAAAGGGTTTTTTTTTGTGATGACAGTAGATAGATTGTAATGACATGTGATGATGTTGCATTTGCGAGTAATTTAGTGACTAATTTGGATGATTGGATGGTATAGATGAATAAAAAAATTTGTATTGTCATTCCATAGTTCATCTTGTTTGGTAGCTCTTCTTTTGTTTCTTTTGTGATTCACATGCTTGAGAGGTTCTATCCTAATTGAGAGCGTGCTTCTTTCTCTATAGGAGCAAGAGGCGACAATCAGGGATGGATTCGTCTCCCCGATAGGAGCATCCTGCTACTACGACCCGCAGTGTCATGCCTCCATTATCAAAAAAAGGTAGATGGACCCAAGATACTCACAACTGGTCATTTTTCCAGGTAATTCCTAGTCAATCTGTTGCTAGAATTACATTAAAAGCACATAGATCGTTATCCTATTGCTAGCAATAGGATTCCTAGTAATGAGATTCTTGCCTACACCTCAATCCCTATCATGAAAGTGCAGGCTAAATAATCGATCAAGTCCATGGTTAAACTCCACGTTAAGCTCTGTTAAATGGTCACTTAGTGATCTGATGCACCACAAAAGTCATAGCTGTAGCAACAAGTGATCAAAGTTGCATCTATCGTTCTTAATACCTAGAATAAAAAATTTGCTCCAAAAGGAAGAAGTTGGAGGCTCACATTATTCCAAATAAAGTGCATCCTAATGACCAGATATCAGTTCTTTCATCAATATCAGCATGGCTTGGACAATCCCACAACTCAGGAGCTCGGAAGGGCGCCGAACAGTGCTCAGATGCCCATTCCTACATAATAAACATCAAGAAGATTTTATCAAATCAACGTCTTACTCTTAGTATGAGTGCTGATAGCATAAATCAAAAACGTACATAACTCATGTAGAATCCAGTAGATCCAAAAAAATGATGGGTTCATGGCCTCCCAGTAAAATTACCTGATATCAGTTGCCTTATTCTCTCCAGTATGCTTGAGGAAGTCTAGTTATGATAAGAAACTATTTTAAAATTATTTTGAACATGGGTAAGGAAAAAACTATTCTGGATTCCCAACAGCTTGTAATTAACTTGTCTATAGTTTTGCCAGCCAATCCCCAAGCACCACCTGTGAAGATCTCGTTATACAAATCAAGATTCAGGACACCAACTGTGAAGATCAAAGTCATATCGTGATAGTCAATAAGATTAACCTACTAGCTTACAAAAGACCAGCCCAAACTGAAGCCCAACTTCCAAGGCGTTAAGTCAATGACCAAAAATAGAGCAATCCCATGCTCTCTTGTTCATACAGAGTGCCGATGAGCCCAGCTTGCCTCATTTTAAAGTAAGCCATAAATCCAGCCCACAAAGAAGAGATGTTGTTGAGGCAGTAACAGTTATGCATGCTATGACAAAACAAAGCAGTTACACATGCCAATGACTTGCAACCAAAGGTCCAAAACAATGGATAGGATAGTTTCAGAAATGGTTGTGCAAAAAGTACATCCATCAAGAAGAGCTTATTACACATACCATCTAGCAAAAGATTAAGAAATTACCTGCAACTGCAACGCCTCTGAACGAGAACGGATTTGCTTTCTCGCGGGACGAGCACTTCCAAAATCCATCAATATCGCAAGAGGTGGTTGACCTTTTCTATATGTGACAAGGACATTGCCAGGTTTGACATCATTATGCGCATACGGAGGATCCAAACTGTGCATATGCTTCAGCCCAGCACAAAGCTGAAAATACAAATCAGCAACAAATTAACAATCATTAACGGCTTAAGCCACAACAATTGTCATTAGAAAAGGTCATAGGTGTGCAAAAACATACTGCAGCAGTTTATACCTAACATTAAATTTGAACTATGTACGTTCATATTGCAGAAAAAAATCTTCTATAAAAGGAACTGCGCAACTGGGAAATCCATCCTATTGGTCGCTTAAAATTAAGAAAGAAATGCAACACTACATGGTAACGTCAAATCCTGCAAAACCATCTCCTCCAAAAAACAGTAGGGTTCAAAGAATCTTCTTCAGATAAGATGCAGAGAAGTTACATGAAAGAACGTTATGTGCTTCCAAAAACATATGCAAAAGAGGAAAATAATATGTTGCTTTCATTGCTACAATGATTTCATTCACCTGCCGAAATATATGAAGAACATCTGGGGTAGAAAAGAACTCCTTCTTAGCTTTCATAGCTGTGGCATTGTCCAGTAACGTTCCATCCAAGTGAACTGGAAACAACAAGTATGCTTCATGCTTCCAAGATCCTTCTTGTACCGGCTATACAATGAAAAGTTTTTTGATACTTAGGTAATTTGTTAACAAGAAAAATAAAGGTGAAAAAAAATATCATTGACATTAAGAACAAAACTAACGTGGACTTTGGTTTATCTTGTTAGTGTTGACAAAGTTTTGGGTTTCATTTCGTCCTAAAGCAATCACTAGTGCCCAGACTGACGGTAAATTGCCCTTTTGCTCAGAAAAGACATAACCGGGATTTAAACCCCGATCTCTCCTCAGAAAATGGAAGGGCAATGCCATCTGAAGGCGAAAATAACTGACAACAGCAATCTCCACAATCGCGAGAGCAAAAACCAAGAGATTCAAAGCACTTGTAAAAATGAATACAAAAGTAGTTCAGTTCAATGATCACCTTAATTGAGATTATAGCATGATCAATAAGTGGAAGCAGATTGGGATGGCTAAACAAAGACGACACACGGATCTCCTCCCTCACCACCTCTAACTGGTCGCTGTTCTGAATAAGGATTTTCTTCATTGCATAAGTTCCATCATCTGCATATCAAATCCATCGATATGAAAAGAAAGGTTAGATAATCTTTTTCTTTCTCCATCAACCAAATGCTGAAACCATTGTAGATTTCCATTTGACAAAATGATCGCATAGTTCAAACAATACTAATGCTGCACTGCAGATCTGTCAACTTGAATCAGAGACCCACTTCCCAGAACTTCAAAGGTACCCATCATTTTTTATTTTTTTTTCCCGTTTCTTTGTTTGATTGCATTGCATACAGTGATCACCAAACAAAGATTAACACCACCAATTGAGATTGAAAATCCGACCGAACAACACTGTTCATGCCCAAATCCAGGCATTTTACCAATTCAGATTTAGAATTCAATCAATCGGAAGAGCAATCCAGAGAGAGAGGAGATGCATCAAAACAACCCAATTCTCAAAGGCACATATTTTTCCAACAAACACAAAGATCCCATTAAATTTCTTGAGAAATGAACCAGGCCCACCTCCCAGAAAATAGACATTTTGACCCATTTGTTGGATCACGAACAAAATTCCACAAAACAAACACGTAATACCACCAGTCGAGGTGCAAAATCTTTTCTTTATAACTCAGTTATCCGGGCCAGCTTTCGCAGACCTCGACTAGTCCTGGGCCCAATCCTACCATCTAGTGGGAACCCAATTAAAGCCGGAGGTTCAAAATCTTACATTGATCCCAACAATCAATGTACCAATTCAGATTAGGAACACAATCGATCAGAAGAGCAATGCAGAGAGAGAGAGAGATTGCAACCTGAGACGTGAGAAGGGTCCTTGAATTTCTTGGAAGCAGCAGAAGAGGGATGAGGGGATGCGATGGGGAGCATCTTGACGAGGTAGACGTAGGCGAATCCACCTTCGCCCAGCTGCCTGATGATTCTGTAGCGATTCTCATTGATCCAGACGTCCTTGCCGCTGTTGGTGGCGTCGTAGAGCGCGTTCAGTCCCGAGAACGAGCAGCCCATCTTCCTCCCCTGGTGGTCTGCTCTCTCTCTGGAATTTCTACTTGTGTAAGAAATTGACACAGACTGATCATGGAAATTCCCACGTCAGTCAATGGACCTAAAAAAGACTATTGAATTGCGTGGAACCGGGGCCATGCCTCATCACGTTGTATTAGCTATTAGCCACAATTATACGATATGTTTATTATGTTACGCAAAAGGGCCACCGTCGGTGGCGTTACCGATTCTCCTTCGACGGGTACACGAGGCCCAATTCTCCTCTCGCACGGAAAATTCCAACTGTTTAAATTTTTTTTAAAAAATGAATTAAGTGAATTCGTGAAAAATCAAATCAACGTACTGCATGAAAAAATCTTAGCTGTTCAATAACTTAAAAAAAAAAAAAACCTGAATGTGCCCGTAAATAATCACCTCAAAGATCTTGAGCATCTACACATATTGAATTGAACTGATTTTTTACGAGCCCACTCAGTTTATTTTAAAAAATATTGAATGGCTCAAATTTTCTATGCGAAATCTAGAATGGGTCCCATATGGTCATCAGTGGAGAAACGGTTAGCCCACCATCAGTGGTGGTAGAAGGACTTGATATGTTAATCTAGTACTAATAAAATACTTCTTCCGTCCAATAATATTTGTTCGATCCGCAAAATGAGGAAGTAAAAATAATATAATTTTTACAATAAAAATTTAAATTTTTTTCAATAATTCACTAAATTTTCATGAGTTCTTTTAATTTATAACTTAAAAGAAATATATTATTTTTAAATTCTCGTTTTATTGTTCGGACAAATATTTTGGACAGATGTAGTATTGTTCAAACCAAATCTAATACTTTTATATTATAGCTGGGAATCTAATAAAAGTTACTCCCAAATCCCAATGCGAGAGAGAGAGAGAGAGAGAGAGGGTAGTGCATCGGCAATTCGGCATCCTAGCCAGCCTGTTGTTGGTTTTCCTTCTCTCTACCGTAGAAAACTGGAAAATCATGACTTTTGATTGCAGTTGGCGTGAAATTCCCATCTCCAATTAGGGGTGCTTAAAAAATTTATAGGTTTTATTTGTGATTAAAAAATTGTTAAGTGTTTTCGGTAGTAAATAAGTTATTGAGAAATATCAAATTATTTTTAATAGTGAATAAGCTGATGGATTTGAGAGTAGAATTACTATAACAAAAAGAGTTTTTGTTGATAACTTTTTTTAGTAGAAACGGAATGGTAAAATAATAAAACTTCTTTATTAGTTAAAACGAGATGATAAAATTCATTAAATATTTAGTATTTTTTTTAGGAGAAACTAGGACTGTAAATGAATTGAGCCGTTCGCAAACAGTTCGAGGCTCGGTTCGGCAAGAGCTCGTTCGAATTCGATTCGTCTACTAAACGAACTGAACATAAACCTCAATTCTAGGCTCGTTCCGTAAATGAGCTGAACCTGAGCCTAATGGTATTCGGCTCGGTTAGGCTCGCGAACCTATACTTAAATTTAATTTAATTCAACAGGGGTCTATTTATAAATATAAAATTTTTTAAGGTTGTATATATAGATGAATTTTCAAGTGAGTGATCTCTCATTTTAACAAAATGAGCGACTTTCATTTCCCGATCAAATTTTAAAAATCCGAACCGTTCAATGTGTGCAGAACGTAATTTTAAGGGTCCCCACCCAGAAATCAGAAAAAAATGACCGGGAAGGGTGTCATCCGAGCAATTTTTTTTGAACCGTTCAATGAAAACTGCTCGGGTGAAGCCCTTCCCGGTCATTTTTTTTGCTGATTTCTCACGAGGACCCTTAAAATCACGTTCTGATCACTTTGAGCGGCTCGGATCATCGAAATTCAATCGGGAAGGAGAGTCCCGCATTTTAATAAAATGAGGGATCTCTCACCGGAACCTAACTCTGTATATATAATTCAATACTTATTTTTCTCCCAAATTATATATGATCAATGAGAGAGTTTGGGTTCGCTTGAGTTTAATGAGCCTAGTCGAACCAAACCCGAGTCTTGACGAGCTCAATTCGAGCTTAGATTGAGTTCGGGTCGATTCGTTTGAGTTTAACAAGCCAAGATGTTCGGTTCGAATCGAACCCGAGCCGAACTCGAGCCAGACTAGTATTTTAACGAACCCAACCGAGCCGAACCCGATCCTTGAAAAATTTTAACAAGCCAAACTCAAGCCAAGTTGTTCAGGCTCAAATCGAACTCGAGCCGAACTAGTACCTTAACGAACCCCAGCCAAACTTAACAGAGTTCGGCTCGATTCGATTCGTTTACGGCCTTAGTAGAAACACCCTTTTAACATTGGAATTGTGGCATAGCACGACTTTTGATTTTGTAAATTTATTGCAGAATTTGTGGGCACAACTACTAATAGATAAACAGACCCTACAAGGACATATTTACGTAAATTTGATTTATTCATTGCTCTTTCATGAACAATTTCATGGATACTTGTTATGTATTATGCTATTTTTGTTAATACCTTCCAAGCCGTGAATATATGTTGGGTACGGGTCAAGTGGGTGTTTACTATTTAGGTACGTTGGTGTTTAAATTTTGTGGCCATATTTGTGATAGATGAAGATACAAATTGTGTATTCTAATTTTAGATTCCGTTGGATGATTCTAGATTTTAGGAGGAGGAGAAGATGAAAACATTTAACATAACGGTGAAATTATGATTAAACTGTAGTAAAGCTGGATAGTATTTGCCGTCAAAAGCTGAAAATTCAATTTGTACAGAAATCTGATCCGAAAAACTCTATAAGCTACCAAACTCAATTTTGAGATTTTCGGAATTAAAATTCTTTTTTAGCTTTTTTTAGCTTTTTTTTTTAGCTTGTCTAGATTTCTTGATTCACACTCCACACTGATTCTAAGAAACTACAATTTCAAATTTGGCAAAACTAATTTCTAGAGATGTGAGTTCTAGTCCTCAAACTCGAATTGAAGTCTAAATATTTGAGCCTAAGCAAATTATGTTAACTAACTTGAGTTTCAAGTTTGGCCCGTTAAGCTCCTTTGAATGGAATGATTTTACGAGAACAAAAAAGAAATGGTTATAGTTTCTTAAGAAATTATTCATTCGAATTGAACATTTTGATTAAAAATAGAAAGAAAAGTAACAAAAAATATAAGAGAAATAATTCTCCTTTCTCACCATACAAAGGGTTGTTAGTACCTCTCCTTCCGGATTTAATTATCCCGAGTTTAATTCTAACCGGCTAAAACATGAATTATATTTTTGAATCCGCTATAGACACCCCATTCTGGACTGTCCAGATAATGTTATCTGTCGATTTTTTATCTCCCCAATGATGATTATAGTCGAGAACAGTCTAAGGACATTGATGGGTTTGAAACTTTGAACGTCCCGAACCCCTTTCAAACCCTTCAAATCAGAGCCAAACGGCCCCAGCAATACCCAACTCCCATACGCCAGTACATTGGTGACGTACACCAGTTAACTGCCACGTGTCAGTCATCGGCCATTAGCCCAGCTTTTACTGGCGCACGCCAGTTAACAGTGGCGCACGCCAGTCAAACCCAGTCAAATTAACTTTATTCAGCCACATGGGCGGGACTTTTGTGCCACCCTGACGTCGGCCACAGTGTCCCTGATGATTACATTCGGCGGGGGCGTTCCTTCTCTCTCCTACACCCCCATCAAGGCAAGTCACATGCATTTAATGCATGGGAGGCTCCCCTCCTCTTCCCACCAGCTAAACAGCCCTTTGACCTTAACTGATCTCAGTCTCTCTCCTCTATAAATACCCCCATTGCATTCATTTGCAATGGGTTAGCCACATTAAGAGGAAAAAAGAAGTTCCCTTCTCCTCCCTTCTTACTCTTCTTCTCTTTTCTTCCATTGAAAGAGAAAAGAAGGCCATATACTTCCATATATCCTGCTGAAACCCAGTCATCATACAAGCCACCATCTTCAACCTTTGAGTCCAAAACCACCTTCAAACCTCCATACAAAAGGTATACCACCTTTACGTTCTTTTCTGTTTTCAGCTCCTGAGGGAGACCAGCAGGGTCCAGGCTAGTAAACAATATTAGTCCCGGTCTTGAACTGGTAAAATATGACAATCGTGTGAGATGCTACATGGCGCACGCCAGTAAGATCATACTGTACGCCAGTTATGATAGTACGTGCAATACTGCCGTGGGGATCATGGATCGTCTCTTTTTCTTAGTTTCATTCCTGTTAATCACCCTCACATGCTAATAACCAGCTTACTGCTTTCTGTATTTAGAGCTGTTTAGTGGTAACATTCCATATTTGTTCATATCTGTTATAGAAAGGCCTCTGGGATCTTTCTGGTCATGATTCAGGGCCCAGATGATGCAAAGTCAAGCACTGAATTAAGAACAAAGTGGCGTACGGCAGTTTGTACCTGATTCCAGTGGCTGGCCCTTACATCTTAGTTTAGTCTTGGCCTATTTCCTGTCCCCACGCTGTTTTTGGGGTATTCTGTCTTCTGCCTGTTGTTATATAAACTGTAATATATTAACTGCGTGGTTTGTCCTGGGTGTGCGCTGGTTCTCTTCCAGAGCCCAGAGGGTTACAAATAAAGACTAAGTAAGTAAACGAGTGGAGTACGCCAGTTATGAGTGGCGTGCGCATGTCTAAGTCAGCATGCAGTGGCTCGGCCAGTGCATGCTGGCAGGATCTGCTCACGTCGCTTTGTGACAGAGTATGCAGTTTGTTCGGGTTGCTCAGTGCTTATTCTCAATCTATATTTAGCATTGCAATCAAATCATTCATAAATGTTTTGTCACATAAACTGCAAGTTGTTACAGTTTTAATCTCCATTAAATGTTCCCCCGTCCTAACTGGCTAAAAAATGATGAAATGAGAGAAAAATGCAAACGTTTTTATAAAATATCCGAGTAGAGACCGATTTCCGGATTGGGCGAGAGGGGGTGCCATAAAACTCTTCCCTTCTCGTAACCTGGCTCCCAAACCTCATATATCGAAGGTGACGACAGAGTGGTCCACGCCTTTTCAAAATCAAACAAACGTGGCAAACGTTTTCGAGTTCAGTTCCTTGGGTACTTCACCGCTAAAACCCGAGTGGCGACTCTGAATCGAGGCGTTTCGCCCTGCATTTTCAAAAGAGGGTCGCGCCCAGTTTTTAAAAGGGAACCCAAGATCTTGCGATTTTCGGAGCGCGTGCCCACATCCGCAAAGAATTTCATAGCAAATATGGATATTGTTTGATAGATCTCGATTAGTTCTATGATATAATGTTTTCAAAATCACGTAAAATATTATAAATTGAAAGATATAATCGATTGAAAAATAACACGAACTCTAAAAAAGAACTACTTCATCAGTCTCAAATTGGATGTCATTTTTGGTATTCGTGACAATTTCAATTCCTTATATTTTTCAATATGGATCTCAAAAAATATGCAATATGGATCTTGTTTGGTAGTTTTTGATTAGTTATATAATATAAAATTTTTAAACTCATGAAAACTATTAATAAATTAAAAATTATAAAAAAAAATGACACGAATTTTTTAAATTGTCATCAATTTTGGGAGGAAGTATTTTGCAAAATCAACCGAGCTGCTCACTAGCGTATTCAGCTCTAAAACAGTCACAGGGGTTCGAAGGGTTTAGGGTTTTCTCTCCTCGCCTATTCTTCCCACCGACCGAACTTGCCTTCTGCCATCTTTCTCTCGCTCGAGCTGGCGTGGGAATCGTGGGGATGTCGAGGCCAGAGGTACAAGCGCCTCCGGAGATCTTCTACAACGATGTAGAAGCTCGCAAATACACTTCCTCCTCTCGTATCATCGACATTCAGGTACTCACTCACACCCTAACGCCGGTATGTATGTTTATATTTACATATGCGTATGCTTACATACGGTTCTTTCGTTTTTTGCTTTGTTCTTTCGGTAGGCAAAACTTTCGGAGAGAGCTGTGGAGCTTCTTGCTTTGCCCGATGATAGTGTCCCCAGATTACTTCTTGACATTGGTAATTGTTTGTTCCATCTCTGTCCGTCAGAGTCTTTACCAGAATTGATTACCCAAGGAAGTTACTTTTTACTAGTTAAATTTTTGTGACACTTGTTGGATTGCTGGGAACTTATTTGGGTTGTTCCTTTTAGGTTTTATTCGATTCTATAAGAGAGCAAAAGAGGTTAAAGGAAAAGAAAATTGCACTATTTTACAAGACATTTCGCTAAAATTGCATCATTAACTTCCCCATATTTCTGTTCAAAAAAGCAGAACTAACCCATCTTGGGTGTTGAATTGGGCTTGGCTCTTTATGTCACGAATCACGATATTGACTTGATGAGCAATGACATGGACAATCAGTTTGCACAGAAAAGTGAAATGCTACAGTTTCCTATTATGATACCAAGATCTGGATTTCACCAAATATGCCCTTTGGTATAATTATGGATGGGATTCTGCATGCAGTTTTTTTTTTTGTTTAAACTAGTTTGGTGTTTAAACTTCAGTCCTATTAGTTTTCATATGCCTCTACTTTCTCAAGGTTTTTAGCAAGCTCCACAAGCTTGCTCTTTTTCTTGTGATAGCTAGCTAAAGTCTTAACAGAACATAGACAGATAAATGTTTTGTGTTTTGCAGGTTGCGGTTCAGGACTTAGTGGAGAGACATTATCTGAAAATGGACACCAATGGATTGGTTTAGATATATCAGAGTCAATGCTTGGTATGTGAATTCATTTATTTAAGTTAGTCTCAAGTTTCTGGATTTACTCATTTTTCTTTCATTTCTTTATTCCCCAAGTTTGTGTAGTAATGTAAGTTTCAAATCTAGATGTTGCATTGGAGCGTGAAGTTGAAGGTGATCTTATACTTGGTGACATGGGTCAGGTAGCTACTTCATTGCTTTGATTTGTACACTTTTAAGTAGAGGTGGCAATTTGGGTCCAGTAATATGGTTTTACCCAAACCCATCAATTTATAATTAGCCCAAACCCACCCATATTTAAATATGGGTTTTAATTGGGCCAACTTAATAAACCCACTGATTTTATGGGTTTAAATGGGTTGAAAATGGGTCCAACTTAAAAAAACTCATCCATTCTTCTACCAGGGCTTTCCAATTAGTTACCATCCCATCTATTTCTCTCCACACCCATCTTCCCCTCCCCTACCCTTCTCTCTTTCCGATTTCCTTCCCGACCCTCACTCTCCCCCCTCTCTCTCTCCTCCCCAACAAACTTACCTGCCAATTCTCTCTCTCCTCCCCTTTCTTTCAAATTCTTGTCAAACAAATTAAACGGGGCAGCAGCCACCATAACAGTGCTCATGGTACGATGATTCTGAAATTTCAAATTGGTTGAGACCTCATATTTCAGTTCAGTGGAGCATATAAGTGTTGGGGTCATCAGCAATTAAGGGGACAACACTTTACAAACACACAACTCAAAACACAACTCTGGACAATGCTGTGTTCGAACCAAAATTAGCAAGGGAAAAAACTTTACAAACACAACTCCGGACAATGTTGTGTGCGAACCGCTCGATGCACATATATCAACATGCCTTGAACGGCTCCGAACACAATTGTACAATTTTGAAAATGTCAACCTTTTACGGATTCAAAAGAAAAAGAATTGTAACCACACAACATATAGATTGAATTGACCCAATTTAATTTCCATTCCTCATCCGATTATACTCAACAACTACTACAATAAATTGATACTCTGACCCCAGAAAATGTACTAAAATTGCCCAAAAAAACCTCACTAAATTACGTTTAAAAAAAAAAAAAAGGGGGGGGGGGGGAGTAAAACAGGTCGGGTCGGGTGGGTTTGGGCATGGCTTGACCCATATTTGACCCGACCCATCTCAACCCGCCTCCTATTGACCCATATTCGACCCGCCCGTAAACAACCCATGTCCCATTTCAACCTGCGCAAACCTGCCCATTTGCTAGCGCTATTTTTAAGTCTGTAGATCTTAGAAGTACAGAGACATGAACACTGAGACACACATGGAAATTGATCCTTACACTACAATTTCTACGTAATTAGGATACGATTATGGCGTGGATGTGGAACATAATTATTTTTCTGTTTTAGTTGTTTGCTATGCATGACATGAGTATCATCTCCTAAACAACCAAAGATGGAACTGCACTATATTTAATGATTAAGATTAAGATGATCCAAAAGGTAATGAGCTGTGTGCCCTTAGCTAATTGAGGTCAAGATCTGTTGCTGGTGCTAGATCTAGGGCCTTAGAACATTGTCGACGAGACTGAGCGAGAGAGATGGGGAAAAGAGCCGAAGACAGAGAGGAGAAGACATTCGTGAGATTTGGGCTTCCAGTCATCTCGTCCTGTAGCGGTCTTCTTTTTTCCTCCCACAGTCTACCCTTAATGCTGCAATAGTACCATCTAACCACGAAATAACTTTGTTATATTTTAAAACATGTCTCATTGTGTCTAAATGATGGTACACCTGTTCAGACGGCGTCATACGCGTCCAATCATAAAGAACTAATAGAAAATAATGCCTCTAGGCTGTCCCAATGGTGTCTGTGAAGTATATATTTTGGCGTGTCCCAGTTAGTTATGCCCGTGCTCTTGCAGTAAGATTGAGGGTCTTTGTGTCATTTTGGTGCCCTCAAGTGTGTATAGGGTATTGACTATTGAGTCTACAAATAGGTGTTCAGTGTCCTCATTAGGTTTGTTGATATATTGATTAAAGAATATTGAGAGCTTAGTCTCTTTGTATCCCATTTTGGATGATCTCTCTTATGAAATTTATCATTGATTTGTTTGCATCACGTGCCCCATACATGTCTGACAGACACACATATGGTGACTAGTTAGGCATTTCCGTGCTTCATAGTTGAAGATTAGTACCTCTACACAATGCAACCTAGGTTAGGCTAAAGAGACTGTTAATCATTGATTTCTGCAAGAAGAATTTCCTATTCTGTGCTAGTACTATTTACTCCATAAAGGATTGAGTACAGGAGGAGGATGTATTTAGAGTTGAAATTTAGATTAATAGCATTCATTTGTTGTTTGCTAACTGGTTTACCAAATGAAAGGCATCATACTATGTAAATTTTGTAGGTTTTACACAATGAACGAGACCCCTGCTTATGATAGTTTCTGACAGCTGCCTAGCCGTGCCATCTCTTTTAGTGGATAGGCTGATTTTTTGGGAGTTGAACTAGTGCCACAAGATTGGCAGCTGGTTGCTCTTGTCAGCATACCTTGTTATGACCTCATAATTTGAGTCCTTTTGACTTTGTGCCACTTTGTCTTACAATTACCATGTGTCCAGTTTAGAAACATGAGTTATGAAGTTTTGCCACAACAAAAAATGACTCTATTTGTACTTATGGCATGAAATCATGCATTCAGTGGGTTTGAAGATCTCTATTTGTACTTACATTTCTTATGGCATGACATAAAGTTCCATTGCCATTTCTTACCGTATGGGCTAGAGAACTGTTACCATGAGGTGACATTTAAGTAAACCAACTACTAGTTGTGCCACTTATGAGTCATGACTACCATGCTCTAGGTACTGGAGAAATTAGGCTGAAACTTTTCACATATGATTTTCTTACTTAGCGATAGCATTATTGCTTGCTTAATTTGTAACTGCTTGTACATAAGCCTAACCATGCATCGCTATGACTGTTTAACTGATGGCACTACCGCTGTACTACCGCTGTACCACCACCATTGCCGTCGCCACCACCCGGGATACCACTAGGTCCACTTCTATCATCACTAGTCCTCCCCCCTCTCCATCACACCCCCCTACCACTTTAACCCCACCACCAGCGCCATCGTCATGACCACCAGGTGGTCCAATACTACCCAAATCTCCACCACGATGACACCATCACACTAGTGCTCCCGTCATGGCCATCAGGTGGTCTAGGTCCTTCAACACTATCTCCCTACCACACACACACACCCCTTTGTCACTTTTATCACGCCACATGCACAACTAGCACTGCCGCTGCTGACCCCGCCACAACGTCAACATGGAAACTGAAGAGATAATGTAATAGATTTTCAAGTTCTTCTTCTTGTACAACCCATCTCGTTCTATTTTGACGTTAAATATTTAGGAAATAGATTCCAGCTTACAATATCTTGTATTTATTTTTCAGTAGTTAATATATGAATAAAACTTGAAATTGTGTAGATTGATGGGTTTGGGTCCCTTTTGTTAACTGAAAAGATAATAAACTTAGGGAATCTTATTTTAATAGTTGGGATTCAAGATGCATGGTCCTAGGAGGCATGTGGGGTATCATTCTACAAATATATGAAGTGATCTGGAGTTGTTGGTGATGCTTTCACAACGATACATGCAAATAACATCTAATATGGGGTTTCACCCTCAGTGATACTATTTTATGAGGAATTAGAGCTTTTGGTTGGATATTTTGTAGGGCTTGGGGATGCGAAATGGAGTTATTGATGGTGCTATTAGTATTTCAGCCGTTCAGGTTCGTGTTCGTTTTCAATCTTTGACTTAGGGATTTTTCTATTCTCTTGAAAGGTGTATTGGTACTTTTGTGTTTTGTAAAATATAATCGGGTGTTATTTGTTTGCATCTTCTTTTATCTTGCAAATCTTCTCAGTGAAGTACAGTAACACTCATATTATCGGTTTGGAAATGTTGAATCATATTCATATGGAGAATGTGAAGAAAAGAGTTCCTTATTTGGATGTAGTAAGAAGAGAATGAGAAAGGTCCTTTTACGAAGTGGGCATACATTGAAGCTTTACAGAAGATGTTTGTTTCGAGTTTATCTTTTGCACTTTTTCATTTTGTTTTCTTTCATACTCTCTTTGCTTGGTAGTACAAGGGTGATGCCCCCTTGGGCCATCTTCTAATACCGTTTCTTTGTTGTCGATTAAAAGAAATTTGCATATTATCTATGGTTTAGTCAGCTTGACTTGCTTCCTTTTCATGCCCTTAGCTTGACGTGAAATTACTTGGTTACAAGACTTGGCTATGTAGAGGGAAATTTTCTCTCCATGGTTTAAGATATATATTTTTAATTCTAAGACAAGTGTTCGATAAAAAGATGATCATGTTTCATTTTTTCTGGTATACTTCTCATTTTCAAATAAAACATTACACCATCTTTGTTCCTATAAGTGTAATATATTGGATGGTCGAAGGATGTACAATTAGGCCCCGAAGAAGGTATTGGAAATACTATAGAGCTTACGTTGTCATGGCATCGTGTATGTTTGCATCCAAGTAGAATCTCCTATGTACAGATGTCCTTTTGACTACTCAACACAAAAGGGACTGTTAAAACATCCAACTCAAAGCCAATTGGCAATAAGTGGAGAGGTCGTCAAGGTTCATGGACTAGTTTTGGAGGTTATAATTAACCAATATGGGACGAGCTCTAACACTCCCCTACACATGTGACCCCTAACCTACATACGGGGAGGTTAACGAATGATCCATAACATTCGGATCATAATGAAACAAAGTGCACTTATGGCACAAACAACGGGGCAATTGATCAAGAGAGTCTTGTCCAAAAGTTTCGAAAGCCTAGCTCTGATACGATGCTAAAGCATTTAACTCAAAACCAATTGAGAATGAGTGGAGAGGCTGCTCATGCTCATATACTAGTTTTGGAGGTTATTATAATTAACCGATGTGGGACAAGTTCTAAGAGGGACAATCAATGCTTTAGCTCGACTTTTATTACCACAGATGAATTATTTGGTTCTGTTGGTAATTGGGTCAGTTTCGGTCGCCAATGGGTGGCTTGATACATTTTAGAATGTATTAGGGGTGATTTCGGTTCGGTTCAAATATTTCCAGGACCGATCCTGACTGGAGTTGAGTTCGGTTCGGTTTGGGGTGGGATCGGTCCGGTCAGGGATTTTAGTCCGCCCGAAATATAAAGTTCACTTTAATTAAAGCGTATATATGTAAAATATATAAAAATATATATTCGGTTAAGCAAAAATTCTAGGAAACCGAGACGAGTCCGGAACAATTCTGCCATCACCCTGACTGAAAACCAAACTGATTGGTCGGTTTTTTGGGGTTTTTTGGTCTGTCAATTTTTGTAACAACCTTAGAATGTATGTACATGGCCATTACAATTTGCATGGTGACCATTGGTTGCTGGTATTCCCTTGGTTTGTGCACATTTTGTGTCAATAAGTGCGTCAAATGCTTTTAGGAAAATCTATCCAATGCTTTAGAGGGTTGTTGCGTATTCAAGGACAATTGTTCAATTGTCGTAAGTCATGACAATATTCTACTTTAAGGAGATTAACTTGTAAACGCTACTTCCCACTTTTTCCCTTTTCTCAGCGTTTCCCCCAAAAGCCATCTTTCCCACCTCCCCAAGATCAATTTTACTTATGCATATATACCAAAAAATAACTAAGTCACTATCTTCCAATAATATATACCCCACTCTAGAAACCACCAAATTAATAAAAAATGAAAAAAGAAAAAGAAAAAATAAAATTAGATGGAAAATAAAGTACTCCAAAAGTAAGCAATAACCTCTTGGTTTTTTTCTAGTGATAGACATCTATTTACGTACACTAAGACAAGGAGTTAAAGGACAGAAAACAAGGCCAAAGGAACTCAAGCCCAATACCACTATGTCCATTCAAAACCTAGGTGGCGACTTTAAAAAGGGCTAGAGAAGTCATGAACAAAAATAAAATACCAAAAATAAAAACAAAATCAGAGAGAAAACAAAATCAGACTTTCTCTTTTGTCGCTACATTAACCCTTCATGTATTGTGAAAAAGTGAATACATTATAAACCCAAATAAATAACAGAGAAATAATATACATTATAAACCCATATGAATGACGCCAAAAGACGGTTCGGATTATCAAAAAGAAAAAAGAAGTACAAAAATTATTTCTACTCTTGATCTCTAATTTGCTACACTTTCGATATACTACTTTTCTTAGTAATTAACATTTCTCTCTTTCTAGTAACCAAACATAGCCTAACTGGCTACCGTCACAGTTCTGAGAATCAACACCGTAACCAGAAGCAGAGCAAGGTCACGTTTAAGTTCAATATTCCAAGGCAAAAAGAACCACTTATCCATTGACACCAAATAGATCTGATATTTCCAAAACAAAAATCAAATCCAAACCCAATCAACAGAAGCCAACAACAACAAAACAAACCCAAACTAACAGCAAAACCCTAACTCCTACTTCACAAAGAGTTCATATATATCATATAGCATGAAAATACTGAAAGTAAAAACGCTAATAATAACACAAACCATACATACATACATATACGATATACCCATATTGAGAGAAAATGAAAGGAGAATAAGTGGAAGAAAAGGATCACTGAGCTTAAATCCAACCACCACCGCCACTTTCAACTCACCTCCGACCAAACCTCCGACCACAGCCCAACCACCCCCACCACCACAACCACCTTAACCCCAAACCCAACCAATAAAGAAGCCAACAATAGTAAAACAAACTCAAACTAACAGCAAAACCCTAACTCCTACTTCACAAAGAGTTCATATATATCATATTGTATGAAATACTGAAAGTTAAAACACTAATAATAACACCAACCATACATACATCTATATATATACCCATAGAGATACAAAATGAAAGGTGAATAAGTAGAAGAAAAAGATTACCCATCTCTGACCACCACAGCCCCACCACCACAACCCCGTTAACACCAAACCCAACTAACAAAGAAGCCAACAACAAAAAGACAAACCCAAACTAACAGCAAAGCCCTAACTCCTACTTTACAAAGAGTTCATGTATACACCTGGTGTTGCAAAAGAAATTTACCAGAGAGATAGAAATGAGAGCGAGAGCGTGAGTGAGAGAAAGCACTGATAATCACACACCTGTTGTGCAGACATGGTTGGACAGTGTGTGTCATAGCCTTAGTAACCTGACCATTTGGTGCACGAAATCAATATGATATCAACTATTTAAGGAGGAAAAGTTACTTGGTACTTGTCCCTTAAGGTGCGCACCTGTGGCTTAGGTCGCTTTTCCTCGACAAATTGACTCAAGTTCAAGCCTCTTTAACTTACAAAGAATACAACTCTGTATTCTGGAATCGTTTCTACATTTGCTAGTGGTTAGTAACTCTGTATTTGTATGTACAATGTGGATAATAAACGTGCAACTTGTATGAGTACTTCTTGCTAGTTTAAGAGTGCAGAACTTGCTTGATTGTATGTTAGCATTTATGCTTCCCTATCTGGATCACTGGTATTTAGTGAAACAATGACTTTTGCTAGAAATGACATCCATTGGTTGGTACTTCCTATTGGTTAATGCTAATGCTTTATATTGTGTTTTGATTAAGCAGTGGCTCTGCAATGCTGACAAGTCCTGCCACGAACCTCGGCTGAGATTGAAGTATGTTATTCTGTTTCTTCCTGTGTTATTCAAATTAGTTGGTTTGAAGTTTTTTCCATCTTCATCTACTTTGCATTCGTGTAATGTACGAGGGTGACGCCCGCGTTGGAATTTGGCACCTCTCTAATGCATGCTTTAATCGCTTACCATTTCTAATTTGTTTGCCAAAATATCTTTCGCAGGGCGTTCTTTGGCTCATTATACAGATGTTTAGCAAGGGGAGCGAGGGCAGTATTGCAAGTATATCCGGAAAGTCTTGCACAGCGCGAGTTGATACTCGGTTTTGCTATGCGTGCTGGATTTGCTGGTGGTGTGGTTGTTGACTATCCCCACAGGTATGCAGAATTTAATGCTGAAATGCTTATGATGCTTGTTTTGTTAATTGGGAACCCTAGGTATGTATGACTTGTATAGGAATTGGATTAGACATTGAAATGGTGTTCATTTGATGTCCATATTTGAAGCATGAACATCCCCCTTTTGAAAACCTGCGAGTTAAGGAGTAAGTTGAATTGCTAATGTTCTTTTTCTTTTTTCAATCTTTTGCTCCTTTGAAGCAGGAATGAACTTCATATTTGAATGCTAAGTTGCCAACAAAATTACTTGGGAAAATTCTCAGTACGGCTTGCTTAGGAAGTTAGGCCTTTTTATTCCTTGCTTTATAGAAGCTCCTTTTTTTTTCCCCCCCAGCAATTTAGGTATTGGGCTGTAGCATGGGTTTGGGACATATGTGCATTGACGAGGTGATATCCCTGTCAGTCTCTATTGTAGTGTCTTTGTATGGTTATCAATTCATGATAGGATTGTGGGGATCTTACAATCCCCAAATGCTTGTACGGTTTAGTAAGTGTCACATGGTTATTTTTGCAGAATCATAAGTAGGATCATAGGGTGGCATGTAGGATCATGTTGGATAGTGCAGTAGCCAAGAAAAGAAAGCCAGCATTTCCATTTCCAAATATGTTAGGATTAGGGTCACAAGTAGGATCATGTTGAACAGCGAGTAGGATTGTGGATCTGATATTGTTGTACCTGATTTCAACAGATATTGGAATGTTACCATCCTTGATTCCATTCTACAATCTTCCACATGACCCTCTCATCGATCCTAGGTATTTTTTCAATTTTAACAAACTGTTGCTAGTATATATCACAACAGGAGTAAATAGAGGGGCTATTGAAATTTTCAGTTCAAACACTAGGGTAGGGCCGCGGCACTCAAAGCCAGTGGCCAGTAAACTTCTTCTTTGTTGGCCCCAAAGTTTTTTGGAAAAGGCTCCTAAACTTTGTTAGCCGACATGTTTTATATCTTTCCACAGCAAGCTTTAATAACATAGTTTGGGGACAAACTTTTTAGTGTTTGTGACTGATGTCTGGTTAGTCGGGATACTGATTCCAATCCAACTTAAACTTTTGTGTACTGAACCTAGTGGGACAAGGTATGAGAACAAGGTGAATAGAGTATGGTTGGTTTTGAGATGAAAGTCAATAATTTAGTCGTGTTCATGACCGTGTCATGGATGCTTAGTCTAATTTACCCCGAAACCCATCCATTTCCATGCTTATTAGTTTGTAGGTATTGCTTCAGTTAATTCTTCATATTTCACTTCCTTAGCAAAACACACACTCACACACACATTCTCTCTCTCTCTCTCTCTCTCTCTCTCTCTCTCATTTTTACACAGGTATATCCCATTCCAACGATGAAATATTTCCCTTAAACCATGAACACTTTCCAGAACTAATCCAACTTCCCACAAATGCTGATTGAGCTTACATTACACATGTTAGCAATATCAGTTTCAATAGGAAGCTGGAAATTGACTCAGTAGCTGTGGTGTTATTTTGTTGTCCAAATTTTGGATCGTTCATACTAAAAAGTCTAAAACACATATATTAGGCTGGTAATGTCAGGTAAGGTGGTGTTTTCGCTAAACTAGAAACAAGGACAACTATGTTCTCAAATCGTGAATTGAATCAAGAATCGAAATGGTCCTTTTTCGAATCGAGAATCGCTCCTATTTGGTCTATGATTTCTATAATGCATGGAAACATATGTTTATTGATTAGGGTAACAATAATATGTACTATAATGAAAGTTTTAGACCTAAATCAATAAAAAGCTTCTTCTAAATGATGACTTGATAATAACGTGGAGTAATAGGTAAGCTGCTTCTATTGCAACTTTCAAGAGATGATGATTCGTGAACCCTACTTATGGTCCTTTTCGTGAAGAAGATTAGAAGTACAAAACAAATCTATAGGGTGGTTGTATTGCAGTTCTCTTTCTCATTTTCTATCCACTCTTGTAATAAATGTCCTTTTTCTTATTACCTATAATACTACATAAGGAGAAAAGAAATATAGACAAAATGGCATATAACAGTACGAAAGACCTTAGAAAAATAGCTTAAACCCTTTTCCAACAACAAAAATGTAAAAAAAGAGTAAGAAATGAATTCCATAAAGTTTACGTGAATTGGACAATTCACCGATTTGGATGGCTGATTCACCGATTCTCTTTCGATTCACAGATGATACGAATCGTGAATCGTACGATTCTAAACCATATTTGACGTCAACATATGGTCAAGTTTTTTTTTTGGGTAAGGTAAAATTGTATTAGAAAACCCAATTACACAAGTCAGGGGCATTCCCCAAGCAAAACAAGGCCAAACAAAGAAACATCAAGCAAAGCTTGAAAAAAGAATAGCACAAATCAAGACAACATCTAAACAAAAAAATTTACATGCTGCCAAAGACTCTAGCAGGGACATTCCACAGGGAACAAAGAGCCATGTTAGGACCTGACTTTTTAACTCCTCTCCAGGAGCTAACACAAGCTCGGATATTGGTTCTCACTTTGATCTCCAACTGTTGAGCAGTACCCCCATAGCCTTTAAAGATTCTGCTATTCCTTTCTCCCCAAACATGGTACAGGAGAGCAGTCAAAGCAACCTTTGATAGCAAGCAAGAAAACCGAGAACCCTTGTTGACTAGAATCATCCAGTCCATAATTTGGGGCAGTCCATTGAATGGGCAAGTAGGCTTTAAGTCTTTTTGCAAGGATTGCCAAAGTTGAGAAGAGAAAGAACATTAAAAGAAAAGGTGTGCATGGTTTTCTACATCAGCAGAACACAGCACACACTGGACGTCCATAGCCATACCCCACTTAAGAAGTCTATCCTTAGTAGCAAGCCTCCCCAGATTTGCTAGCCACAATATGATGGACCAGCGAGGTATAAAATGCTTAAACCAAATGATGTTAAACCAGTGAACTTTAGGATGTTGCCTTCGAATTTCATTCCAAGCTGACTTGATAGAGAACTTGTTATCAGGTGTGAGATTCCAAATAACTGTGTCCTCTTGAGATGGATGAGGGATAAAGGTGGGAGGGGTGGCTCTCAATATGTCCCTAGTCACAGCATTTCAACATCTTAAGTCACAGCATTTCAACATCTTGGCCATTGCCAAGAGTGATCAGCAATTATGGTATCAACTTTAGCATGGAGATTTCTTCCCAAATTGTATACAACTTGGCCATTGTCAGACAACTTGTTTTAGTTTAGTGTGAACAACTTTGCAAAAAACGAGAATTAGTAGAGAAAAAATATTGTTAAAACGAGGCCAAGACTGCCTCTTGGGAAATAAAACATCTTGAAGACTTGCAAGGCGCATATAGAGATTCGTATTTGTGCCGTTATGACTTAATAACACTTGTGTAACAGTACAAAGAAGAGAAAGGAATACCTTGTGCTCACTTGTGGTCCACCATCCCTGACGACAGCCACTCCAAAAGCGAAAGGTGAAGATGAGGAGAGTTGCTCTGAAGATGAAAGCAGCGGAGATGAAGAGAATCAAACAGTGAGTGCTTACGCAATACCCCCTTACCCGCTTTTGTTTCAGCAGTTACTGTGAGGATATCCATCAATGATGTGAAAGTAGTTTTTGCTTATTGCTAGTTGAATACCAACTTTGTCAAATGACTTTTTTGTCTTCCTTAGACCAATTATTTGTGTGGTAAATAAGCGAGTTTCCTTCTACCGTGCAGGTTTGCATCTCGGACAGGCATAGACCAAGGAAAAAGCAACGAATAACAAAGAAAGGTAAAGGACGTGATTGGGTTTTGAAGAAGAAAGATCAGATGAGGAAAAAGGGAAACCATGTGCCTCCAGATACGAAATACACAGCGCGCAAGAGGAAGGCTCGGTTTTGATTCCTGCAGGAGAGTGACATACGTTCTTCTCTCTTAATTCCTAAGCTTGCTCATACCCATTGGAACAGATTGTTTCCTCCTGTTATTTTGTGTAGTTGGTTCTGGCCTAGTTTAAATGAGTCATGTTAAAAGGACATCTGAAATTGAACCTTGATGCAAACCTGCAAGGAGCTGAGTCATTGGCGAAATGTGGAGAGCATTTCAGTTTTGAGATCTTTGTAATTTCATTGTGGTTTTGTAAAGACACCAAGTTTGGCATGGATTAATACCACCTCTCATTCCTGTCTCTGTGCTTTGTAGGAATTAAGCAGCTTAATGTATACATCTTGATTTGATGTTAAAATGTGTACTTTATTTGCTATTGTGTAAGTGTCGTTTCTTCAATATTACATGGAGCATGGCCACTTCAGCAATGAAACACAGGTATGGGTACGGGTGCAAGTATGGGATACAGAAAAAACCTAAAAAGGTAGGGTACGGGGGTAAGGCGAGGGTTCGTATGACAAAAAGTTTTTTGTATGATTGTTTTTTGTGAGTGGTCAATCTTGACTATCTAGAAGTTGCGGATCCAACCGTGTACTCCGTTTTCTAAGATTAGACTCTGAAGTTGCTGTCTTACCAGTTTTTTGTGCGAAAAAATGTGTGTTAACGGCGTTTTTTGGCATCCATTCAGCTGATTTCATCAAGTGTGGACTTGTTTGTGTTTAAATCAGCCGGACTGTGATGTTTGTTTGTCAAGATCCCGACCTGTATTTTTGTATTGTTCTTTTGGAGCCTTAAAATGGCCGTTTATGGTGTTTTCCGGTATGGAGAACTTGTTCGAGGTGCTTCATTAATCGATTCTCTTGATCATAAGGATAGTGCATTCTCTGTTAGCAGCGTTTTCAGAAGAGGAACTTGTTTCACGCTACTGTGAAGCTCGTTGGAGGAATTTTCCGTTTATGGTGTTTTCAGGTATGGAGAACTTGTTCGGGGTGCTTGATTAATCGAGTCTCTTGATCATAAGGATAGTGCATTCTCTGTTAGCAGGGTTTTCGGAAGAGGAACTTGTTTCACGCTATTGTGAAGCTCGTTGGAGGAATTTTGCAAGTCTTGGTGTGAGCAAGGCATCGGTGTGGCCTCCTGGAATGTTCGGCGTTCATCTGTATCTTGTTGGGAATTGGATATCTCACCAAGATGGAGGCATCACTGTTTTAATTGAAGGTGAATTTTGCCAAAGTAGAAGTTTGGTTTTAAGTTTTGTTCAATCTGGTTGTCTGTGTAATGGATAAGAGGCTTCGTTGATTCGAGAATTCTCGCCAAGGTGGAAATTGTTGACTTTTGGGGCCATGGATTGGCTCCACTCCTCTCATTCCTATCCGATCAGCACACCAAAGGAGACTTGGTGTGGACAGCCAACCAATTCATTGTTCCTAGCCAGCCATGGAGTAAATGGAGTGTCTGGTTTGGGAAGAAATAGTGCTCCTCTTAGGCTATGAAAGGAGACCTCTGGATTTGTAATTGGCATGGGAGAGAGAGAGAGAGAGAGTATCTCAATGTGAGTGAGATTTGTGAGGCTAGCAATGTGAGAGAATCAGAGTGAAGGGAGTAAGGAGAGAACTCACTTGTAAAGCTTTTTTCTCCGGTTTAAATAAGTTGCTTTGATTGTACCTGAGTTTTGGAAATCACGTAAATATCTATGTTGTGTGTGTTTTATTTTGATCCTTGAGGCACAACAGTACACGTCTTTACCTTAGGATGTCTCTTGAGATCTTTCAACACAGGAATATTGCTCAGCCCTTGGTGAAATATGTTGTTGGGAATGGCCAAAATACATTTCTGTGGTTAGACTTTTGGCACCCTATCGGTCCTCTGTTTCAGCATGCTTTAGCACTTTGGAAACAAGAGTGGTTTACAATATGGAAAGATCCCTTATTGCTCGGGTTTTCTCTATTATCTCTCATGGAAGGTAGGCATGACCCGAAAATCATGAACGCTACTCCCCCAGATTTGACTCCCCATACGAATGAGGATGATCGAGTGGTGTTGCTTCCATCAAGTTCTCAGGTGCATACCTCCAAATCAGCATGGGAGGCTGTTAGAGTGGTGAAGCCAGTTGTCCCTTGGGCCGGACAACTGGCTTGGTACTCTCAGCGAGCATATTCCTCGTTGGTCTTTTATTTTGTGGTTGGTGTGTCACGGCACGATCGTTTATCAACCAAAGATAGGCTGGCTGCATGGGGGGGTTATTGTTGAGGACTCTTGTGTGTTATGTTCTGGTTTAGAATCCCATAGCCACCTATTTTTTGAGTGCCATTTCTCCGGTGCGGTTTGGAGATATTTCATGAAGCAGTGTGGTCATAATTCTTACCATTGTGTCCGGTCCAATACATTGGATTGGTTAAATTAAATGTCAGAACTCGGGGAAAATCCAATTCTAGTGTGATGATGCAATTAGTTTGGGCATTGTTGCTGATATTCGTGCTTGTCTTATGGGGTGGAAGCAGATGCCAAATTCTGCTGAGAACAAGAGTTTGTGTAGAGTTTGGGGTATGCCTCAGAGATGGTGTTGTTCATATTTTCTTTCTTTCTGTCGTATGTTTTCGGCAAATCCCCTTTTGTTGATCTGTTGATTTGCTTCATTGTATAGCGCTCTCAAGTATTATTCACGTGGCATCCATGCATGAAGACAATGCAAGCAGCTCAAGCCTGGAATGGGACATGTGGCAGCCATGCATTCAAGCAGCTCAATCCTAAAGCAATACACATGGCAGCCTAATTAGCAGCTCAAATCTAAAGACACTTGGCAGCCATGCATGGAATCAATAGAAGCACCCAAGACCTGGAACTTCTGCCTATAAAAACTAGAATTGATGACCTAAAAAAGGGTCCACGACCATCAAGCCCAGCGCTTACTCAAATTATCTTTCAATTATCATTTACTTTCCAACAAAGTACTTTATTTTTAAGTCTAATCTAGCCCAGCCTAGATTTTATTTCCTTTCATTTCCTTGTACCAAAACTTTGTTAAACCGTTAACGAAGTTTGTTTACCTCTAATCGTTCAGTCCTACTTTTTCTTTCCATTTTCTACAACGGTTGGAAAATTTTAAGTCCTTTTTCGTTAAAGACAAATCACGAACCACATACGACCTTACCCCTTAAGTCATACACAATCGCTCTATACGAAATTAAATTTGAGTCACGCTGGCCTTAAATACAAATTTAGACTACAATCCGCTCGCAACAAGGAGAAAATCGTGCACGTCTTGCTGTTTATTAATTTTACTCTTTTTGAGGAAAACAAGTCTTCAATCGAAGTGACGTTATATGTTTTGAATATTGCTTTAGGGGCACAATGTAACAATAGTTTTAGTTTGTGGGCGGATTGGTAAATTGTTTAAGCTACCCTATGTAAATTCGGTTTCATTTCGGCATGCAATTCAATGATTTCTAATAAAGCATCTTTTTAACACTCCTTTTGCTTAAAGCATCTTTGATTTGGTTGGAAACATGTGCACTGTTTTTCTCTAATCTCATTACCAATTTTAATTATAATCTCATCTCTATATCAATCCCACCACAACTAACGCACTTATCAAACGAGGTCTAAATGTCTTATCACTTTATTGGTACTGACCAAATCACTCTTTTGGTAGGGGAAACAATCAATTTGTCGTATATAGAGTTGTAATCACTCTTTCGGTAGGGGAAACAATCAATTAAATGCCTCTCCTGCTAAATTCACATATCAGAGAGAGAGAGAGAGAGCGAGAGAGACCTAAAAGGTTCATATTTATGGAAATAGAAAGTAGAAACAGGAATAAATGGAAGAACCGAACAAGAAAGACTAGTGTAATTAATACCAAAACTTGTAGTTTGGGGTGCTAATCGAGTCAAACAGGCCAAACATAATATTGTTCAGGTTTGGCTTGACTCCTTGTTATCAGTGTTCAAGCTTGGCCTGAGCTTGCAACTTTTTGGGACTAATTGCTCAAGCTTGACTTGCGTTTGAAATTTTGCTTTCATGAGAAGCTTGGCTTGGCTTGTGAAATATGCAAACCAATCTCGAACTTCCAAGCATGAGCTCAGGCTCATGAAGTTTCGAGCTTTTAGGAAAACAATTATCTAGAAAAAATAAGTTACATAGAGTTTAAATGGAAGATGAAATATGTTACCACTTAATTACCTCTCTAATCTTTGCCGAGAAAACCCTAGCTAGAAGAATATGATAGCAATCT
Organism: Rhododendron ovatum; assembly: GCA_019656835.1. Classification (NCBI taxonomy): domain Eukaryota; kingdom Viridiplantae; phylum Streptophyta; class Magnoliopsida; order Ericales; family Ericaceae; genus Rhododendron; species Rhododendron ovatum. The sequence continues at coordinate 25,819,062 of CM033797.1, read as the reverse complement.
CAAATTTGCTCAATAAATCTTTTGAATTGCTACATGGAAGAATTACATACAATGTAATATAGCCCTAAATTTTCATATCTCACCTAGGAGGTTTCATTTTTGATGCAATAGTACTATATAAAACTTGTGAAATATCTATATTGAACGCAACTCATATATCATATTTTAGAATATTTATTAATGTACCCCTATATGTTCCTTATTTACAGAATGATCCCTTTGTTCACGAGCTTATCGAGCTAAACATCCGTATGCTCAAGCTTGGCTTGAATTCATAAACAAACGAAAAAACGTGATTGAGCTCGGCTTATATTTTTTTATAAACAAGTTTAAACAAGCCAAATTTTGAGTCAGGCTCAAGCCGAACTCGAGCTGTTTGATTCGTTTAGCAGCCCTAGTAGTACCCAGAAAAAAACATAACAAGGTTACAAATACAATTGCACGAGACTATTAGTCTATAAGAACCTGAATATTCCATGCACAAAATCAAATCAGAACTCTATGCAAGACCATAGGATATAAAATAATATTCCTAATTGCCAACATATGCTTAGTCAAAGGTCTTAGTTTGCTCTGTCAAGGCCTTAGCTATTTGAACAACTTTGCAACCTCTTACACAGCCCTAAAGGAGTGGCTCCGACCTCTCCTAGCACCTCCTCCACTCTCACCTTCTCTTACATCCTCCTCGAGAGGAACCTCCTGTAGACACCCGTATTAAAAAACCTTTTTATTTTTAATGTTGGGGATATTAGAGGACCCTTTTTAAAAGAATTGATTATTATGGTGGATAATGAATTGGGGATTGATGTGCAAGAAGTTGAAAATTCGGTGCAATTGTGAAATATGTGAGTGTATGGCATGTGATAGATGTATGTGTGGGTGTAGGAGATAATTTTCTCCTCCATTATAATTCTCTTTTTTTCTCTCACAGTAAACACAACACACACCCACGCCATTCTCTTCTCTCTCCCGCGGCTTCTCTCTCTGTGTCTCTCTCTCATCAAATTTCTTCCCCAAATCTCAAATTAACCAAGGGATCTTGGAGTATTCTTCTCCTAGAGCCGAGTTCTAGCCTTTGATCGCGTTGGAAAGCTCGGAGGAGGTGTTTTCGGAAGAGGTTTTGCCTGGAGATTCTTGGGGTTTTCATTTCAACCTTTGAGGTAGGGATCTCCTACCTTCTTTACATGTTTAAGTATTGGTTAGATGTACAAGAATCAAGTTTGATAATCTATTTGAGTCTCGAATAAACCTATTGTATGCTGAAAATTTCGTGGGTTCTGGTAATCTGTCTTTTTGGAGCCTTTCTGCTAGGAATTAATTTTTGGTGCCTTCATAGCAGTTAAAGTGCGTTTCAATACGAAGATTTCGGTACCAAGATCATGCAAAACCGATAATCACACAATTAGTTATGAATTTTTGAATACTGGCTGTTTGCTGGATGCGCGAATCTGTGCGTGGCTGTCTTCTTTTAACTTTCTGGGCGTGATGAACAATTTGGGTGGCTTTGGGTCTTTTACAGGAGGTGCATATTTAAGTTAAGAAGAGATTAGGCGTTGGAATCAATTAATTTGGTTAAGTATACAATTTTTGGTGAATTTCTAAAGTTGGGTTGGTTGATAGGTGCGAAAATAGTTGCGAAACTGTTTTTCTTTTGATTGTTGGGTTAATCTCCTCTCGTGTCTGAACCTGGGATTTTTACTGAGTGTAGGGCTTGTCGTGGTGCGACTTTTGGCTTTGGTTTCACTATTTTTGGGTTTAAGATGAGAGAGTTATGATTTTTCAATCAATTTTACTTATTTCCGCGTAGAATCTGACAGCATCGGTGGACTTTGGTAAAATGGCCATAACTTCTAGCTCGGGACTCGAAATGATGCACCGTTTGTTTTGTTAGAAACTAGACATATAAAGCTTTCCAACGATACATCCCATGCATCATGGGTATGTCCGAGCGATAACAGATTTGCATCCAAAACTGACCCAAATTCTGCTTTGCACCAGTTTCACTGCTACGCGGAGCTGTAATTGCAAGGCCATAGTAAGGTTATCCGAACTCCGTTTTTGATGTATGACCTATGGATCGAAGAAAAAGAAGTATACTTTTCAATGGTTCAAGTGTCGTCCTTGAATTAGCGTTATTTAATTGGATATAGCCTAATGTAAAGGATTAACTTTGCCAATTTAACATGTGGGGATACAATGGATTGATTTAGATGATTAGGTGTTGGATTAAAGAGAACTTGTGGTGTATAAGAGATATGCATTGTTGGTGTATTGACGTTGATGTTGTTTGATACTTAGAGAAAAATAAACAATTTTAGGACATTGTATTATGCATAAATAGAATCATTGAGTATTGTCTAAACATGTTTCCATTTGATTGAATGTTCTAGGAAGTTCGAGTCGTCACGTGGATCGAGGTGAGTGATTAATACCCAAAACACATGGTTTGTTATAAGTTTTTCTCTTCAATGATGTTTTATACTTTGATATGAACTCCATGGCATATCAATGAAAAGTGGATATGTTTTATATGTATTAATGGCATCCTCCCACGTCCCAGCTTGCTAGGGGACACGTGCTAAAAGGCTAGCAAGACATGGCTATTAAATGGGATAACGAAAGACGTCTTAACTTATCCACTACCGGGGACGCCTGGTAGACATGAAATGAATAGAGGATGTGCATTACTATGCTATGTTGCTATGAGAAATGATTCGATTTTAAATGGTTTTATCATTGTCCATGGAAAGCATGTGAATTGCGTATTAATCATTCATACAAGCTTTGGCTTATGAATTTTCCACCTTTCAGGAAGCGACGCGTAGTGTGGCAGAGTGTTTACTTTTGAGATGTGTTGGATATTTGGAAAAGGAAGTTATGCTTCATGGTCACTTAACTTTGTGTATGATTTGTTTAGTTTGTAAATTCGTAGGTAAGCACAGCTCTGAGAGGTTTATCCTTTTGGTTTGTAAACCTATGTAAGACTTTATCAATAAAAGTTAACTTTTGCTTCCGCAGTTATGTTTAGCCCCTTTTAATTATCGCTTGCTTAGATGATATTTGATTTGTGATTTGGCCTTAGTGAGAAATCACTGGCATTTGTCATGATTAAGACCTCAAGGGGCGGGTCAAGGTCGTGACACCTCCACTCTTAGCGAGAACTCTCTTGTCCCCTTCCTTGCTTAATCTTCATCATCTCCAACTTCTTCTACAAACCTTTCAGGTACACTTTGTGGCAAGCAAACAAGGTGCCTTAGTGTGGGAAGCTCTGGCCTTGGAGAAGCATCCAAGAGCTTGTTGACAGCCTCGGCATTCGGAAACCTCATCCTAACCATTCCGCCTTTGTCCGCATTGTGCACCATTACAATTGCCATTTTCTTGAACGGCGAAATTAAACCTTCTGGCAGCTTGGCATAATTGAGTTGATAGAATCACCCGAGAATCCACTTCGAGGCAAGCCAAAACTCTCTCGACCCCTTCCTTGCTTGTACTTCATCATCTCAAACTTCTTTTGCAAACCTTTCAGCTGTACTTTGCTGCAAGGAAACAAGATGCCTTAATGTGGGAAGCTCTAGCCTTGGGGAAGCATCCAAATACTTTTTGACAGCCTCAGCATCTGGAAATATCATCCTAACCATTCTGCATTCCTCCAAATCGTAACCCATTACAATTACTGTTTGCTTGAACGACGAAATTAGACTATCTGACAGTTTGGCATAATCGATACGGTAGAATTGGCTGGGGATCCACTTTGAGTCCGGAACTCCAATGGGCGATGGTGGTTGGTCAGCAAACACTGGCTGCGGAGAATCGAAATCGAGGTTGTAGTCTTCTTATTCCGTAAGCCAAAATGTCCTATCGCCGCATCTCTCAACCCAATTCGGGCGCAACCTCTCGTTGAGGAAGCGCGCTCGGCAGTAGTAATGAGTACTTCTTGTCGCTAGTTTATCACGAGGTTTTCTACCAGATCCGAAATGGACTTCACAATCTGGTACAACTTGAAAAATTGGTTTACCGACTGCTCATTTGAGTAGCCTATCCACACCGTCGAATCAATTATCTCAAGCACCTTCATACAAAAAGAAAGAAATTGTGAGATCGAAAAACCAAGAAATCTGCAGAATACTTGTGGTCACAATTGCTCACCATTACAATTTATGAATTCAAGCCAAGCTTGAGCATACGGATATTATGTCGATCCCACAATTTCTCTCTTTTTGTATAAAGGTGCTTGAGATGACTGATTCGACGGTGTGGATAGGCTACTCAAATGAGCAGTCGGTGAACCAATTTTTCAAGTTGTACTAGATTGTGAAGTCCATTCCAAATCTGACGGGAAACCCCGTGATAAACCGGCAACAAGAAGTGCTCATTCCTACTGCCGAGCGCCTCCTTGACAAGAGGTTGCGCCCCAATTGGGTTGAGAGATGCGGCGATAGGACATTTTGGCTTGCGGAAAAAGAAGACTACGACCTCGATTTCGGTTCCCCGCAGCGGGTGTTTGCTGACCAACCACCACCACCTATGAGCTCTGGACTCGAAGTGGATCCCGGCCGATTCTACAATATCGATTATGCCAAGTTGCCGGATGGTCTGATTTCATTGTTTAAGAAAACAACAAATGTAATAGTGTATGATGTGGAGGAACACAAAATGGTTAGGATGATATTTTCGCATGTCGAGGCTATCAAAATGTATTTGGATCCTTCCCCAAGGCCAAAGCTTCCCACATTAAGGCGTCTTATTTCCTTGCCGCAAAGTGAAACTGAAAGGTTTGTAGAAGAAGTTGGAGATAATGAAGTACAAGCAAGGAAGGGGTCGAGAGAGTTTTGGCTTGCCTCGAATTGGATCCCTGGCCGATTCTATCAGCTCAATTATGCCGAGCTGCCAGAAGGTCTAATTTTGCCATTCAAGAAAACAGCAATTGTAATGGTGCACGATGCGGACAAATGTGGAATGGTTAGGGTGAGGTTTCGGGATGCCGAGGCTGTCAACAAGTTTTTAGATGCTTCTCCAAGGCCAGAGCTTCCCACACTAAGGCATCTTGTTTACTTGCCACAAAGTGTAGCTGAAAGGTTTGTAGAAGAAGATGGAGATGATGAAGTACAAGCAAGGAAGGGGTCAAGAGAGTTCTGGCTAGGAGTGGAAGCTCCTCTCGAGGAGGATGAAAAAGGGGTGCAAGAGCAGGTGGGAGTGAAGGACAGAATGGAGGAGGTGCTAGGAGAGGCTGGAGCCACTCCTTTAAGACTAAGTAAGAGGTCGCGAAGCTGTTCAAATAGCTAAGGCTTTGATAGAGCAAACTAAGACCTTTGACTAAGCATATGTGGCAATTAGGAATATTATTTTATATCCCACAGTCTTGCATTGAGTTCTGATTTGATTTTGTGCATGGAATATTCAAGTTCTTTTAGACTAATAGTCTCGTGCAATTGTATTTGTAACCTTGTTATGTTTTTTTCCTAGGTACATAACTACTACTAGGGCTACTAACGAACCAAACAGCTCAAGCTCGGCTCGAGTTTAATTGGCTCGAATTTTGGCTTGGTCAAACTTGTTTATAAAAAATATAAGCCAAACTCAATCATGTTTTTCCATTTGTTTATGAATTCAAGCCAAGCTTGAGCATACGGATGTTTAGCTCGATAAGCTCGTGAACAAAGAGATCATTTTGTAAATAAGGAACATATAGGGGTATGTTAATAAATATTCTAAAATATGATATATTAATTACATTCAATATAGATATTTCACAAGTTTTATATGGTACTATTGCATCAAAAACGAAACCTCCTAGGTTAGATATGGAAATATAGGGCTATATTACATTGTATATAATTCTTCCATGTAGCAATTCAAAAGATTTATTGTGCAAATTTGAGAATGCTATCATATTCTTCTAGCTAGGGTTTTCTCGGCAAAGATTAGAGAGGTAATTAAGTGGTAACATATTTCATCTTTTCTTCTTCCATTTAAACTCTATGTAACTTATTTTTTCTCGATAATTGTTCTTCCTAAAAGCTCGAAACTTCATGAACCTAAGCACGCTTGGAAGCTCGAGATTGGCTTGCATATTTCACAAGCCAAACCAAGCTTCTCATGAACACAAAACTTCAAACAGTTTGAACAATTAGTCCCAAAAAGTTCTCAAGCTCAAGCCAAGCTTGAACACCGGTAACAAGGAGTCAAGCCAAGCCTAAGCAATGCTGTGTTTGACTCAATTAGCACCCCTAACTACTGGAAAGGGTTTTACAAAACATCTTCTTTTTTAGTGCACAATTTTGAACTCTGCCTAGATTCTATACATTTCTCCCCCTACTATTAACACCCAAAAAGTTACTACTAAATAAAACATCAGTCTTGCTATTGTCAGCCCACTGGGTTGACGATAAGCACACTAGAAGACAAAGAAAATACGTATTTCTGTGTACTTTTTATACCCTTTAATACACATTCATACACTCACTGTTGTCAGCTCATTGGGCTGATTTTAAAATTTTTCATAAAACATATATGACAATAATAATTTCGGTTCCCTAGAATTAGGGGCGGAGGTATGTAGGGGTCTGGGGGTGCCCGGTCTCGGCTCCCTTAGCGTTCGAATTTAAAAAAATTTATTTTATATATACTTGATTTTAAATATTATTGATAATTATTCGTGTATGGTTACTTATAATCTTAATAATTTTGATCGATTTGATAAAAAAAATGGTTATTTTACATTCTCATTTCTCAATTTCTTTCACAAATAAAAAATAAGCACGTGACAGTTAAAATAGCCTAAAGAATCAATTCAATGTACAAATGTAATGAACTGAAAAGCAAAACCTTGTTATATAATAATTATACGATCCGATAAAAAAATATGTCTGTTAAGCCGGGCCCCAGGTAACAAAGTCCTGGCTCCGCCACGGCCGAGAATATCATTTTCTTATACGATATGTAATTTCAGTAATTGCAAGTATGAAGATTATCATCCTATTAGACCTTCATATATTATGTTTACATAAGAGCAAATAAGAAAAAAAAAAAAACAAGCTGTGCAATAGAAAAAGGAATAGAGAGGGCCGGGCCAAAACTTCATCAGTGTTACTTCTATTAAAAAAAAGGTAATGTACCTTCAAACAGTTATATGTATATTGGATTAATACATGCTACGTACACATCTCTCAAACACGTCACTAATTCCGTGGGATACCATACTTTCTTTAATGATTTGAACCGTTCATTTTGTAGGCGTCGACTTGTAAATCTCTTTTCCAAAAAGAAAAAGTCAAGTAAATTTAACTATTCCATCAACCTAATATTTTACATTAATGATTTAATTAAGTGTCGGGGTTACAAAATGAATAACTCGAATTATCATAAGAGCAAATAGGCGTTGTACGTGTTTGAGATATGTACTAATTTTTTTTTACCTTCACCACTCGAACATGCGTTCGATGATAAACGGTCGAATTCTGAAGTGGTTGATCACATAGAGCGAGCTGGACTGAGGATGAGATTCCTGCACAACAAAAAAATGTTGAGTACCTTATCCAAAAAAAGAAAAGAAAAGAATGTTGATCGAGTAGTTGGATTATTTATCAACATATAGTAGTAATTAAAAAGAACAAAAGCTACAAAATCTCGAGAAAGGTATCAACAAACAAAAAAGAGTACTCTGATAAAAACCTCCCACTAATTTCCCCATCAAATTTACTCATGCATGTACTTATACCAAAGAAGAGGACAAAAGCTACAAATTCTCGAGAAAAGCATCAAAAAAGAAAAAAAACAGGCTCTGAGAGCATGTATACATTTTCTACTTTATCTACCCATATTTATCTCTCACACTAGACTAGCCTCTCTGCTGTTTTCTTTATTCCCATTAAACAAGAATAAAGTACTCCACTCCACTGCTGTTCATCTCAGGAAAAATTTTCAGTCCCGAACGAGTATCACGTGGTGTCCGCTCGCGTATCCGAGCAATTCATTGTATGTTTGAATGACTCAAATTTGGAGAGAGAAAATATTGGGGTGAGAAGAGAAAGAGGGTTTTAATTCGAGCTGTCTAAAAGTGTATTAAACAGTTCGGATGCGCCAAGCGAGTATCACGTAGGATATACTCGCTTGGCACTGAAAAGTCACTCCCGGCCCCGACATCAACACGGCCGGCCAACCGGCCTTCCTCCCCCGCTCTCCTCAAAACCCTAGAACCCTAGACTCTCCATCTCCCTCCTCCTCGATCTCCCCCCCTCTCCGCCACCTCCCTCCTCGCTGACCTCCTCATCGGCGCCGTCCTCGACCTCATCGGCCTCACCAAGCCCCTCGTCCGCCGCCCGTCTACAACAAGGACATGTTCCTCTCCTTCGTGGTCAACCAATGGTCCTTCCCCATCAACTGGTTGTGTTCAAAGCGTGATTGCAGAGGTGAGATTCTGCAGTACAAGTTTTTCTCCCTTGCATAGCTAAAGTAACTAAGATTGGGTGTATAGCCTCGTCTAATAAAATTTCTAGGCAAAGATACCGAATCAAATCCAAAACCCCTCTCTCTCTCTCTCTCTCCACTTTCAATTCACCTAGCTCCGACCAAACGGTCCACCACAACCCCAATAACCCCAAATCTAACACTAACAGAAAAACCCTAGACTAGAAATGAGAGCAAATAGATCGAACGAGCTTATCATGTACACCTGGCGTTGCAATCTGCAAAAGAAGTTCATCAAAGAGATAGAAATGAGAGCGAGCGAGAGAGAGATAGAGAAAGAGAAAGCGCTGATAGTCACCTGCTGTGCAGACATGTCGGGAAGTGTGTGTGTCTGAGATAGCGCTAGAGAGAGAGAGAGAGAGAGAGAGAGAGAGAGTAGACATCAAGAAGAAGAAAGAAGGAGGAGGAGGGTGGGGAAAAAGGGATCACAAGAACACGACAGTATCGCCTGAGACTAGACTGTGAGACTACAAGTCCTTCCTCCTTTTGTTCACTTTTTTTCACGTGTACGGTGGGGAGGGGCAATTTTCCCACAGGCCAGAATCCCACTATGTTTACAGCCTAATTAACAAGAATGCCATTCAGAAAGTCTACTGGCACAGCAAATCTGTGCACAGATTTTTATGTGGGATCCACTAAGGGTCTCATACAAGTGATTCAAGCCGTTCATTTTGTTTAAAATATTTTTTCAAGGGCCCGGGAAAAATCAGCTTAATCCGATACCTTTAAGTACTTAATCTAATCGTCTAACTTTTCATTCTCTAAAAACTTGAATGAAAGGTTAGATGATTAAATCAAGCACTTATAAGTATCGGATTAAGCTGATTTTTGGTGGAGGCCCTTGAAAAAATGTTTTAAACATAATGAACGACTCGAATCACTTGTGTGAAACCCGTAGTAGGCCCCACATAGAATTCTGTGCACAATCTATATATAGATTTGCTGTGCCAGTAGACTGGTTCAATGCCATTGGCCTCCCCTGAAGAGCGACCCCCAAGTAATATCGGGTAAATGGAAAATCGTGTTCTTGATATCAAAAGTGAATAAAAACAAAAATAGGAGTATTTGTTGCGATATAACTTTTTTGGTATTTTCTTATATTTTGATCACCGAATTGTAGTTTTTAAATCCCTATGAGTTGACAAAGAGGGCATGAGAAAATAACAAATGCTTGACTAAAAAGTTGCATGTTCGAATCTTGTGGAGGCGATTGGTTGGTTATGCCCGGTTGTTTAGGGCTCCAAAAATAGTCGAGGTGCATCAATGTTATCTGGACATCCGATTATAAAAAAAAATAAATTGTACCTTTTAAATAATTTTTGATAAGATGAAAAAAATAGCCAAACTATTTTTAAAATTAATCTAGACACCGGGCATGTAGGAAATGATATTCCCAATTTCCCACCTGGCCAGTTTCTAAACAGAAATGATACTGGTACAGATTTATATCTGTACCAGCGTGTACAAATGGCTTTTTGGACATGTTTTGGGTCACAAAAAAGTGATCGGAGCCGCTCATTTTGTTTAAAATACTTTATTTATGGTCCTTGCAAAAAATAAACTCAATCCGGTTCCGGTAAGAACGTTTACAAAATATCCAACTTTGCTTTAGAACTCAGGCCTGAATTCTGTAACAAAGTTGGATGTTTTGTAAATGCCCTTACCGATATCGAATTAAGCTTATTTTTTACAAGGATCATAAACAAAGTATTCTAAACAAAATGAGCGGTTCCGATCATTTTTTTGAGATCCGAAAAAGGTCCAAAAAGTCATTTGTACTCGCTGGTACAGATTTAAAATCTGTACCAGTAGCACCACTCGTTTCTAAAATAGACAAATGCTGGTCTATAGAGCTATTGTGGGGTAAAATTCCTTTTATTTTGAGCAAACTTAATTTTTATCTTAACTTCTAACCCTTTTTTAATCACAAATATATTTTTCTAGCAAAAAAAAAGAAAAGGAAATACTAGAAAGTAGGTAATGCTTACAGTTTACTTGGCGAGCAAAATCTGTCAGTAGTTCAAAAAGAATCCAGCCTGCCATGTTTTACGTGATTGTAGTCGTGCCTCTTATGTTTGGGCTAGTCTCCAAATACCTGTGTCCAACCATTCTGATGACCCATATACTTGGATTTTGGCTAATTCGAAAGCTAGGGGCAATCACCATTCGGGTGTCCCTTATAATATTGTGTTCCTCTTCACCATCTGGCACATGTGAACGGACTGCAACCGCTGCTTGTTCGATCACAATTCCAACTCGAATGCTACGGACCTCACTCTATTGACTAAGACTATCTTGAGTAAGTCCCTGGAGTGGTTTTTTATGGTTCACCACAAGAATTCGCCTCCGAAAAAGACCTCTTTGTTGGTTGGATTCCACCATGTTCTAACCGCTATGAACTTAAGACGGATGGAGCTTTTAACTCAACTTCAGGGGTTGCCTCCACGGGTGGGATTATTCGGGATCACCATGGCCAATGGGTTGGTGGGTTTCACATAAACATGTATGTCAGTTCCAGCCTTATGGCCGAAATCTGGGCCTTTAAGGGATGGATTAACTTTAGCTAAAGACTAGGTCCTGCCTCGTGCAAGGCACGAGAATCATGCCCGTTGAAGAAAGTGTATTTTGTTTGAGGGCAAAGATTAATGCTATTTTTGATGGTTAGAATGGGAGTGTAGGAAAAAGTTACAGTTGGAATCAATGGGTGCAATGTTGCTGCTAAATGAAATGATCTTAGCTACGTCCATCCATAGAAGATGAAATTTGGTTTATTTGCCTAATTTTCCTAAAAAAAAGAACTCTCTTTTGCTAATTGTACACACAGTTCCTTCGATAGAAAAAGCATGAGAGCATAGATTGAACAAAGTTGGAACTGAAACTGTGTTTTGCTAGACAACATTAAACTAAAAAGTTTCTTAGGACCAGCAAATTTCCAAAACGGATAGATAAAAGAAAGTAGAATAGCATCATGCCAAATCTACTCATATAGCATCAAAGTTGCAACAATTCTGCTTTTCAGACGGCGCACACGTTCCAAACTTAAGGTACTGATATTTGATGTAAATTTGTCTAGCAGATGTGCTTCAATTTCTAATTCTGTTGCCTGAATAAGTCAGAAATTCAAAAACTATGGAGTCAGTAACCAACTTTTGAATAAGAGGAATGGAAATTGAGAGTAAATCTTCACCAGAGCAAGGAAAGCAGCTATTCGCCAGATAAAAGGGTAGATTACAAATGCCTTTCTATTTTAGAAAGTGTAACCAACTGAGCAATACCAATCAATCAATAACCATAAGTATGACCATCATTTCACATACACGAATAAGCGAACTCCTAAGTGGACTATTCTTCGTATGAGTTTTCCAAAACAAGCAGAAGGAGACTTCCTATGATTACACAATCTAGACCCGCTTGATGATGCATTCCACTACCATCAGTACACTTGAAAATTCTCTCTGGTGGGTATGAAAGATCTTGTGCGCAGTAAAACTAAGCACTATGCCCTCCCATAGGAACATGAAAATTTTGGGTGGAAGTCCATTTACGGGGGAAAAAAAAACAAAACAAAACAAAAACAAAGCCAAAACTCATTATTTATTTTGAAAGATGCCCTCTATGCTAAGTTATTGGGGAGCATGATGTCATCCTTTCAACATGAGAACAGACGGTTTACCAAACTAAAAAATGCCTTCTAAAAGGTGAAAAATTGTCCAGTAATGGTAAACGATAGTTTCACATAATGACGTTCAAGTCTCCTGTAATTTGGTGGTTCTACATGAATATAAACTATAAAACAACCAAGTCAAAAGTCGAATCAATTCCAAAAGCACAAACAACACATGATTCAAGTCTCAAGAGAGAGATCAATAGAGAGAGATAGGCTCACATCAGAGGCATTGCTGATGAGTTCAGGGAGAAAGATCTCTGTTGCTGTAGAAAGTGTTTATGATCAGGCTCAGCAGCTGGTTGATCTCATCCTGGAATGTGTCTCAGAGAGGCAGATGATTTTCTAGAATTCTCTGTGATGATCTTTCGCCACATCTGAGATGAGATGAGAACCCGGGAAAATTGTAAATTGGCCCTAAAAAAGGGAGTGCTTTTTAGCATGGAGATGAAAGGATTTGCTTTTCCTGTTAAATCCCTAATCAAGCAGAATTAAGCATTACACCAATTGGAAAATTAGAAGCCCAACTCAAACTACGAAAAGGCCAAAACAGTCAAACGATATACGTTAAGCCCAAATCCAAGCAAAAAATAAGCACTATTGGGGAAATCAAAAGCCATGACAAGTCTGACTACTAAAACACTTATAATTCCCAGGTTTTGGATTCTGGCACTTCCCATAGTGTGCCAACTTGATTTGGCTATGGGGAAATTTTTGTTGAAAAAAGTTGCGTATAACTTTTTCTAAGATGCTATCATTTCTATAATCTGTAGATTTTGCTTCTGCTTTACAAAATTAGGATTAACCTGTCTAAAATGTAAACAAAACCACAAGTAATCTTCATTGAACACGATCAATTTTTATGAATTATATTGCACATACAAAAAAGAGGAGCATGAACTCCAGATTCTGCTCTAAAGAAAAGAGTTTTTACCCATTAATAGCCTACCTCTATTAAATGTTTTGACAAACACCCACATGGAATCCCTGTTTAACCCAATCCAACATCCTTCAAGTATATTCAAAAGATCAGAGAATGAATGAATATGATTGATGGAGAGTACCTGACCGATCATCTTATGCTTGAGGAATATCAAACACAGTTGTTTTTGTATATCACCGGATGCGAAGTTATATTGCTCCGTTCCCTCTCTCCAATCGTCCTCTTTGATAGCTATGCAGAATTGGAACATGCCAAAGTCCGGGGCATAACTGGGAGTGGAAATAATACTTATCAGTTATATTTAGTGGAGTAGCAGTAAAACAATATCCGTACTAAACAAGCATAGAGGTTGTTGGCAATACAGTAACGAAAGTTTCTGGTCTTAAAACTACTCCTATTATCTTTAGTAGACAAGAATAATGTTTTGTTACCATTTGTGTCATTGCATGAAAAATGTCAGATTAAAAATCCCAATTAGATGGTGGAACCAAGTAATCTTCCAGCATTTTTTTGCTAGATTCAATCAACAATATAAACGGTCACCTCTGGAGGTGTCATTAAAAGTCTGAATTTTAGATGACACATTCAAACCATAATTAATATGTATAAAGATGAGACGTTGGTTTGCGAGTGTAACTAAAAGTATAAGATGACAGTTGTAAAATGTGATTAAAAGTGCTTTAAACCATCATCTTTTAAAATATCACAGTTTTAAAAAATAATTAAAAGTCTGAGATGACGGTTTTAATCTGTCATCTTATTTGCCTTCTATCCCTTAAGAAAAGGTACAATTCTAGTTCTAGCACGTAATTATCAAAAGCAATCAGAAAAAGATACAATCATCCACTAATGAAAAAAGGACAGTATATATATTGGCAACAAAAAAATTGAGAACATTCTCTAGCATCTAACATGTTTAAGTCCTCTTTCAACCCAAAAAGTACGAAACTTAAAGCCCCCAAAAGATCTAGAATTGGTGCAGGGAGAACCTGGAGCATAAAAAAGGGAAAGAAACTGTAACAAAATACAAAATGACCACAATCAATCAAAACTTTGGAAGATATGCCAGAATGAACGTGTCTCATTGGAATTTGTACCAATACAGGAGGAGGAAAAAATACATTTAGTAAACCTGTTATTTTTCTTTTCTTCAACAACTGCACATTCTTCTTGGCCTCCTACGACCAAGGAGAATGTTCTTCTACCCTGGCATATGGGTAAATGATATGATGGGAGTAGAAAGTTATTTACGAAGGAAAGCTGTTGCAAGATATAATAAGGATATAGTTGAGCATTTCTATGCACTCCTTCCCAGCAGCCATCAGTGAAACTCGAAATGACAGGCTGTTAGATGAATTAACAAGGCACAGATAATAGCTAATTTGAGAGTCTGAACCAAGGATAGCACAGTTTTGAATGACCAAATTAAACATTTTAACAGTGGCTTTCAAGTCGGTGACAGGGAAACCTTTGGCACCACAAACCACAAGATTATGTATAAAATAGTCTTATTAGCAGATTAATGCAATTTTACATAGCATCTAGGGTGAAGAATCTCATCAAAGATTCCCATCTGCCCTTTACATGGCCCAGCAAGAATAAGGAAATGGCAGATGTCCTACAATCCACCGCATGTGCATCATTTGTTAATACTCAAAAAGATCTTGTGACCACACTATCTTTTGATAAGTTAAGGGAAACCACAATGGCTTGAATGCTACCCAACAACTCTCTTCGCACTACTTCATCATTCAAATGGGTGACAGCTTTTTGAATTTTCTGTAAGATGATTTCCAGACTCTGCAATTCCAATTACGATTCGAATTTCTAACCAATTGATTCTTACCAGGGAAGTCAGAAATTAACGATGACTAAAACTTAAATCAATCAGCTACAGATTTTTTCTCTTACATCTTTTTTGTTCTTTCGGAAGAAGGAAAAATAGAATCTCAAACCATATCTTTTTTTCGACGTAGGGAAAAAAAATACCTTTTTTCCTAACTGCAAATTTTGTATGGTCGCATTCTTTGTTGATAGTGTGTTCTGAAGGTGTGGCTAGTTAAGATATCACTGTGAAGAAATATCTTTAGTGGGTCAGTGAATATATTAATTAGAGAATGAAAAATTTAGATGTTAGAGAATGCCAGCATGGATATCTGTTCTATCCGTGGTTGGCAGTTGTTCCTAATGCAAAAATGCAAATCAATAGTAACAAGTAAAATGCTACTAATAGACCCATGGGGCAGCACTAAGGAGGAATATTGAGTCACACATATCACTCAAGATTATTCAAGAGGCACAAGAGTAATCTCCAAGTTGAACATAGTAGTTGAAAGAAAGATACAATCCATATACCTGAAGCTATCTTTCTTGAAGAAGAAAATTAGACAACTAACTTATATGCAAGAGTTGAATAATTGTAGCTTGCCAATTAAACCTTGGAACTATCTGCACATACACACAGTGACATCGAAAAGAATAGTATTAGCCAATAATCAATATTCCCTTACCAAGATTAAATGAGGCATCATAACAGATTTACAGAATCCTCTCTCAAAACAAAGACTAAGCAAGAGATCTAACTTTTTCCGTTACGCAAAATAACTAAAAATAAATAATGAAGAGAGCAGGTAAGAACAACTTAAATAACAATATAACAAGACAATGGAAGTACAAAAAGTTGCACTCTGAACACAGATGCTTAGGAAACTCAATCCCCACAAGGGAAAACCATAAGAAAGGAGCACTGGCACCTAATGATACCTCCTCTATGGATATGTATATGAGTTTTTCTCACTGCAATGGAAGCTTTTTTCATAGTTAATAAGAATTTTGAGTCCTAAAAGACTTACAAATAAATAACCACCACTCCGATAATTTGTCATAGTTGGTTTTTGTTGCCATTAGAACCCTTCTAGTACAAATGGTGGATGTGGGCATATACTTAGCCAAAATGGTAAAAAATGGACTTGCATGAAATCATAGATAGACTCTTGAATTATTGGTCCATATGGCTTTGGTCACCAAGGGTCAGTTGGCTCTCCTGAGAAATTCCACTAATCCACAAGTTTTATTAGAATTAACCAAAAGAATAGGATTGCAAGTTTTAAGGAAATTAACGAAAAGAACAGGACACCTCTTGACTAAAAGGAATCACACCATATAAACATGAGGCAAAATGTACCCCGTTAGCAAGTGTGGTACCAGAGTTCAAGTCTTACTATTAAAACATGTCGCACGGACTACAGAAAAGAAAACAAAGATAAACTGCCAAAGACATTTATCATTTGAGAAAATCAAGATGTGATTCCAATATTTACATTTCTTCTAATTTCTAAAAACTAACTAATTCATCATCATCCATTGCTTTAGAAAGGTAACAAAATGCCAAACAATTAAGTAAACTCGTTACTGTTACACAAGGCCACAGTTGCACAACAAAAATCCCTTGCAAAAGAGAATATTCACAAATAGGGGAAAAGAGAAAACAAATATAACTGCGAAAAAATACTCAGTAAGCCAACAAACAGGGCCTACAGATCAGTTGTTTTCTTTTCGTTTGTTTCCCTCGTGTACAATCAAGCAAGGGTACCTCGCAAAAGTTTTTCGTCCAATGCTGCATTGAATCTTAGGTACAACGAAATAGGCGTACCTCACCATTTTCCTCCGAATGCAGCATTGAACAGTTTAAATTGTGTGTGTGGCTCTAGGACCGACCATTTAAATTATGTGTGGCTCCAGGACTAATAGTCAATTGCTCAGGCAGAACCTAAACCTATATTCTTAACTGGATACTACAAACGAACTAACAGTCTATTGCTTTTGAATCAAAACCAGCAGTTTGTGTAAATGCACACCCACATTCATTTCTTCTTAGAACAAAAACACACAGGCGCAAATAGATTCAGTCAACCCACACACAAAAAACATAGACAAACTTGCCCAAGTAAGGAGGATATTTACCGACCATCTGAACCTCATCCATCCCACTTCCATCGCTCAAGGATCAGAAAACACAGGAAGATTGAAGCGAACGGAAAAAAGTCGGCAACAGAAGCGAACTCAGGGAGGCCAGGGCAGGCCTAAAGACCCAATTCAATTTCTGAAAATCAGCCATAACACAAACACAACCTGAATCAAGTGGAAAAAACTCATCAATTACTGTACTAAAAAACACGGAACTACCAATTCCCTCAACAAAAAAGAGACTAATAACAAAACAGACCAGTAGTCAACAGCAAAAGGAAATAAAAGAAAAGGGCTTATTAGTTGAGTACCTTTCTTGTCCAGGCTGAAGTCGTTCCTGGCAAAATGCGACAGTAGCTGCGATTTCCCGATTGCCGTGTCTCCAATCCGTACTATCTTGAACATGTAGCCGATCTTCTGGTTGAAATCTCCGTAGAAATTGGACATCTCTCTCTCTTTGTGAACTGTGATGTTATCAATCAATCTAAGTAAGTCAAATCAAATTGCTAAATACTCTCCGTAGCATCAAAATTTGAGAAGAGAAAGTCAAAAACACTCCGTAGCATCAGCGTCGAGCACAACAAAACCCTACCCAGCCAACCACAAGAGGTGCAACACAACCACCCAGAAGACACAAGATCCACGCAGCCACACGGCCAAACCACCCCAGCGAACCCACGTAACCCACACTGCAGAAACCATAGACCACAAGAGGCAAGCAAGGGAGAGGAAAACGAGAAGGAAACAACGACAGCCCAAACAATTACCTCTGTACAGCAAGGAGCAACGCACGCAAACAGCAAGAAGGCGGAAGTCGCCCATAAACTCTTCTCTCTCTCTCTCTCTCTCTCTCTCTCTCTCTCTCTCCATAGAAGAAACTGGCGAAACTATTTTCCCCCCAAAACCAAACAACGCACAGCACGGACACCGGACCACAACTACATACCCGAAGAAAATCCAACCCAACCAACCATAGAAGATGGAAATGAGAAAGAAAGAACAACAACGGAAACAATTACCTCTGCACAGTAAGGAGCAACGGAGGCAAGTACGTAGAAACTGGAAATCGCCCCAGAAGTCCTCTCTCTCTCTCTCCACAGATGCCTCCTCCACGTGTGCCCAACAGACCAAAAGAGGGGGGAGGGCGACGTGGACTAATGATACTCACCTATTCCCAATCAAACCGAAAAGACCAAAAACCCAAACCCCCAAGTGAGCACTGTTTGCAATTGAGGGGCAAATATGTCCCAAATTGAAAAATGGACACCGAAACTCTCCTTCTTTTATATAATGGTAGGAAAACAATTTACATAATCTGGAAGTGGAAGTGGACGCTAGGGGTGTCATTCAACTGCTCAACGATGGTAATGCTGTGAATCATCCGCTTCGTAACATATTGCTTGATTGCAAGTCTCTGATGCTAGAGCTTAACGTGGTCGCCATCAACCATGTCTACCGGGAAGCAAATCGCTATGCGGATGCGTTGGCAAATGACACTCCGGTGTCTGTGGGAGATTTTTATGTCTACCCTTTTATTCCAAGTTGTATTGCTATATTATTGTATGCAGATTTGAGCGGAGTTGTATACCCTAGACTTGTAAACGCTTAATTTGTTTTAATGAATTGTCTTTTACGAAAAAAAAAAAAGAAAGAATCCAGGGGCAATAGCGTCTTTTTGAATGCGTTGCTATATAAGGAGTGACAGACATTGCATTGGTACACACAAAGAAGGAATGTTCCAGCAAGCAAGGCCAGGTCTGCCTTCACGCGCCTCTTACTAGCTCGCATTTGCCATTAAGGCATTAACTGTAAATAAGACAAAAGGAATAGTACTCAAATTTGCTTCAAAATCTCTTGCTCCTGTCAAGTGGGCGATGGTATTTCAGGACAATTATTCTAATGGCACATCTAAATTTACACCCAATTATACATTCACTATTCATGTGTGGTCTTGCTCCTGTCAAGCGGGCGATGGTATCTGAGAACAATTATTCTAGTGACACACTTAAATTCACACCCAAATACACACCCACATGGTGGGTGTGTATTTGGGTGTGAATTTAAGTGTGTCATTAGCACCATTAATCTCGGAAACCACTTGATGGGTCTTTTAGCATATATACTCGAGTGCATCCCACGTGACTGCTGATTACGAGGACCTCAATTTTTGTTTCTTTACTAACGAATCACCTTTCTAACATCGTCCATTTGGTCAACCAAATTTAAAATTCTTCAACAGTGCTACATACTAGCATCTCTTTAGATTCTCTGCGGCGCTCTTTAAAACAAGAAGAGAGATCTTTTGAACACGAAAATTTGGTCACGCAAATCTTGTATTTCGTCTGAATTCGCTGATTGCTCCGTACGAATTTACAATGGAAAAACTCCTGTTCGTTGTCTAATTCAACTAAGGAAGTCACTTACGGGCTTAAGGCAGCTAGGGACTCTGGGGCTAGAAGAAGAAGCTTTTCCCGCATTCCTGTTAATGATGCAGAGATCAGACGGGAAGGCCCGTCTCTTTACTAGAATCCGGTGGGAATAGAAGGAGCTTTGATGTCAATTTTTTGCAAATTATTTGGACCAATGTTTTACAACTTTTTCATACTTGTTGACTTTTCAAAGGTGGACATATTTTTGGGACATTCCAAAACAAATGTAGAACCGACAATTTGGGACCTGGAGAATATACTTACTTTTTGCTGTAATTTTCAGTTGAATGTATCAAGTTTTGCCCGGTAATGAGAACATTTGTCAAGTATTTAAAAACGTGTGATGATGTATGATGCCCAAAATATAAATAACTTGAGATTAACATTTTGAGCCACGTTATTAGGCCAAAGGTTAGCTGCCGTAAGTCATTATAGTTGGTATTGCTGCCATTCCCGACCGGAAGTGTGATAGTCAGTCCACATTGCTCAGGAGATTATTTGAGGTCATAGGAAAAAAAGAATTTTATTCGAGCTTAAGGAATAGGTCTCACATGGGACTTGGTGGCAGGGCCAGTTCTGAGGTCAAATCCGATGTGCAACCGCTTTAGGCCTCCAAAATTTGAACGAAAACTGGGCCTCATTTTTCATAAGACAAAAATATATTATATACAAGTTATTGTGGTTTGTGCTTAATGCTTAAATTGAGAGGTCCATGTTTCGAGTCCCACGAGGCCCATTTGGCAAAAAAAAAATCTAGTTAAGACTACAACTCCCGCATCTCTTGTATTAGTTGTGCTTCAGTTGTTTTAAATGTTACACTAAGGGTTCAAATCTTATGCACACTACTATAAATGTTTGGATAAGTTTTCTTTTTAATTTAATTTTTTACTTTTAATATCTATTTCACGGGAAAAAAAAAAACACTTTTGACTATGTAAAAGTATAATAATTACTTCAAACTCAACAAATTTGATAAAAAAGTGTTTAAAATAATTAATTCTCTTATTATTAAAAATAACATTCTTACAATTAAAGTTAATAATATATTAGTAAAAAAAACACAATGTATGAGCGATACGTTTGATTCATTTTTTTCTAATGGTATAAATTATTTTAAAATTTCATTTTAGTTAAATTACAAAGCTAAAAATTTAATCTCTTAACCTTATATTAGACACATACATTAAATTTTTTCGTTAAAAATATAGGGCTCATTTTTAGAATTCGTTTTAGGCCTCCAAGTTTTGAGGTTGTGGAAGACAATTGAGCCCGTCAAAGTTCAAAGCGAAAGCGTAGTTCGAATTCCTGAGGTTATTACTTATTAGGACACCTAGCTTTTTGAGGTAAGTGAACGACAAGTTTTGAGGACGAATGCACTGTGCTAGAATTTCATTACTGAGATGAGATCCAAGCTATTGGATACACGATTCGACGGTTCGAAGGTATGCTGCACTGTGCTGCTCACATCACTGTATAATATCATCCCCCAATTCGGTTTACCCCTCCTCCTTTCCTTTCTCCTTTTTACTTCTCGCAGTTTTTTCTTTCTTCGATTCTTTCTTCGTCGAGACTTGACGCGTTCGTAATGTGCAATTCTCTGAACTTTATATTTGTACCAAAACTCAACCTAATCGGTTGTTTACACCGTAAAATTGATGCTGTCGAGAGAGAAATTTTTACTAAATATCAGGACAATCATAGGGACACGATCGAGATAAAATTTTCCAATGGGTCATTTTTAAAAATATCCTTGCCATCCGTCTTTTTGTAACAAATATTATTCTGATTATGAGACTAATGATACTCGATCAATTTAATTTCCCCCCCCCCCGGAAATAATCAACTCAACAAATACAACAAACTAAACGACTCACACCACGGCGATAAAGTTTTGATGGAATCCACCAAAGATGCATTGCATCCGTAACACATTAGCGGACTACGGAACTCTTATCCAAATTGGACTAGACCTTCCTTGAATCAATACATCATGATGGGCAGTCATTGCTCGATCAAGATTCCAATCGTTAATTGTCGAGATGAACGGTTAAATCGGCTGCTCGACACCCTCTTGACAGCATCCTCGGATCCGTTATCCACCAGACGTCAAATCCACGTCCAACTTGGACAACCCCTTGTCACGCTGTTATTGCAGTAGTAGTTTGTTGCCAATTGAAATACAAAAAGAGCAGTTACGACAATCCTCACAACATAACACACACGAGTCTCCTCATTTCTCTCTCCACCGTTTCTCTCTCTCCACAAGAAACAAGAAGCACCCCCTCGGCCCCTCCATCCCTCCTTACCCCACGAATAACCGTTGTATCCAAATTTTTTTCTCCGATCAGGTCCCTAGGGTTTTCCTCCCCCCTCTAGAGACCGGAGAGACGATCGTCGTTCAAACATGGCTCGCGTGAGCAACGGCTTCGTCGGCTTCATAAACATCCTGACCCTCCTCCTCTCCCTCGCGGCCCTCGGCGGCGCCTTCTTCCTCTACCTCAATCATGCCTCCACCGCCTGCCAGAAGACCCTCCAGGAGCCCCTCCTCATTGTCGGCGCGGCCCTCTTCGTCGTCTCCCTGCTGGGGCTCTTCGGCTCGTGCTGCCGCGTGACTTCCCTCCTCTACGTCTACCTCTTCTTCATGTTCCTCCTCATCCTCGGCCTGATATGCTCCACCGTGTTCACCATCCTCGTGACCAACAAGGGCGTGGGGAATGCGGTCTCCGGCCGGGGGTTCAAGGAGTACCGCCTCGGGGACTATTCGAATTGGCTGCAGACTTACGCCGTGAACGACCAGAATTGGCCCAGCATTAAGAGCTGTCTGGTTGAGACGAAGATGTGCTCGAGCGAGAGCCTCGGCGTGACGAATTCTCACGAGGCCGCGGCGGATTTTTACAAGAGAAGTTTGTCTCCTACACAGGTATTTTTATTCTAACGAGAAAAAAAAAATTCAGGAGAAGTTATTTAAATGAACATAGCGATTATTCTTTATTTTTTAACTTTGAATAAATTCGTGTCAAATAATTTTGAAGACTAATCATTTGTCTTGACGATCAAGAACAAAAACAAAAACTATGAACAAAACAAACAGAATTGCGTAAACGTATGAAATGACTATGGGAGTGGCTGTAGAAAGTAGTATGCCCGTGCGCACAACCTTTCTTACGCACCTCCTGAGGATTCGTTTGGTCTGACGTGCGCACAATCTGACCCGAAACACCCCGTATTACTAAAAACAAAAAAAATAAAACGAACAGAATCGTGAAGAGGGGACAGGTATTTTAATTCTTACGCACCTCCTGAGGATTCGCTTCGTCGGGAATATCATGCGTGGAAAAAGTGTTTTTTAGAGAACTCATTCGAATAGGAATAAAATCAATTTGGGTCGTTTAACCATGTTCGCACAATTTGAGCAATGATTAAAAAGATACTACTCCCTCCGTCCCTTTTTTTGTGTCCAATATTTCATCTTGGGCTGTCTCTTAATAAGTGTCCATTTTGTAAAGTTAGGGGGGTAAAAGTTGGTGTATTGTCTATTTTGTCCCTAAAAGTAGATTTTATTTTGAAAAGTTGGTGAGTAAAAGTGTAATGATGATGGGTGAGTAGGGAAAGTGGAGGAAAAAGTTGATGTGAAAGGTGTAATGATGATGTCTTTTTAATAAGTTGGAGTTACGAAGCAAGACACTTAAAAATGGACAGAGGGAGTAATGTATAAGAAATAATTATTGTCTTTAGGCTATGCGCTTAATTTGGCCTTTGTTTTCAAAGATTAATAAAGTAATTTTTTCTGTTCAAAAAAAATAAATGCTTTTTTGATAGAATCGGGAAAGCATGAATTCTCATCATCCCAATTTAAAGAGACATGGAAATTTCATCTCAGAATACTCCATCGTTTTCAGGCGTGAATTTGTTTGATTCTTTTTGCAAATGTTTCGATTCGTTTAATGGGATTTTTGCATAGAAAACCACTTGGTAATTTCACGTTAAAAGTGAAGCACATGCGTACAAAAATGGAGCGTCAAAATCAACATCCAAACCACTTTCTGAACACAATTCATTTACATAATTTGACAGTTAAGAATAGGTGGTAAACACATTTAAAAGCAAAGGATGAAATTGAAACACCTTTTTTTTTCCTTCTCTTTTTGGGGGCATAGATTGTTTATCCGCTGGGAGATAAATTCTTGTGGGGCCAGTTGTTACACTCATGTGGGTCCATTGGTATAAAGATTTATCCCAATATAAATGGGTCTCGCTAGTGAACAATAAAATTTGTCTCTCAAGAATTAATCAATTCTTATCTTCTGAAATCATTAATAAATACCAAATCTACTTATTTTTTTCTAGTCAAATCCTCTAACTTTTACGGTTACATTTGAGAGTCGCATACACAAAACCTTGCTAAAAGGTAATGAATGCTTTCGGATTGTGTTATCTTCTTTCAGAACTTGTTCCTGTTCACCACTTCCTCACCGCAACGCTCAATTTCACTGTTTATCTGGACAATCAATGCTCCGAATTTTAAAAGAATACTTTCAGGGAGGAATGAAAGAGTCTTTTAAAATCTGCACCGTTCAAAACACTTTTGAACAGTGAAATTGAAGGAAGAGTTGTGAAACAAAATGATGGGGATAGACTTTATGTAAAGAATCATCCACACATTTAATGTACACTTTGATAGTAGGTTATTTGACCTCAGAAAAATAGGTCCACGAAGGTGTTATTCTTTCAAACTGTATCCAAAAATATACAGAGGGCCATTAATAACACCATAAATGATGTTTTACCATATCCTAAACCCTTTTTTTTTTTGTGTGAGTAAATGTCCATATCCTATATATCCTAGTCTCGACCGTACATAGAACTCAACTTTTTAAGGGTACATGCAATTAATGCGTGTCTTCGCAGAAAGATTGAAATATTCCGAAAATAAAATCGTGGATCAGTAATATGGGACGGAAGGAGCACGGGTCTTTTAAAAAACTAGGGTGCGCACATACCATGGCCATAGACATACACCTTGATGAAATAAAATGCTGGACTTCTGGAAAAATATATCGTTTAGTTCGTCATTTTCGAAACGTTATTATGTACTACCTTGTACTTATGGAGTATGGCTTTCTTTATTTTTGTGCAGTCGGGTTGTTGCAAGCCACCCACGTATTGCGGATTCGATTACAAGAACGCAACCTTGTGGACGGCCCCGAAGACAGGCCCGGCAGTCCCCGACACGGACTGCACGACGTGGAGCAACAACCAGGGGGCGCTATGCTACGACTGCAAGTCGTGCAAGGCCGGGATCCTCGCCAACCTCAAGAAGGAGTGGCGGCTACTGGCAGTGATCAACACGTGCATCCTCGTGTTCGTCATCCTCGTCTACTCCGTCGGCTGCTGCGCTCTTCGGAACAACACCTCCAGCAACTACTCGAGATACAAGGGGGGATACGCTTGAACAAGTCGATTGATGTGCTTTATTGATTGATTGATCATTGGTCTCGTGCATGCAACATTGGTGGTTCTTATTGGTTTTTGCATATATTGATGGCCTTTGTGTGTAATATAGCTGATATTTTTATTTGCAATCTCTCGCGCCAAAGCCATGCATGCATATGTTTTTTTAGATTCATACATTTTTATAGTATTATTTAGGATATACATATACTCTCTATGACATTGACATTATTAATTAATTGATTCTTTTAATATATGATCTAATGAGCTGTTACCGGTCAAGGTTTGCCATATCTTCTTGCTTGTGAACCCGAATCGCGTGGTTCTTGTCCCTATATATTGGTCAATGCTATTCGAAGCCAATAGTTAATTCTGAGTTTTTTAAAAAAAAGGGCGGTAAAGCTCTTTGTGGAGCAATGGTAAAGCCCAGTTGAACTCAAATGTCTACCTCCTCAAGGAAAGGGAAGGGGTAGGCTAGCTCTACTTAGGCCCCACTAGTTTTCAGACTTGCAAAATGGCCTACTACCTCAATTAGGCTAAGGCCCAACCATTTAAAAGATCTCGAGAACGTATCTGGCAGAAATTATAAAAGTTAGTCTGAAAATTGTATCGCTAGAAAGATGATTTTGTGACATGAACTCCTGCAAAATTTAAATTCATATATTTCTATCATCTGTAATATGATTATTTTTTGACATAATTTAAAGTTTTCATGACCACCTATATATTTTATTTATTTCTCATCAAAATTGTTAGTGCACACACACAAAATTATGGAGCCACGCAAGATTTGCCTTCTTGACGCTTTTACACTCTACATATTCCCTCAAAACATTCCGTCCTTTTTTCTCGCTCTCTGATTTGCTTCATTTTTACTCGCTTCCTTTGCTCACTTTCACTTGCTTCCTTCCGTCCAAGGAGGAGGAGGAGGAAGAAGAGGAAGCTATGGTACACCACTCTAGATTCGTGAGTTTGGACGGAAAGGAGTGGAAATAGTGCATGCATTGAGGGTAAATACAGAAGATAATGAATTGTGTAAGACTCCATAATTGATGTTCATGGCATTAGGGTTCTCATCTTCTTTGACAATATATAAACAATTTTGTTAGTTTTTATTAAGTTTTCTTAAATTTTCAGTCCTTTCATTTTGTGAACTCGATCTATGTGCTTTTTTTGCGAGTATTATAAACTCATCCTGGTGTATATTTATATTTATTTTATTATATAAGACTACTAATTAATCAATGGACTAAATAAAAATCTATATTGATAAAATTTTTAAAGGTGAGTAGCAAACGAATACATAGATTATTATGATTAT
Source organism: Rhododendron ovatum (assembly GCA_019656835.1). Taxonomy (NCBI): domain Eukaryota; kingdom Viridiplantae; phylum Streptophyta; class Magnoliopsida; order Ericales; family Ericaceae; genus Rhododendron; species Rhododendron ovatum. Next base: position 25,792,822 of record CM033797.1, on the reverse strand, counting down.
TAGTACTATAAATAGGATTTCAGATTTTAATCAAGCAAAAGAAACTGGTAAAAAATTAATACGTAGAATATATTATTGGGTAGTGATAATGTCAAAACTGTTTTTGTTGGCGCCAAAACTCTAGTGCACAAAAGACTTGTACCATGTGCAATGTACAAGGCTTTCATGCATTGAAGTTTTGGTCCCAACAAAAACAGTTTTAACATTATCACTTCCCTATATTATTTTGGTGTTACTAATATGTTAGTAATACAAATAACCAATTTGAAGTGAGAAAAAAATATGAAAAGTGAAATAGTGTTTGAAGGTTATGCTTGGACATTTAAAGATTCTGTTTGAGATGCTACAATAATTTATAATTTATCTTAAAGCCGGCAAGATTTCTTTATTTATCAGGCCAATGAATGAAGACCTTTTTCTTGTCTATAGGCCGTCAATACATGAACACAACATTGAGATAAAATTCTTTTCACACTAGGTTGAAAAGAATAAGCTTGATCGGAGATCGATGGGTATATAAAATATTGAGTTTTGGTTTGTAAAATGAACAGTATGATTCTTTGAACGATGTGATAACACTACCATCATTTGTTGTTGTCACCGCCGACGTTATCGTCTTCATCTATAGATCGCAAGAAACAGTGGTTGGCTGCCCAAATCCCATCATTGTATTCCACTCGACGTCCGCCAGAGGACTCATTACCGATCAACGAAATCTACAAAAGCAGATCTTGAGTTGGAGATGAAAAAACAAAATAGAAAGGAGAAAAAGGAAGAATCCATCACAAATTGGTGATGGCAAACCCAAAAATAAAGGGGAGAGTGGGAGATCATCTCTCTTGAATAAAACAGTCTGTAATATCTCTCGCCCATGAAAGATAAGGAGAGGAAGAGAGGGCCAGAGGGACGAGGAGGGAGGTCGATCGTGACGACCCTGAAACTAGGGGCTCTCTCTCTCTCCTTGGTTCTCTCTCTATTTTCAAGATACATAACAAGTAAGATGTAGATAAATAGGGGAGACTTTCTCTCTTTATTTCCAAAGTACATAACAAGTGAGACGTAGACGTGCCTCACAATTTAATATTGGTTTTCAATTGGTCTTTCACGTTAGCGTTTTAATTGAAAAAGGATAATGAGGTTGATTGTAACTCTCTCTCTCTCTCTCTCTCTCTCTCTCTCTCTCTCTATTTAAAATCTTATTCTAAATAAACATTACGTAGGATTTAGCTCCTAAATCAGGTTATTAATTGCGAGGACAAAAATAGTACTATTCCAGATTAATATTTTCACAAGTTTGACTTGATAATTGATTTTTGACTTTTGTGCACTAAAGTTTTGGCACCAACAAAAATAATTTTGGCATTACCACTACCCTTTCTAAAAAACAAAATAGCTTAGATTTCAACACGACTATTAATCTAATCTATTATCCTTAAGTATGTCATGTAATCTTATTATATTAAGTTTGAACACGTCTATTAATCTATAATAGGAATGAAGATTTGGAAAAATTATTCAATGCCCCATATGCATATCCACAACCACACATTTCTGTAGGATCCGAGACTAATTAAATATGAAGACATCACAAGAATGTGAGGTAGGGAGAGGCTTGGGGCACCGTCACGTGGTGCCCCAAGGGCACTGAATAATCTCTCAAAGATTTGCCACGTACTCATGGCTCCTGAGTAAAATCGTTGAAGTTTTTTGGGAACGTAACCCCTTTATTGACTAATTTCAGAAATAAACTAAGTAAAATAGGGAGTATAAAGAAAAAGAGATAAAGGAGTAACAGCCCAAAAGAATAAAAACAGATACTCCTCCGTTCTAAAAAGATTGTCCGATCAAAACAAGAATTTGAAAAATCACTTGCTTCTTGAAAAATGGAAAGAGTAATTAGCGGCATGAAGTTTGAATTCAACAAAAATGCATTAATTTCATGTCCTTGTTTTGCAGACCGAACAATCTTTTTGGGACGGAGGGATGTACAACTGTACAAGGCACTTTCCGAGCTTAAGTACCCTCCCCATTCCTGATGAGATTTAGAACGAAGGGGGGAAAAACAAAGTTATAATTTCCAATGCACTCTACCAGCTGTCCAGAGATGTGTTTGAAATTGAAGGACATTGCTGATTCTTCTCTGGGGACACACTAATCCAAATGTTACAATTCATGCGCCACTAAGGCTTATTCTTTGTATATATCATTCAAAAATAGGATGAAAACAATGTCTATGGTCTTTAACATCTTAGCAAAAGTGCTCTCCTTGGGAACAAAAGACTCAAATTTTAGAATTCTGGTCAATTTGAGCTACCTGTTGCCGCAAAACCCTTCTCATAACCTTGTTTGTAGCTGTCCGAGGTAGAGACGAGACGGGCACGATATGTGATACCTGCAATAGTAGCATTATTAATGCCAAAAGAAGAGAAAAAGTTCTGCCATTCAAGCTATATGCAAAACATTTCACCCATAGTTTATACCTTGAAGAAAGGATTCAGTTTCTTCTGCAATGCAGAATTAAATGACGTTCTCAACTTATTTAAATCTGGGGCGGAGTCTCTGGAATCCTTGAAAACGACAGCAATGACCAGCCTCTCAGGCCCACCTCCCGTAGGTGGCACCCCAACTGCTGCTGTCTCAAGAATATTGCTGTCGACTGCATTACAAATGCGCTCAAGCTCAACTGAGCTTACCTGCCAAATACATCAACCAAAATAGATTAGATACATCCATACATAGAGTGGGGGCTCCGAATATAAAAGCAACCCTCTAATTGTCCACACGTGAAATGTGTAACTAAAAGTGTGAGCGTCGCTGGTGTCTTAAGGGTGTCAATTCATCAGTCCTGCCACTAATTGAGCTAATAATGTTTCAATTCACAATTATGGAGCCAGTCTAAATTTGAATTCAAAGGTGGTCAGGCCTCCATTGGCCGTTCCTTGAGCCATGCTAACATGAAGGCTGTGTATCAATCATGTATTGTTGAGCGATTTATGGAACCAAAGCAAAAGGTGAAGGACAAGATAAGGAAGTGAAGGAACTAAACTTAGTTATTCAGTTCCATTCCCTAAGGCTGTGCTTACAACAAAGATTTGTCAAGGAAAAGGTAAAAGTAAAAAAAAAAGCCATATTTGTTCTTTGTTTCCGCATCAATTTCCTTCTCGTTGACAAATCCCACGGAAATCATTGATCAAATAAGAAACCAAAAACATCATTTCACAATTCCATGATCCAAATGCACACTAAAAAATCCATTTGTAGCTAATATAGGACAAACAAAGCAATAGAGCTGTATTATTTGATAAGAACGCTTGAGGAAGTTTCCAGTCATGATGCAAGCCACTTGACATAGATGGATCATCTCATAGTAGGTAGCGATGTAATGCCACAATTCCAGTCCTAGTGCATATAGTCCAGGACTTCAGGGATCACTTGAGAAATCAACTTTTAGATAACATAGTTTGTACTCTTTGACTGCCCAGGCTCCTAAACATACCCGCGATAACTCAACAGTTAGCAAAGGTCAGATTTTAAGAGTAATACATACCTTGATTCCTCCAAGATTCATTGTATCGTCTGCCCGACCATGTGCATGATAATATCCTCTAGTAGTAAGCTCAAACACATCCCCATGCCTTCTTAGAACCTGGATAACAAAAATTATCCCCTTATGTTCAACAGAGTTAAATCCCCATGCTTGTCCACTAGGAGGATGCTTAGCTTACCTTTCCATTCCAAACAGGCATTCCTTTAAAGTAGACATCATAGTGATCAGCATTTAGCAATGTATTTGAAGCCCCAAACATCAGGGGACCAAGCGCCAATTCACCAAGTCCTGGAACATTTGGTGGCTACAGAAGATGGTATGAGAGAGTAGTTTGAAATGATCAGGGTAGATGTATATATGCATATATATTATTCGAAGCTTGCGGTTGGTTGAAGTCATTTATCAATGAAAATGATTGGTAATCGAACCAAATTCCTACTACTGCGGTTCCAAATCCCACTAGGTTACTGAACTGTTAGTTGTACAAATACTTAACGAAACAAAGTTTGATTAGCTATGTAGCACCAACACTCCAAAAGGGCGCCGTGTCCACGTATTGGACACGAGGACACGCCCAAATACGTATTGGACACGCCACGTGGCGTGTCCAATAATTTTTATTATTTTTTGATGGGGGACACGCCAGGGACACGGCTGAGGGTCAAAATGTAATATATATATTTTTAAATTTGAGGGGTTAATATAAAATTATTCAAAAATATTTGGTTAAATTGTAATTATGCTTTTATTTGGAATATGGTAATCTTATACATTCCTATAGGACATGTCTTCATCAACAGTGGAAGAAAAGAAAAAATATATGTATATATGTATTTATATATTTATTTATTTATTTATACACGTGGCGAGTCCCCGCCGTGTCCGTATCCCCATTTTTTTAGAATTGCCGTGTCCCGTGTCCGTATCCGTATTTGTGTCCGTGCTACATAGTTGATTAGGGCTGGATTGGAAACTTTGCATGAAGTCCATAAGAGATATTGGCAATAAGAAGATAATGTTATGCATACAGAATAAAACTGACAAAAGTTTAATGGGTGGGAAAAAATGTTTAAGACTTAAGAGGTGTATATAATTAAACTTGCACATAATTGATGAGTATTGATGAGTACCACAACAATTCATTTGACACACAACTTCAAAGAGAGAAAATCCATGAAAACATGGCCTTTCTTAAAAAAAGCAGTCATGCATGCTGTTCTTATTTTCCACATATTAGTATGAACGCATCATGTCTTTCAGTAGGCTACTGTACGAACATGAGACATGGAAAACAGTAACTTGAAAAGAATAGAAGGGATGACAAAAAAGGTTGAAGTCGTGAAAAATGCATATAGTGTACAGATGTGGTATGTGCAGCATTCTTGGTGTAAGTAGTTAAGCATACACTTCTCATTTCTTCCAGACATAAGGTTGAATAGTGCTTACAAGAGGAATTCCGTCATTCCCAATCAAAAACAGACTACATCCCATAGCTGGTGTGCTAAAAGCAGCCAAAGATTGAGGTTGTAAAAATGACCCAGACACAAATCCACCACCAATCTCTGTGCCACCACAGTACTCCATGATGGGCTTGTATTGAGCCCTCCCCATGAGCCATAGGTATTCGTCGACATTAGATGCCTCTCCAGTGGAACCAAAGCAACTACCACATTTAAAAGAGTAAATTAATACTCGAACAGAACCTTTTTACAGGAAGACCATACTAGCATAAAATTTATTTAGAGCTCACATGTTGTGACATTAATCTCAGCGAGTCAGTATACAAGGAGCATGCAGACCGGGAAAACCCGGCCACACTTGCTCACTTTGTTTATATACTCCCTTTGTCCCTCTAAGACCCTGGCCAACTCAGCCACACATGCAAAACACACCATATTTGTGTACTTCCTTTATCCTCTTCCGTAACCAAACTATGCAAGGATACAATCATTACCCTATAAAAACATTACGTTTATCCATTGTCTTTCCAGGGAATTAAACTATTTAAGGAGCTATTACTTTAATTCAACAGAGAAATAACAAAACAGAAAATCTATCAAATTTAGCTCATTGGCTTGTCAAAATGGACATTTTTTATGCGACACCCATTAATGGAAAAATGGACTAACCTAAAGGGAGGGAGGGAGGGAGGGAGTATGTAAAGATATTTGACTGCTGTAGGAAGAATAAACCAGGTAAAGAGTAATACCAAAACTTTCACTCACCGGATTGCAGACCAATCATAGCTATCTGTACAATTTGCAGTTTTCCATGTCCTTACAAGGCTTGGAATAACACCAAGCATTGTTATTTTAGCATCCTGCCAAGTTCAAAAGTTAAAAATATAAGACACCAAAGAGAAGTCTCAAAAGTTTCCAAAAAAAAAAAACCCACACCGTAGAAATGTACTCTCTCTGTCTCTCTCTCTCTCTCTCTCTAACAAACTAACTAAGGTTCACCGTCCTAATTTTTACCTCTTTCCATTTGTAAGATGCATTATCTACACGACGTACCAACTTTTTATCCAAATAAGCCCGCAACAGTAACAGAATTGGGTCTTGATCTAGAAAAGCACATGAAAGGTTCTCCGGCTTCAACATTTACCATGTCAAGAAAACAAATTAAAAGTTGACTGGATGACAGAGCAAACTCTGATTATCTGATTGGGATACGAAACTGCAAAGTCTTATACATCCTGCAGCACAATGCTGTTATATGGAAGGGGCTTACCCATTGAACAGGAAAAGGTTGATTAAAGTTAAGGATGTCGCCTTAATCTGATAATAATGTGCTTGACCCTGTCTTCAAGATCCCTATGACCATCCCGTAATTTCTAACTTAATATCTTGTAACACTTGTCTTGTCAGGCTGTCCATGAAAATCTGGCTATAAAAAGTTCGAATGCCCCCTTAAAGTCATGGCAACAGTGCCAGAGATCCATAAAATTAGCTGATGATGGACCTCAGGCCCGTAGCATAAACAAGCACTTCTGAGTGGGTGACTGAACCAACCACTTCTAGTAAAAGATACGAAAGCTGAACAACCATAGTTAAGACATGGAGGCAGCAAATATGTCCGTGCATATCACTCATCGAGAAAACGCAAATATGTAGTATTTTATATTAAAAAAACTGCCAGTGTAAATTAGCAACACTTTTATTCACTTAAAGCATAGACAATTAGTGGGTGACTTATATACATATTTCACAGATGTTCGTTCATGGGCATTGGATGGATAACTGCTCCAAGCAACCATTCCCCTTCAAATTCATTCCTCAAAAAACTTCTCAATATACCGCAATACATGAATAATGCAGTACATAGCTTCTTCTCACATAGCCCTTAATTGTCAGCATTTCCCTTCTTTGATTCACATAGTAAAACATCACAAACTGAAATTCCTCATTGCCACCATCCTTAGGGTTGAACCAATAATTTGCCAGGAAGTTTCATTCAAGGATGAGTACGTAAAAACAATAATGCACAAGGCCTAATACCAGGAGAGCAGTAACAAACAATGAATGATGGTTGTAAAAGGTCGACACATTGTAAATTTAGGTTCTTAAGAGGGATAAAGAAGGGTGAAGCCTATAATGGGGACAATGAACATTGGTGTGGTCTTGACTTTAAAAAAGGAATGTTGTAGCAGGGTCTTTGTAATTATGGCGTTCGTATATTCAGGCCACAGAGAGAGAGAGAGAGAGAAGGAGAGAGGAGGGGGGGGGGGGGGGGGGGGGGGGGGGGGGGTGCGATTTGTTAGAGTTGATTATGGATGCATACGGAGGGTCTGTCTGGGCCTGTCAACAATCGCTATAGAAGAGTTAAGTTCATCACAAATTTAATAAACCGACACCGACAAAACATTGCCATCCAAGTAAACTTTATGGCTCCTCTTGCCTTATAATGAAAAGATATACATGAAACTAATGAACTATTCTTGTGAACGTAGTTTACACTAGGTGATCTTTGCATCAATAATTGTAGAAAACTAAAACTCTTGGGGGTTCATAATTACTTCGTAACCATGTGTATAACGTGATACCCAAAAAAAAAAAAAAACCAAAGGCAGATTATCAGTAGTGAGAACAGGTTACTACCTGTACAAATTTTGCGAAGCCAGAACCAAGGGGAGAGCCATTATATAAAGCCATGGATGCCCCATTCAACAGTGAGGCATAAACTAACCAAGGACCCATCATCCATCCCAGATTAGTTGGCCAAGCAACAACATCACCTTTGCGGATATCCATGTGGCACCAACCATCTGCAGCAGCTTTCAAAGGTGTTGCAAGGGTCCACGGTATAGCCTTTGGTTCCCCTACACCATAATTTAATATAATTAGGCTTTTCAACTTACTGCCACTGCCAACTCTACATGTGATGATTCAGTCTTTGCAGTGCCATGAAACTACCTACAACAACCGTGTTGATGAAAGGTAAATGTCTGGTTGAGTCTTTATTTTCTTTTTTTTGGTTTGAGTTTGTTAGTGATCATGTAAAAGCTCATTACTAGAGATTCCCTGCATGTAATAGAAAGTGGCAGATGGAATCATCTTTCTCTTTGTTTAAAGGTTAAAATACATACAAATCCTGAACTTGACCTCGATAATCGATCTTCAACAACATGCAAGAGAGAGATGGAGTCGATCTATCCTCAGATATGGAGTCGATCAATCTTCAGTTTGGTTTTGGCAGTGAGATACTTAGATGAGTTCATGGTGTAGACAGGAAAACGAGAGAGAGAGAGAGAGAGAGAGAGAGAGAGAGAGAGAGGAGAGAGAGATTTCACAGATGTATGAAGGCTGCGTATCAGTTACTGGGTGTAAAGTAGGGTTAGGGGTTTCCAACGGTTGATATTGGAAGAAGCCAACGGTAGAGATTTCACAGATGGAAATGATACTAAGTAAATACACACAAATCACAACCCTCAAACTTTACATTACCTGTAGTTCCCGAAGAGAAAAGGATATTTGTGAATGCATCGACAGGCTGTTCAACTGCAACAAATTCAACATGTCTGCAAATTTTGGCAACACCATTAGACCTTAAATGGCGACAAATTTTATAAAACTGGAGAGGCTGCTAACAAACTCTTTTACATCATGAGTATCTCAAAATGACAAAATGTTGAACCAAAGGAGTTAATTGTAGCTTTAAGATGTCCCACACTTGCATGCTCCCCAACCAGCATGTTCATAATTACCATGGTGTAACATGGGCGCCACACAATGGTATTCTTGCTTCCAAAAGTTTTTGAATGGAATTAGCTCCAAGAACACAAGTTCCGCTTAGTTTTATTACCTGCGATATATGTACTACTTATTTAATGAGCAAGACTATAATACACCCGTCCTATCAGAGTCTTCAACCATATACCGGCCATTTGAGGGAGGCAAGAGATAACACTCCGGAAAATATCTCGTGCCAACCAATTTTACTGTCCATGTCTTAGAATCTTAAAGTCTCAAAATTTGATAGATGAGAAAGTTATCAGCTACATGTCCTAGCCAAAGTGCTACATATAATTAGAATCTAACTCATAAATGTCAAAGCTATGCAGAAGTCACCAACAAAGATTAAAAGGTAACATACAACATATAATACGAGTTCTTGCCTGAAATGTTCGACTTTGGCTAGAAAATCATGCCAAGAAATGTCACCATCGCGCAATTTTGTGTCAAAGCTGGAGCTTCTACTTGGAATAACAATAGCAACGGGTGGCTGTGCATCAATAACTCTACTGCAGATTTGAACCTATATGTGAGAAATTGTCACAATAGACAGAAGAGAAGGAAACCACCATTCAGCTAAAGAGTAACACAAAGCTTACCTGTACAAGGGTATGCTTTTGTCACCACGAACAATGAAATCCTGAGGAAGAAAAGTTTGACAATGAACATATTACCCAAAGTGGAAATAAAGGCATACATCCACCTAGGAAGAATGTAATTTGAAAATTGACGGATACACAGTGGACTGGATGCAAATAACTTTGAAGCTAGTTTCACAAATAACTTGTGAAACCAGGCATCTAACATAACTTGATAACCATTTCAGAGCAAGTACAAGGAATAAGTACAATAACATTTAGCATAGACTAGTCGCAGGACCGAGCTTCCAAACACTATAGCACAGTTAAAGGACTAGGGTAAGCTGCAACCAATACCAGTAGGAAGCTTCCAAATACAAATCTTGTGCCTCCATCCATTTTGTCTCCGTACAATCTTGCCAACCTAGAAGCTATGATCATCCATATCCAGAATCTCTCTCTCTCTCTCTCTCTCTCTCTCTCTCTCTCTCTCTCCAAATACAAATACAAATCTTGTGCCTCCATCAGTTTTGTCTCTGTACAATCTTGCCAACGTAGAAGCTATGATCATCCATAACCAGAAACTCTCTCTCTCTCTCTCTCTCTCTCTCTCTCTCTCTCTCTCTCTCTCTCTCTCTCTCTCTCTCTCTCTCTCTCTCTCTCTCTCTCTCTCAAGGTAGCCTCAGCTCCTGCCCAGCAACCTTCGGTAATCTGACCAATAATTCTCGGATACTTGATGAACAACATACCCAAACAAACTTACACATCCATAAGCAGACTCTTGAGCTCATTCACCAACTTGGGAGGTGCTATCATACGAATGTGGTACCAACTCGCATAAACTAACTTGGGAGGTGTTATTATACCTACATGGGACAAACTCTAACACTACCCTTTATGTGTGACCTCCACTTGTATGTTGATATATATACAGAAGGTGCATATAAAGCACAAATGCAAGAGAATAAATTATACTCTGAACCCAACTGATTCTTGCCCAAAGCCTCCCTAAGCTGTGATTAGAGTTTCACACTAGAGTCCACCCATCAGAACCCTCTCCTTTTTTTTGCTCGGCCTATCAGAACCCTCTTCCATATGTAGCCAAACCTTAGTTGGTGAGAGTGACAAGACCTAGCGCAATATAGGCTGAGATAGATGAATCTAAGAATGATCCAGTAAACAGTACACGTGAATAAGGCTTCATGATACTTCTAAACCTCCTTTTTGACGTATGCTGGAAACTGAAAGCACAGATGTAACTCCTAAAAAGCATTATGAGTCTAATCTTGAATGCCCTGCAATCCGGAGAGATTTACCTGGGTAAAGATTGCTTTTGCCTTTGATATTCTGAGCCTGGCAGCAATTTCATTAGGAGCAAAGCTATCAGCAATGGATACTACTACATAGCCTGCCAGAACAATAGCAAGGTAGATCACCACAGAATTCACATCCATTGGCATATCTATGGCAATTGCAGATCCTTTGTCCAATCCAATTGATTCAAGCGCATATGCAACTAACCTACAAAGACAATTTAGCAGGATTCGATAAACAAAAAATAAAAAAGAGTTGGCAACAGTCTACAAGAAGAGAACAGAAAACATCATGAAAACTAAATGCTTCTCACCAATCATAAATGATACATGTGTGCATGCTTTGACTCACCAAAGAAACCGTTAGGATAGACTATGAAAAATGAGAACAGAAAACAAGGGAGGAATCTCATCGTGAGATAAAATCCTAGAGCCCCAATACCCTCCATAGCAAATCAGGTAAAAAATACCCTCCTAATAATGATTTGGGTTGGTCCACGGGGTCGCAAACAGGTCATAACACTAATGGGGGTTGAAGTCAAGACCACTTGCTACGAAAACATAGCATTGTATACTGCATGTACTAATAGCCATGGCACAGTCTGCCATTTAAAGAAACCATACGTTGAATTTGCTGTTAAGAGCAACTTTGGTTATGATGAAGCTCTGCTTTAATCCAACATAGCAGCAGATGAACTGCACAAATGTTTCTATATGCAGGAAAGCACCTACCTGTGATTTCATTCTACATAGCGACCATAGCATGCTATAAATGCTTCTCACCACTTCACGGTCAACTATCAACAACGATAAATAGGGGTGGCCTCTTATCACAAGCGAACCCAAAAGTGCATACAGTAGTACCAACTACAGAGAGAGAGAGAGAGAGAGAGAGAGAGAGAGAGAGAGAGAGAGAGAGAGAGAGATCACATGCTGCTTCTATTTTCGCTCGGCAAAAGTCAGTGGTGTTAGTTGAAGTTAATGAGGTTTGAACTCCAGTCAAATGCATGTTTAGTCTATGGTGGCAACCATTTCACTTGCAATATCACATGATTTACCTACCACAATTTTTTTAATTAACCCTTCAGCACTATCGGTATTAACCAAGTGTTAGACCTGTCCCACATAGCCCATCTAAGTCACCCAAGCTTAGTTAATAAATTCTAGAGGTTACTCCACCTATAGCCAATTGGTTTTAGGTTGGAACCCTCCAAGAAATCTAACATGGTATCAAAGCTAGGTCTTGGGTGGCCTCACCTCGCGTGGGAAAGTCTCTGTCATCTCTGTCGCCCGAGTCAATCAGTCAGCTCCTCGTCTGTCACCTCCACGTGCATCCGGGCTGCACGTGAGGGGGAGTGTTAGACTTGTCCCACATCGCTCCTCTAAGTCACCCAAGCTTGGTTAATAAATTCTAGAGGTTACTCCACCTATAGCCAATTGGTTTTAGGTTGGAACCCTCCAAGAAATCTAACACCAAGATGCCACACATGATCAATATTGATGTAACTAGAGAAGACCGCTGCTTATTTGTAAGGTATAAACGCCAACTGCTTTATTATTTCCTTTTTATTTTTTGGAAATTATATGAGTACAACATCAAATTCAAACATGTAAATATTAGGTTCTTAAGAGGTAACAACACAAATAACAATTGTTAAAGAACCACAAACACCCATTAGCAATGCACCAAGATCACCCGGTACCAATGGAACATCATTAAGATGTTAGCACAACACTCCTAGTACCAACTTATTGCAAAATATTGTTAAGGCTAACAATTAACTTGAAGGCCCCGAGGAATATGGTCAGGTAAGCATGTTTTCATTGAAAAATAGCACCACTGTAAGAAAGTATGCACATACAATGTACTGGAACAAAATAGGGCCTCAAAGGAACAAAAAGTAGAACCAACCACATATGGAATCAACAGCCGTAAATAGCAGAGCTGTCACCATGCTACAGTCTTATCCTGAGATTATAGGCAGTTATCAAGGAAACAAGTTTGCATCCATCTCCCTAACCGCATTGCTTCGTGGAAAGTGAATAGTTGCTAATCACAGAGTAATCACTACATGTGATAAAAGCACCACATAAACAAGTTACAAGATTAAACTTGCTACCCTGCTAGAATACATAACCTTTGACTTAAATTACTCCCAGTTAATCAGTAATTGAAAATGACAGTTTGACAAAAGTATGGCTTATGCATAAAAGAATCATACCAAACCTCTGTGCGCAGTTCATCAAGAGTCATCTTCTTAAGAGGCAATTTATCTTCTCCTTCATCACGCCATACAATCATTACATCATCCAAAGTCCTATTTCCATTCAAACTCAAGCAATTCCTTGCCGGATTCAGATGTGCACCAGGTAGCCATTGACCTCCGGGATGCGATGAGTCCTCCCGTAAAATAGATTGTGGAGGCACCGAAAATGACACACTCATTTCGTCCAATATGGTTCTCCAATAAGCCTAACAAGGGAACAAAATAAAGAACATCCTTTTTGCTGATTCATAGGGGAGTGACCGTATCTTTTAAAAACTCTAATAATACCTCAGGGTTTGAGACTGAAAATTCCTGAAATTCAAGGAAGCTTGATATGGGATCCTTATATCTTGGACCCAGGAACTCTTTCCCGCGTCTCTCTAACAGCTTCCCAACATTGGTTGAGGCCACTCTTTCCCTACCATATATAAGGACAATAGTACATAGAACCAATTAGTTGCCTGAAATAACAGCATAAATAAAATGCAAACATTACAAATACAATAGTCAAAGACTATAAATATTTCTCCTTAATCTTGCACATGTATTTTGATATACTACTCGTCTAACCTATAACAATTGCATAAAAAGCATCCCCACCAAAGTCCAATAAACAGAATTATGTAAGTGTTGTTCTCTCATTATGTGAACCAGACATAAACACGTATGCCAAACTGTGTTCTCGCTTCTAAGGGGAAGGGAGAGTTAATTACAGAGATGGGATTCAGTTATAAGAAAGGATGAGTTTGTTAAATGCAACTACTAAGATTACAAGCCCTAGCGAAAGTAAAATGGCGAAAAAGGATGCAATATTTCCACTTAATAAGACTTGCTTTGTTCCCCATAGTCCTAGCATTTTCCGGTAAAAATTATACAATATTTCCACTTAATCAGACTTGCTTTGTTCCCTTTCTAAGACATGTTTTTGTTTCTACTGAAAACTAAATTTTTTAATTTTTTTTATAGCAAGAGCAATGCTAGGAATACGTCCAAGTTACATCCACTCGACCTGTGCCTAGGAATGGCAACGGGGCGGGTTTTTGCATACCCCGACCCGAAAATCATTTCCCGACCCCGACCGGATTTTTTTGGGGTACACCCGTTCCCGCCCCGATCAAGGAACGGGTTTACCCACCCCGTAAGAATTAAAAAAATTAAAGTATAAGTAAAAAAGTAAAAAAAAAAATTTGCCAAATAAGAATAAAAATTATCCAAAAAATAAAACTTTTGAAATTATTTTTGTGTCTTTTGGTATCACGGTTTTATCTAAACTTTCAATTGCAATCAATATTTTAGACACTTCATCCCATTTCTTTATGTGTAGAATTTATTATAAATATTTTACGAAAACTTATTAAAAAATCCACTAAACCCCAATAAATATCAATTTTTATTTTTTTTAATGAAGAGACATTATTTTTTGAATTAATGCTAAAAAATGAAAGGACGTGTTTATATGTATATATACATATATAATAAATATGCCGGGTTGGGTAATTTCAGGATGGGTATTTTGGGGCAGGTTTGGGACGGGTTTAGGGGCGGGGCACTTTTGCCCCGAACCCGGGCAGGTTTGGGAAATTTTACCCCGACCCAATACCCGAAAATACCCGAAAATGGGGTAGAAAACCCGCCCCGTTCGCGGCGGGGCGGGTAGGATTGCCATCCTGATGTGCCTGCATTTTTGCTATAACAAATATTAGGATCTGTCTGTTTCCCGATAACTGTGACCAGATCACCTAGCTCAGTTTACCAGACATTCTCATCTCCTTTCGTTGATACTTAAGCTTCTATTCATTCGTCAAGAATGTAGCGTGGAAAGGTATTCTCGGTCAAAGTTGAGTAGGGTGGAGTAAAGGAAAATGGAATTTATTTGTATGTGTTTGTTCCGTTAACAGAATTTCGCAGGAAAGTATTTACTGGAAGGGAAGATAAAATGTTGTGCGCAGAGCCGGCCCGGAATATGCCCCACAAGCCCCCGGCTTGGGAACCCGACCATGGGGCAATAAAAAAACATTTTCCTGTAAACCCAACAATAAAATTTACAAATTCAATATAATTCAAGCTAAAAGTATAATGTAACCTTAGGCTTTTTTTTTTTTTTCCGTTTTTTAGACTTGTATCTCATTTTATTTTTTATGACTTAAGTGCTCAACCACTCTTGGGTGGGGTTTGGGCAACTCAATCATCAAGACCGGGACTGGTTGCGCGTGTCACAACTTTCTTCTTGGTAATCAAACGTCCATAAATTGAAGAAAGTTTGATTTTTTCCTTCATTTCTATATAACCGAATTCGCTTGACAACCAAACAGAGGCTTTTAAGATACAACAAAGTAAGATGTCAAGGAGCGGTTCTTACGGGTCGGGTATCCAGGCGGGAGGGTCGGGTCCGAACTCTCGGTAGCAGCCGTAGTACATCATCCGATGAAGAGAGAACGGTAATTCCGGCGTAAGGAGTTGTTTGGAGATCTGTCGCCATGTCTCCGGAGTGGCAGGGCCGTAATTCCGGACGATTTCGGAGAGACTCTGGTGAAATTGGTCTGCAACTTCGGAGGGTAGTCCGAGGGCTGCGATGTCGGCGGAGGAGATGGCGTCCAGAGACTTGTAAGACATCACTTCTTCTCTTTATTTCTCGGGACTGTGATTGTATGGGTTGGATCAAAATATTTGATTGGGGTGTGGATATATCATATGTATATAGACATGTGAGAGTGACTCAGTGACTGATGAGAGGAGAAACTTTTAGGTACACCGGGATACCAAGCCCCATGGTATTCCTTCCGGTTCGTTTCCCATTTTTTGGCTATTTTCTGATCACATTTGGATGATCGGTTCCGTTCATTTTGTGGAGTTTGGCAAGGACCATAATCATACCAAAAATTGTGTTCATCGGACTTTATTTGATACATGATCGGCACGCGTGAAAATTAAAAAAAAACTAAAATTGAGTCCAAAAACATACTGAATCAGAACCCAGATTTATGTCTTGTTCTCCTTATAATTCAAAAAAAAAATTTCAAAAAATTTCCCTTACTTTCAACATTTCTCTCTCTATCTCTCTCCACTTATTATCCCTACTAATTTTCAAAAAAAAAATTTCAAATATCAATCCAAACACAGCATAAGTTTTTTTGTAATTTTCACGTGTGCCGATCATGTATCAATAAAGTCCGATGATCACAAGATTTTGAAAGATTAAGTTCCTCGCTGAGCTCTACAAAATTAACGGAGCCGATTATCCAAATGTGATCGGAACATGGCCGAAAATGAAAAACGGACAAGATTGAATACCATAGGGCTTGGTATCCCTAGTATACCTAACAGTTTCTCACTGATGAGTATATGAAATGGTAGAGGGTTTTTTTTTCAACCCAGCCGAGCTTGTCGTGTTCAAGCTCAGTTCTTTATTAAATGAGCCTAAAACTCGAGCTCGGCTCGTTTCGAACTTTTTAGACAAGCTAAGCTTATACAAACGAGCCGAGCTTTTGAGTATTGAGCTCAATTTATTTAGTGAATGACCCGAGCCATGAGCTATTTGCGAGCAGCTCAATTCGTTTGCAGCCCTACAACTAGGCTATCCACGCCTATACTTGGAGACTCACAAGCAATTTCTGTCTCGCAGCTTGACCTCAAAAGATTGTCAAGTTTCGAATCAAGATGGAAGGATATATTGCCACTGGAGTCTGGAGCCATCCCTTGAAAGGATAGAGTTACCAATGAAGATAAGTGATTTAAATAAATAAAAAAAAGAAACAAATGAAGAAGCTGTCAGGGATAACTGTGTATTGAACAGTTGAACCAGTTGTATTTTTATTTTTTTTCATTCGTTAATCCTAATTTAATTTATCCTAAGGGACTTAAGAAAGATGATTAGTATTTACGGAAATCGAACCTTGCTCATATATATGAGATACCTATGTATTGACCAATTGAACCAATTGTAATTAGTGGTGGTTTCATTAATTGGTACCGGATCCGAATGGCCGAACGGAGATCATCATTCCATTTAATGTGGCGGATATGCCTCACGAATGTTGTAAATATGTTGAAGGTGATGTTGACTTCAATTTAACGAGACTAACATTTTGATTGCCTAGATAAATTATTATAACTTGCACGAGGATTATTCTTCTAGTGCAAGCATAAAACAGCTAATTATAATTCATTATTACATGTAATAATAAGTACTTTTGAAACTTAATATGGATTCAATAAACTAAAGTTTTTAACAAAATTTTGTGGGATAACTATTTTACTAAACGGTTCAAATCGTACGTTTAGAACGGTATGAGGCATGTTACAGGTTTACCACATTTAATGAGACATGTTGTAGGTTTAACTTCGACAATTGGAATTGTATGGTTATTGTACATGAGTTGATTCGTTAAAATTCAAGTCAATCAAATATAAATACGCACTTGATTTGAAAAATAATAATTGTTGGTCTAGAGCTAGGAAAATAGAATGAAAGAATTCTTTAATGCCATTAAATTGGTTCACATGTACTCCATATAGGGACTTCGGGTTGGTGTTGTGCATTGAGATGTACAGTATCGTGTTGCGTATCTCCGAGCTGTCAGATCGTGCATTCGATAGCTCGGATCTCATCTCAGCAACCAATGATCGAGAGCCGTTCATTGCCGAGATGAGATCCGAGCCATCGAATGCACTATCCGACAGCTCAGAGGTGTGTAGCACCGTGCTGTGCACAGCACCATCCCCCAATTCTCCCTATAGAGAGCAAAAACTATGCCATGTATGTGAGTGAACGTGGAATTGAGGGTAGGATAGGCTAGTAGTGCCATTTGAGGTGGAGAGGAGGGCTGCCTAATTTTTTCACTCCAAACTTAAATTTTGACAAAAAAATTCTCAAAACTCATTTTTCTTAAGGAATATTAAGTATCCATCATCTTTATCAATGTCATGTAATAATTCATCCCGCCCTTTTTTCATACTTATGTTTTCATTTTCTTAATGTGTGAATTACATTTCTTACCCTTTTCACTATGATATAAATATATTGTTTATTGCTTTCCTAATTTAGTGGGTTTGAATTGAATTATTTTCCCAATTTAGTGGTATTGGATTTGATTGTTTTCCTAATTCAGTGGGATTTGGTAAATTTAAATATGATTGATTACTTTTATTTTTATATTTCAAATTACTATCCTCTTAATGTGTGAATTACCTTTATTATCCTTTTCACTATGATATAAATATATTATGTTTATTGCTTTCCTAATTTAGTGAGATTAAATTGGATTATTTTCCTAATTTAGTGGGATTGGATTTGATTGTTTTCCTAATTCAGTAGGATTTGGTAAATTTAAATATAATTGATTACTTGTATTTTTATATTTCAAATTAAATCGCATCGAAACAATCATAATTCATGATTTTTTGGTAATTTTAATATGATTGATTATGTCATGTTTCTTAAATCGGTTTCAACCTAGATTACGAATGGTCATGAAACATTGAAATCGACATAGTAATTTAACCATGAAACACTGATCATAATAACACCTATTTTGATGGTAATTTAACCATATTTCATGAAATAAGATCAATTAAAAATATAACCTTTTTGGTTAATATATGAGCATTTTAACATGATCAATACATGCAAAAATGTAGTCAACTTATTCTGTTAATTTCATAAAACATGCCACTTTATCATGTCTGGTTGGCCAATACCTATAATCTACAAAGCTAAAATGTGGTCAACTTATCATGTTAATTTCATAGAACATAGTCACTTTATCACCAACACAGAAGCACGTAATACAATTCTTATCCATGAAAACATAAGAAAAAAAAGATGTTAAGAAAAAGACGAAGGTAAATTTGTCGATGCAAAAGGAGATGTTAAGAAAAAGACGGAGGTAAACATAGGACAAGCTACATAATTTTTTTTTGGCATCCTCATTATCTCCCCATCAAAATCGACCTATTAAGCGGCGAGTGACGAGCGGCATGGCGAGTAGCGGCGGTTTGGCGACTGGGTAAGGTGTTTAAACGGGCATCGGGGGTCAAAACAACCGCTAGGTACCAGATCTGAGGATTTTGAGGTCTATCGAGGGCCGCCGATGGCCGAAAAATGTCCGCCAATGGTCTGCGAGGGCTGGGCTTGAGTCGCCGGTCGTTGGCCATGCTTGGTCGGCGATGACTGGGCTTGGGTCGCTAAAATGGCAGAAGGAGGATGGATTGGGATGAAATGTAGTCCCCCTGTAAGTTTTGGGATCAAAACATAACATTGCTAGTCCCCCGTAAATTCAGCCCGTGAATTCTACAATTAATTCAAAAAATTAAGGGCCAAAATCTTCATCCCAAAATCAGCCCATGTTTCCATTTTGCATCCAAAATTATGCAAAAGCAGCCAAACAATTTCATCCCAATCTATCCTCCTTCTGTCATTTCAGTGACCCAAGCCCAATCATCGCCGAAAGCATGGCCAACCATCGGCAACTCAAGCCCAGCCCTCTCAGACCACTGGCGGACATTTTTCGGCCATCGATGACCCTCGATAGACCTCGAAATCCTCAGATCTGGTACCTAGCGGTTGTTTTGACCCCCAACGCCCCTTTAAACACCTTACCCAGTCGCCAAATCGCCGCTTCTCGGCATGCCGCTCGCCACCACCTCTTGTCGCTCGTCACTCGCTACTTAATAGGTCAATTTTGATAGGGAGATAATGAGGATGCCAAAAAAAAAATTATATAGCTTGTCCTATGTTTACTTCCGTCTTTTTCTTAACATCTTCTTTTGCATCAACAAATTTACCTCCGTCTTTTCTTAACATCTTCTTTTTCTTATGTTTTCATGGATAAGAATTGTATCACGTGCTTCTGTGTTGGTGATAAAGTGGCTATATTTTATGAAATTAACATAATAAGTTGACCACATTTTAGCTTTGTGGATTATAGATATTAGCCAACCAGATATGATAAAGTGACCATATTTTATGAAATTAACATGATAAGTTGACCACATTTTTGCATGTATTGATCATGTTAAAATGCTCACATATTAACCAAAAAGGCTATATTTTTAATTGATTTTATTCCATGAAATATGGTTAAATTACCATAAAAATAAGTGTTATTATGATCAATGTTTCATGGTTAAATTATCATGTCGATTTCAACGTTTTATGACCATTCATAATCTAGCTTAAAACCGATTTAATAAACATGACATAATCAATCATATTAAAATTACCAAAATGAATTATGATTGTTTCGATGCAATTTAATTTGAAATATAAAAATAAAAGTAATCAATCATATTTAAATTTACTAAATCCTACTGAATTAGAAAAACAATCCAATCAAATCCTATTAAATTGGAAAAATAATCCAATTCAATCCCACTAAATTAAAAAAGCAATAAACATAATATATTTATTTCATAATGAAAAGGGTAAGAAAGGTAATTCACACACTAAGAGGATGAAAACATAAGAATGAAAAAAAAGCGGGATGAATTCTTACATTGGATAAAGAGGATGGATATTTAAATATTCATCGTCATGGTGTTCTACTTTTACAAAAAGTTCTTTTTTTTCAAACGAAGATAATTTCAAACTCAAATATAAAAAAATGTTGCACCATTAAAAGATTTTAATGAGATCTATCAAACAAGATTCATATTGATAAGAAAATTATTTACGTAAACATATAATTTTTAAACTTAAAATTATCTTCTTTTTTAAAAAGTTTTTTTTTTCAAAATCTGGAACACCCCAATGGGATGAAGATCTTAATAAAGTGGAATGGATAGGAATATAGGATGCGGATCCGTACGTAAATTGCAGGGTTTTACAGAAACTAATTATGCAAGGACTATATAAACTTACGGAAATGATACACCCACCGCGGCTTATCCACCGCACTGTCCACCGCATGCTCGCCGGGTCCACTCCGGCCACCGAACGGCCGATCTGAACCGTCCAATAATTCTAAAAAAAAAAACCGAGTGGGCTTTCGCGAGAATCAATGACATCCAACGTGTGTAAGTGCTCGATCCGAACTTCCA
The DNA here is from genome assembly GCA_019656835.1 of Rhododendron ovatum. Classification (NCBI taxonomy): domain Eukaryota; kingdom Viridiplantae; phylum Streptophyta; class Magnoliopsida; order Ericales; family Ericaceae; genus Rhododendron; species Rhododendron ovatum. The sequence goes on along the minus strand of CM033797.1, from coordinate 25,771,849 downwards.
TTTTTTAATGGCTCGGATCATCTAATTTTTGGAAGTTCGGGATCGAGCGCTAACACAAGTCGGATGCCGTTGATTTTTACAAAGGCCCACTTGGTTTTTTTTTTAAGAATTTTTGGTCGGTTCGGATCGGCCGTCCGGTGGCCGGAGTGGGCCCAGCGAGCGTGCGGTGGGTGGCGCGGTGGATGAGCCGCGGTGGGACACCCCAAAATTTCATAATTTTGCAGTTTTGTAAACTAGTACTATATTTATAATGGAGAAGAAATATAGATTATTGGCCCATTATGGGGTCGTAAATATGCATGGGTAGAAGAATAGGATGTGGTTGGTTTTAATAGAAGTACAGAAGTTCTGCCCTTTGTGTGTGTGTGTGTGTGTGTGTGTGTGTGTGTGTGTGTGAGAGAGAGAGAGAGAGAGGGGTGAGCATTCGGCAAGGTGACAGAGAGAGTGAATTGAAGAGGTATGGGGGTTATTATTACGTATGGGAATGCATGTGTGGTGGATTGCGAGAGCAATGGTTTGATTATTGGATCCGGATCCTTGATTATTGGTGGTTTGAAGGGTGAGTAGATGGGCTAATTAATCGTAGTTAATGGATGGAAGAAAATCTACGTCCATTGCTCAATTTTTATCTCTCTTTCTAATGCTCTCAATATCACCATTCAAAAGGTCTAGTTCTTAAAAAAAAAAATTCAGAAAAGAGTTAAACTTTCACTATAAGAGTTTTTTTTTTTAAAATTTGGAACATTAATTGTCGAGACGGACGGTGAGATGTTGAGTGGTGAGTTTAATTTTGATGCGTGTGAGGAGTAATGGAAACTACAAATCTCTTTTTGTAGTTCTGAGATAGCCCACAAAATTCAGGAAAAATTCAATCAGGGATAGTTTCATGTCATCAAATGAATGAACATCATATTTTTCTTGTATATGGTACTAAACGAATGCGTTTAATCATTCGCGAAAAAAATTACTCTCTAAGTTAACTTCTGGTCAGCAAACTCTGGGATTAGTAAATTAAGGAAACAGCTGAAAAGAGAAGCATTCCTTCAGTGCAGGAGATCCAGCATCTGGTTTAAAATGCAGATTACTAATGTTTGATGAAACCTCTGTTTTGAGTGTCCAAAACATGAGAGAAACAAATTGGTAGAGGGTTTAGGAGTGGAGAGAGATACAGAGATGAGAGTGACAAGCAAAGAGAAAACTTATTGAAAATCGTGCTCTTTGCTCAGAGAGAGAGAGAGAGAGAGAGTGTGTGTGTGTATGTGTGTGTGTGTGTTTTTAACCCATAACCGAACACTGTCTTCAAGTTTGACAGTAAAGATGGTGAGTAACAAGGTTTCTCCTCTTCATATATTTTTCCCTATCTCAACCACATGAACAAAAATAGAGAGGCCACACATGATTAATTTGAATTGCATTGGTTAAATAATTCCAAAAATATGCCAACTTATTAATCAGAGCCCCGTGGGAGAAGCTTTGCAGAGGTAGTAGTACCAAAACGTCGGACCGCAGCAGGAATGACCCTAGATGGTGATAAAACCTCTGCAATGGATACATTGTATAAATCAGCTCCTAAGCGACTCTGTAGCCATCCCCTTCCTCCCGAGAACCCACCGGCCACAACCCAACAGTTCTTAAAGCCAAGACTCGTAAGTGTTCTTGCAACAATTTTGGCCGAATCAGACAACCTGGAATTTCCAAAACAAAAGAAAACCGTAAAGCTCTCTGCACCTAATAAGTATGAATGAAACAAAAAAGGGAGGTGGCGATAGGGAAAGAACTCACGAGTCCATGATCACGATGTTGGACCCTTTGGATATTTTCTTCAGATATGAAATCTTCAAAGCCGCTATTTCAGCTTCTACTTTCTTTGCATTTCGGACGAGGCCTTTTAGCTTGCTTGGTAATTCTTCCAAACTGAACCATTAGAGGCAATGAGAATGATAAGTGGCCAAGCAGAGAGTATGGATTATGAATGCAACGGAAAAGGCCCAGATGGACAAGGACACGCTATTCGGGCACCAGGTTTCTGTGATCATATACTCAAGTCGATTTCTACTTGTTTGACGAGTAAGATTTTTGCTACCCATCCTCAATTATTTTTTATAACCAAGTTTCACTCTTGTGGATTCAAGAATCTGCAAGCTTTCAGCGATCATAAACTCAAGCGGATTTCTACTTGTTTGAAGACCTGGGTTTTGCTACCCATTCACTATTTTCTTGAATGACCAACTTGTAGTGGCCAAAATAGTTAAAGTCCTTCTGCCGAGCCATTGGGCCTTCCAGGGCTCATAGGCTTTGACATCAGGGGAATCCGACAGCTCTGGCGAGCTGAACCTTGCTGAATGGTCACGCTTCATTAACAAGGGGAGTTGCCCTTAAGATAAGCCAGGGGGTCTTTGCCGAACAACGGGCACCAAGGTGATTACCTTTGGGTGAGCCGTCTGGTTCGGCAGGGTCCTCTCCACCTGATTCATGTTCGTATGACACACTCACATGCGCTCAATCGTCTTATCCGATGTGTCATATAGGACGTCAGCCCTAACAGATGGGGCATGTGCTGATCATACCCTCATGATGACAGCTCATACACATGCTTTGGTAACCACCTCATCCACCACGTCAGGTGTGACTTGACATCAGCCGGAGTGGTTACCTAGCGTGCGAGGCACGCACATGTACTTGGAGAGCAAGTCAGGGACTTCTATATAAAGGCAAGGATGAAACCCTAGAGAGTTACACTCTCTTTTTTGCCCTAAACCCTAGTCCTTACATCCCTCTCCTACATTTTCTAACTTGATCGTCGGAGGGTCATTCCGGTGATCGACCAGATTGGCCTTTAGTCATGCGTTATCTATGTAGGTCAGGCGAGAGGCTAGGCGAACGCAATTGCTGAACCAGAGGCTCAGGTGAGGTTACCCAATCTTGATCGACAACCTCACATAACTTTGTCAAGCCCGGCACTCGAAGAAAAAGCTTTTTAATATAAGGGGGGAAAAACCCCGAACTTCGTTGCATTCCTATTTCACATGTACCAGTAACTTATTCGTTCTTCTTACAACTACGGAACCTATTACGTTCCCAATGTCCAAAGGAAAAGGAAGGAAAAGCATATGAGCTTTCTTTCCAAGTCTTTTTTACAAAAACAAAATACGCACACATGAATGTATGCATTACATTGTTTTGTTGTGAACCAAAAAGAGAAGAAAAAGTTATGCTGGGGCAGCAAAAGTACTTACGGGATTGCAATCACTCTATTTTTAGCGCTAGATGGCAGACGGGGAATACCGGCCTTGTTCTTGTCCTTCTCTGATCTAATATCAATCATCAGATAATTCCTTGAAGAGATGCGATCAAGGGATTGAGCAGGAGAGAGCTCACCTAGAGATAAAATTAAACTAATTGAGGAACTTTCAACTCAGGAATATGTAGGCAAACAATAAGTCTGTGTTATCTTGAAAATTACAAGGATAAAAGAAGAATGCTAGACTGCATTGATATTGTTAGATTCCATAAGTAAGTTTATTAAACCAACAACCCGAATAAGTTTTAACCAAAAGTACTTAATGGACAATATCTTCAGCAATATTAATATGCATCTGCATTTATTATTAAACATTTTTGAAGAAGCAACTTGACATTATGCCACGATAACAACAAAAGCTTTTGACTACATAAAGTCACCATGTTGTCAGAACTTCTAATTCTATACATATTCACACTGTGATTGAATAACTAAATCACAGTCTTTCAAGAAATCAGAATTTTGCCGAAAATTCCAGCAAGGCAAACAAACAAGCTCTTTCCTGTGTCTTGCATTCTCTAGCGTAAGGTAATTGTTCTTATCTATTTCTATCATATTATTACCAATATTTATGCCAAGTGTTATCATCATGTTGTTTCAGTCTTCCAAATGCTCCAGTAGAAAACCATGACCATGTGCTGTTCCCAACAGCAGGGTGGAGGCGAAACTAACCTCTGGTCATATTTGCACAACATGACCCATAAAATAGGTCCCCATCATCATGCTGCACATCCCAGGCTACAATTGTGCTAAGCACACGGTGATACCTTTCTTTCCTTCTTCTGAGTTGCTCTACTAAAGTAATTGGTCTGGTGATATAATGATATTCATTTAATTGTTAGTCTATTTACACTTCAATTTAAAGAGATAAAGTCACCTTTGTACCCACGAAGGCTGAAAGAAACCACAGACCAAATAGGAGGGAACAGAAGGTACACAAGGAATAAAGCTCCACCAGCCCCTACTATTGTAACAGGATCTGTTGATGAGATGGCTTCAACTGTTGACGAGGCTATAGGCTTGGCGGCTTCAATCACCGTGGTGGTCTGTTGAGCAGCATCTGCTACTGTCTGCAGTTGAGATCAATCAATATCAAGACAATGGCCAAGAACTAGAACTTTTAGCTGAGAGGCAAGGGACCTCAAAGACAAAATACAAAGATTAAACTAACTGCTTAATAGGGATACTAACTTTTTGGGTATCTTGTTAAATATCATTCAAAAATCAAGTGAATCAGTTCACTTACGAAGAAACCAGTTTACTGATCAAGAGAAAGCCAATACCCAGAATGCAGTTGGATTGATTCTCAAAGCTCATCTGTATGCTTCTCAAAGCACAAGAAATGAAGTACATCCTCCAACTATGTAACGGGATGATGAAATTTCAATTAATTCGCTACTGTAAAGCATGCTCATAAACTTAAGGGCAGCCCAATACAAGAAGCCATTGGCGAATTTCAACTGGGCCCAGTAGAGGCACGA
>CM033797.1:25731365-25766967 GCA_019656835.1 Rhododendron ovatum | reverse complement strand
CTCCCCCCCCCCCCCTTTTTTTTTTTTTTAAACGTAATTTAGTGAGGTTTTTTTGGGCAATTTTAGTACATTTTCTGGGGTCAGAGTATCAATTTATTGTAGTAGTTGTTGAGTATAATCGGATGAGGAATGGAAATTAAATTGGGTCAATTCAATCTATATGTTGTGTGGTTACAATTCTTTTTCTTTTGAATCCGTAAAAGGTTGACATTTTCAAAATTGTACAATTGTGTTCGGAGCCGTTCAAGGCATGTTGATATATGTGCATCGAGCGGTTCGCACACAACATTGTCCGGAGTTGTGTTTGTAAAGTTTTTTCCCTTGCTAATTTTGGTTCGAACACAGCATTGTCCAGAGTTGTGTTTTGAGTTGTGTGTTTGTAAAGTGTTGTCCCCTTAATTGCTGATGACCCCAACACTTATATGCTCCACTGAACTGAAATATGAGGTCTCAACCAATTTGAAATTTCAGAATCATCGTACCATGAGCACTGTTATGGTGGCTGCTGCCCCGTTTAATTTGTTTGACAAGAATTTGAAAGAAAGGGGAGGAGAGAGAGAATTGGCAGGTAAGTTTGTTGGGGAGGAGAGAGAGAGGGGGGAGAGTGAGGGTCGGGAAGGAAATCGGAAAGAGAGAAGGGTAGGGGAGGGGAAGATGGGTGTGGAGAGAAATAGATGGGATGGTAACTAATTGGAAAGCCCTGGTAGAAGAATGGATGAGTTTTTTTAAGTTGGACCCATTTTCAACCCATTTAAACCCATAAAATCAGTGGGTTTATTAAGTTGGCCCAATTAAAACCCATATTTAAATATGGGTGGGTTTGGGCTAATTATAAATTGATGGGTTTGGGTAAAACCATATTACTGGACCCAAATTGCCACCTCTACTTAAAAGTGTACAAATCAAAGCAATGAAGTAGCTACCTGACCCATGTCACCAAGTATAAGATCACCTTCAACTTCACGCTCCAATGCAACATCTAGATTTGAAACTTACATTACTACACAAACTTGGGGAATAAAGAAATGAAAGAAAAATGAGTAAATCCAGAAACTTGAGACTAACTTAAATAAATGAATTCACATACCAAGCATTGACTCTGATATATCTAAACCAATCCATTGGTGTCCATTTTCAGATAATGTCTCTCCACTAAGTCCTGAACCGCAACCTGCAAAACACAAAACATTTATCTGTCTATGTTCTGTTAAGACTTTAGCTAGCTATCACAAGAAAAAGAGCAAGCTTGTGGAGCTTGCTAAAAACCTTGAGAAAGTAGAGGCATATGAAAACTAATAGGACTGAAGTTTAAACACCAAACTAGTTTAAACAAAAAAAAAACTGCATGCAGAATCCCATCCATAATTATACCAAAGGGCATATTTGGTGAAATCCAGATCTTGGTATCATAATAGGAAACTGTAGCATTTCACTTTTCTGTGCAAACTGATTGTCCATGTCATTGCTCATCAAGTCAATATCGTGATTCGTGACATAAAGAGCCAAGCCCAATTCAACACCCAAGATGGGTTAGTTCTGCTTTTTTGAACAGAAATATGGGGAAGTTAATGATGCAATTTTAGCGAAATGTCTTGTAAAATAGTGCAATTTTCTTTTCCTTTAACCTCTTTTGCTCTCTTATAGAATCGAATAAAACCTAAAAGGAACAACCCAAATAAGTTCCCAGCAATCCAACAAGTGTCACAAAAATTTAACTAGTAAAAAGTAACTTCCTTGGGTAATCAATTCTGGTAAAGACTCTGACGGACAGAGATGGAACAAACAATTACCAATGTCAAGAAGTAATCTGGGGACACTATCATCGGGCAAAGCAAGAAGCTCCACAGCTCTCTCCGAAAGTTTTGCCTACCGAAAGAACAAAGCAAAAAACGAAAGAACCGTATGTAAGCATACGCATATGTAAATATAAACATACATACCGGCGTTAGGGTGTGAGTGAGTACCTGAATTCGATGATACGAGAGGAGGAAGTGTATTTGCGAGCTTCTACATCGTTGTAGAAGATCTCCGGAGGCGCTTGTACCTCTGGCCTCGACATCCCCACGATTCCCACGCCAGCTCGAGCGAGAGAAAGATGGCAGAAGGCAAGTTCGGTCGGTGGGAAGAATAGGCGAGGAGAGAAAACCCTAAACCCTTCGAACCCCTGTGACTGTTTTAGAGCTGAATACGCTAGTGAGCAGCTCGGTTGATTTTGCAAAATACTTCCTCCCAAAATTGATGACAATTTAAAAAATTCGTGTCATTTTTTTTTATAATTTTTAATTTATTAATAGTTTTCATGAGTTTAAAAATTTTATATTATATAACTAATCAAAAACTACCAAACAAGATCCATATTGCATATTTTTTGAGATCCATATTGAAAAATATAAGGAATTGAAATTGTCACGAATACCAAAATGACATCCAATTTGAGACTGATGAAGTAGTTCTTTTTTAGAGTTCGTGTTATTTTTCAATCGATTATATCTTTCAATTTATAATATTTTACGTGATTTTGAAAACATTATATCATAGAACTAATCGAGATCTATCAAACAATATCCATATTTGCTATGAAATTCTTTGCGGATGTGGGCACGCGCTCCGAAAATCGCAAGATCTTGGGTTCCCTTTTAAAAACTGGGCGCGACCCTCTTTTGAAAATGCAGGGCGAAACGCCTCGATTCAGAGTCGCCACTCGGGTTTTAGCGGTGAAGTACCCAAGGAACTGAACTCGAAAACGTTTGCCACGTTTGTTTGATTTTGAAAAGGCGTGGACCAGTCTGTCGTCACCTTCGATATATGAGGTTTGGGAGCCAGGTTACGAGAAGGGAAGAGTTTTATGGCACCCCCTCTCGCCCAATCCGGAAATCGGTCTCTACTCGGATATTTTATAAAAACGTTTGCATTTTTCTCTCATTTCATCATTTTTTAGCCAGTTAGGACGGGGGAACATTTAATGGAGATTAAAACTGTAACAACTTGCAGTTTATGTGACAAAACATTTATGAATGATTTGATTGCAATGCTAAATATAGATTGAGAATAAGCACTGAGCAACCCGAACAAACTGCATACGCTGTCACAAAGCGACGTGAGCAGATCCTGCCAGCATGCACTGGCCGAGCCACTGCATGCTGACTTAGACATGCGCACGCCACTCATAACTGGCGTACTCCACTCGTTTACTTACTTAGTCTTTATTTGTAACCCTCTGGGCTCTGGAAGAGACCAGCGCACACCCAGGACAAACCACGCAGTTAATATATTACAGTTTATATAACAACAGGCAGAAGACAGAATACCCCAAAAACAGCGTGGGGACAGGAAATAGGCCAAGACTAAACTAAGATGTAAGGGCCAGCCACTGGAATCAGGTACAAACTGCCGTACGCCACTTTGTTCTTATTCAGTGCTTGACTTTGCATCATCTGGGCTCTGATCATGACCAGAAGATCCCAGAGGCCTTTCTATAACAGATATGAACAAATATGGAATGTTACCACTAAACAGCTCTAAATACAGAAAGCAGTAAGCTGGTTATTAGCATGTGAGGGTGATTGACAGGAATGAAACTAAGAAAAAGACGATCCATGATCCCCACGCAGTATTGCACGTACTACCATAACTGGCGTACAGATGATCTTACTGGCGTGCGCCATGTAGCATCTCACACGATTGTCATATTTTACCAGTTCAAGACCGGACTAATATTGTTTACTAGCCTGGACCCTGCTGGTCTCCCTCAGGAGCTGAAAACAGAAAAGAACGTAAAGGTGATATACCTTTTGTATGGAGGTTTGAAGGGTTTTGGACTCAAAGGTTGAAGATGGTGGCTTGTATGATGACTGGGTTTCAGCAGGATATATGGAAGTGTATGGCCTTCTTTTCTCTTTCAATGGAAGAAAAGAGAAGAAGAGTAAGAAGAGAGGAGAAGGGAACTTCTTTTTTCCTCTTAATGTGGCTAACCCCTTACAAATGAATGCAATGGGGGTATTTATAGAGGAGAGAGACTGAGATCAGTTAAGGTCAAAGGGCTGTTTAGCTGGTGGGAAGAGGAGGGGAGCCTCCCATGCATTAAATGCATGTGACTTGCCTTGATGGGGGTGTAGGAGAGAGAAGGAACGCCCCCGCCGAATGTAATCATCAGGGACACTGTGGCCGACGTCAGGGTGGCACAAAAGTCCCGCCCATGTGGCTGAATAAAGTTAATTTGACTGGGTTTGACTGGCGTGCGCCACTGTTAACTGGCGTGCGCCAGTAAAAGCTGGGCTAATGGCCGATGACTGACACGTGGCAGCTAACTGGTGTACGTCACCAATGTACTGGCGTATGGGAGTTGGGTATTGCTGGGGCCGTTTGGCTCTGATTTGAAGGGTTTGAAATGGGTTTGAAAGGGGTTCGGGACGTTCAAAGTTTCAAACCCATCAATGTCCTTAGACTGTTCTCGACTATAATCATCATTGGGGAGATAAAAATCGACAGATAACATTATCTGGACAGTCCAGAATGGGGTGTCTATAGCGGATTCAAAAATATAATTCATGTTTTAGCCGGTTAGAATTAAACTCGGGATAATTAAATCCGGAAGGAGAGGTACTAACAACCCTTTGTATGGTGAGAAAGGAGAATTATTTCTCTTATATTTTTTGTTACTTTTCTTTCTATTTTTAATCAAAATGTTCAATTCGAATGAATAATTTCTTAAGAAACTATAACCATTTCTTTTTTGTTCTCGTAAAATCATTCCATTCAAAGGAGCTTAACGGGCCAAACTTGAAACTCAAGTTAGTTAACATAATTTGCTTAGGCTCAAATATTTAGACTTCAATTCGAGTTTGAGGACTAGAACTCACATCTCTAGAAATTAGTTTTGCCAAATTTGAAATTGTAGTTTCTTAGAATCAGTGTGGAGTGTGAATCAAGAAATCTAGACAAGCTAAAAAAAAAAGCTAAAAAAAGCTAAAAAAGAATTTTAATTCCGAAAATCTCAAAATTGAGTTTGGTAGCTTATAGAGTTTTTCGGATCAGATTTCTGTACAAATTGAATTTTCAGCTTTTGACGGCAAATACTATCCAGCTTTACTACAGTTTTATCATAATTTCACCGTTATGTTAAATGTTTTCATCTTCTCCTCCTCCTAAAATCTAGAATCATCCAACGGAATCTGAAATTAGAATACACAATTTGTATCTTCATCTATCACAAATATGGCCACAAAATTTAAACACCAACGTACCTAAATAGTAAACACCCACTTGACCCGTACCCAACATATATTCACGGCTTGGAAGGTATTAACAAAAATAGCATAATACATAACAAGTATCCATGAAATTGTTCATGAAAGAGCAATGAATAAATCAAATTTACGTAAATATGTCCTTGTAGGGTCTGTTTATCTATTAGTAGTTGTGCCCACAAATTCTGCAATAAATTTACAAATCAAAAGTCGTGCTATGCCACAATTCCAATGTTAAAAGGGTGTTTCTACTAAGGCCGTAAACGAATCGAATCGAGCCGAACTCTGTTAAGTTTGGCTGGGGTTCGTTAAGGTACTAGTTCGGCTCGAGTTCGATTTGAGCCTGAACAACTTGGCTTGAGTTTGGCTTGTTAAAATTTTTCAAGGATCGGGTTCGGCTCGGTTGGGTTCGTTAAAATACTAGTCTGGCTCGAGTTCGGCTCGGGTTCGATTCGAACCGAACATCTTGGCTTGTTAAACTCAAACGAATCGACCCGAACTCAATCTAAGCTCGAATTGAGCTCGTCAAGACTCGGGTTTGGTTCGACTAGGCTCATTAAACTCAAGCGAACCAAACTCTCTCATTGATCATATATAATTTGGGAGAAAAATAAGTATTGAATTATATATACAGAGTTAGGTTCCGGTGAGAGATCCCTCATTTTATTAAAATGCGGGACTCTCCTTCCCGATTGAATTTCGATGATCCGAGCCGCTCAAAGTGATCAGAACGTGATTTTAAGGGTCCTCGTGAGAAATCAGCAAAAAAAATGATCGGGAAGGGCTTCACCCGAGCAGTTTTCATTGAACGGTTCAAAAAAAATTGCTCGGATGACACCCTTCCCGGTCATTTTTTTCTGATTTCTGGTGGGGACCCTTAAAATTACGTTCTGCACACATTGAACGGTTCGGATTTTTAAAATTTGATCGGGAAATGAAAGTCGCTCATTTTGTTAAAATGAGAGATCCCTCACTTGAAAATTCATCTATATATACAACCTTAAAAAATTTTATATTTATAAATAGACCCCTGTTGAATTAAATTAAATTTAAGTATAGGTTCGCGAGCCTAACCGAGCCGAATACCATTAGGCTCAGGTTCAGCTCATTTACGGAACGAGCCTAGAATTGAGGTTTATGTTCAGTTCGTTTAGTAGACGAATCGAATTCGAACGAGCTCTTGCCGAACCGAGCCTCGAACTGTTTGCGAACGGCTCAATTCATTTACAGTCCTAGTTTCTCTAAAAAAAATACTAAATATTTAATGAATTTTATCATCTCGTTTTAACTAATAAAGAAGTTTTATTATTTTACCATTCCGTTTCTACTAAAAAAAGTTATCAACAAAAACTCTTTTTGTTATAGTAATTCTACTCTCAAATCCATCAGCTTATTCACTATTAAAAATAATTTGATATTTCTCAATAACTTATTTACTACCGAAAACACTTAACAATTTTTTAATCACAAATAAAACCTATAAATTTTTTAAGCACCCCTAATTGGAGATGGGAATTTCACGCCAACTGCAATCAAAAGTCATGATTTTCCAGTTTTCTACGGTAGAGAGAAGGAAAACCAACAACAGGCTGGCTAGGATGCCGAATTGCCGATGCACTACCCTCTCTCTCTCTCTCTCTCTCTCGCATTGGGATTTGGGAGTAACTTTTATTAGATTCCCAGCTATAATATAAAAGTATTAGATTTGGTTTGAACAATACTACATCTGTCCAAAATATTTGTCCGAACAATAAAACGAGAATTTAAAAATAATATATTTCTTTTAAGTTATAAATTAAAAGAACTCATGAAAATTTAGTGAATTATTGAAAAAAATTTAAATTTTTATTGTAAAAATTATATTATTTTTACTTCCTCATTTTGCGGATCGAACAAATATTATTGGACGGAAGAAGTATTTTATTAGTACTAGATTAACATATCAAGTCCTTCTACCACCACTGATGGTGGGCTAACCGTTTCTCCACTGATGACCATATGGGACCCATTCTAGATTTCGCATAGAAAATTTGAGCCATTCAATATTTTTTAAAATAAACTGAGTGGGCTCGTAAAAAATCAGTTCAATCAATATGTGTAGATGCTCAAGATCTTTGAGGTGATTATTTACGGGCACATTCAGGTTTTTTTTTTTTTTAAGTTATTGAACAGCTAAGATTTTTTCATGCAGTACGTTGATTTGATTTTTCACGAATTCACTTAATTCATTTTTTAAAAAAAATTTAAACAGTTGGAATTTTCCGTGCGAGAGGAGAATTGGGCCTCGTGTACCCGTCGAAGGAGAATCGGTAACGCCACCGACGGTGGCCCTTTTGCGTAACATAATAAACATATCGTATAATTGTGGCTAATAGCTAATACAACGTGATGAGGCATGGCCCCGGTTCCACGCAATTCAATAGTCTTTTTTAGGTCCATTGACTGACGTGGGAATTTCCATGATCAGTCTGTGTCAATTTCTTACACAAGTAGAAATTCCAGAGAGAGAGCAGACCACCAGGGGAGGAAGATGGGCTGCTCGTTCTCGGGACTGAACGCGCTCTACGACGCCACCAACAGCGGCAAGGACGTCTGGATCAATGAGAATCGCTACAGAATCATCAGGCAGCTGGGCGAAGGTGGATTCGCCTACGTCTACCTCGTCAAGATGCTCCCCATCGCATCCCCTCATCCCTCTTCTGCTGCTTCCAAGAAATTCAAGGACCCTTCTCACGTCTCAGGTTGCAATCTCTCTCTCTCTCTCTCTCTCTCTCTCTGCATTGCTCTTCTGATCGATTGTGTTCCTAATCTGAATTGGTACATTGATTGTTGGGATCAATGTAAGATTTTGAACCTCCGGCTTTAATTGGGTTCCCACTAGATGGTAGGATTGGGCCAGGACTAGTCGAGGTCTGCGAAAGCTGGCCCGGATAACTGAGTTATAAAGAAAAGATTTTGCACCTCGACTGGTGGTATTACGTGTTTGTTTTGTGGAATTTTGTTCGTGATCCAACAAATGGGTCAAAATGTCTATTTTCTGGGAGGTGGGCCTGGTTCATTTCTCAAGAAATTTAATGGGATCTTTGTGTTTGTTGGAAAAATATGTGCCTTTGAGAATTGGGTTGTTTTGATGCATCTCCTCTCTCTCTGGATTGCTCTTCCGATTGATTGAATTCTAAATCTGAATTGGTAAAATGCCTGGATTTGGGCATGAACAGTGTTGTTCGGTCGGATTTTCAATCTCAATTGGTGGTGTTAATCTTTGTTTGGTGATCACTGTATGCAATGCAATCAAACAAAGAAACGGGAAAAAAAATAAAAAATGATGGGTACCTTTGAAGTTCTGGGAAGTGGGTCTCTGATTCAAGTTGACAGATCTGCAGTGCAGCATTAGTATTGTTTGAACTATGCGATCATTTTGTCAAATGGAAATCTACAATGGTTTCAGCATTTGGTTGATGGAGAAAGAAAAAGATTATCTAACCTTTCTTTTCATATCGATGGATTTGATATGCAGATGATGGAACTTATGCAATGAAGAAAATCCTTATTCAGAACAGCGACCAGTTAGAGGTGGTGAGGGAGGAGATCCGTGTGTCGTCTTTGTTTAGCCATCCCAATCTGCTTCCACTTATTGATCATGCTATAATCTCAATTAAGGTGATCATTGAACTGAACTACTTTTGTATTCATTTTTACAAGTGCTTTGAATCTCTTGGTTTTTGCTCTCGCGATTGTGGAGATTGCTGTTGTCAGTTATTTTCGCCTTCAGATGGCATTGCCCTTCCATTTTCTGAGGAGAGATCGGGGTTTAAATCCCGGTTATGTCTTTTCTGAGCAAAAGGGCAATTTACCGTCAGTCTGGGCACTAGTGATTGCTTTAGGACGAAATGAAACCCAAAACTTTGTCAACACTAACAAGATAAACCAAAGTCCACGTTAGTTTTGTTCTTAATGTCAATGATATTTTTTTTCACCTTTATTTTTCTTGTTAACAAATTACCTAAGTATCAAAAAACTTTTCATTGTATAGCCGGTACAAGAAGGATCTTGGAAGCATGAAGCATACTTGTTGTTTCCAGTTCACTTGGATGGAACGTTACTGGACAATGCCACAGCTATGAAAGCTAAGAAGGAGTTCTTTTCTACCCCAGATGTTCTTCATATATTTCGGCAGGTGAATGAAATCATTGTAGCAATGAAAGCAACATATTATTTTCCTCTTTTGCATATGTTTTTGGAAGCACATAACGTTCTTTCATGTAACTTCTCTGCATCTTATCTGAAGAAGATTCTTTGAACCCTACTGTTTTTTGGAGGAGATGGTTTTGCAGGATTTGACGTTACCATGTAGTGTTGCATTTCTTTCTTAATTTTAAGCGACCAATAGGATGGATTTCCCAGTTGCGCAGTTCCTTTTATAGAAGATTTTTTTCTGCAATATGAACGTACATAGTTCAAATTTAATGTTAGGTATAAACTGCTGCAGTATGTTTTTGCACACCTATGACCTTTTCTAATGACAATTGTTGTGGCTTAAGCCGTTAATGATTGTTAATTTGTTGCTGATTTGTATTTTCAGCTTTGTGCTGGGCTGAAGCATATGCACAGTTTGGATCCTCCGTATGCGCATAATGATGTCAAACCTGGCAATGTCCTTGTCACATATAGAAAAGGTCAACCACCTCTTGCGATATTGATGGATTTTGGAAGTGCTCGTCCCGCGAGAAAGCAAATCCGTTCTCGTTCAGAGGCGTTGCAGTTGCAGGTAATTTCTTAATCTTTTGCTAGATGGTATGTGTAATAAGCTCTTCTTGATGGATGTACTTTTTGCACAACCATTTCTGAAACTATCCTATCCATTGTTTTGGACCTTTGGTTGCAAGTCATTGGCATGTGTAACTGCTTTGTTTTGTCATAGCATGCATAACTGTTACTGCTGCTCAACAACATCTCTTCTTTGTGGGCTGGATTTATGGCTTACTTTAAAATGAGGCAAGCTGGCTCATCGGCACTCTGTATGAACAAGAGAGCATGGGATTGCTCTATTTTTGGTCATTGACTTAACGCCTTGGAAGTTGGGCTTCAGTTTGGGCTGGTCTTTTGTAAGCTAGTAGGTTAATCTTATTGACTATCACGATATGACTTTGATCTTCACAGTTGGTGTCCTGAATCTTGATTTGTATAACGAGATCTTCACAGGTGGTGCTTGGGGATTGGCTGGCAAAACTATAGACAAGTTAATTACAAGCTGTTGGGAATCCAGAATAGTTTTTTCCTTACCCATGTTCAAAATAATTTTAAAATAGTTTCTTATCATAACTAGACTTCCTCAAGCATACTGGAGAGAATAAGGCAACTGATATCAGGTAATTTTACTGGGAGGCCATGAACCCATCATTTTTTTGGATCTACTGGATTCTACATGAGTTATGTACGTTTTTGATTTATGCTATCAGCACTCATACTAAGAGTAAGACGTTGATTTGATAAAATCTTCTTGATGTTTATTATGTAGGAATGGGCATCTGAGCACTGTTCGGCGCCCTTCCGAGCTCCTGAGTTGTGGGATTGTCCAAGCCATGCTGATATTGATGAAAGAACTGATATCTGGTCATTAGGATGCACTTTATTTGGAATAATGTGAGCCTCCAACTTCTTCCTTTTGGAGCAAATTTTTTATTCTAGGTATTAAGAACGATAGATGCAACTTTGATCACTTGTTGCTACAGCTATGACTTTTGTGGTGCATCAGATCACTAAGTGACCATTTAACAGAGCTTAACGTGGAGTTTAACCATGGACTTGATCGATTATTTAGCCTGCACTTTCATGATAGGGATTGAGGTGTAGGCAAGAATCTCATTACTAGGAATCCTATTGCTAGCAATAGGATAACGATCTATGTGCTTTTAATGTAATTCTAGCAACAGATTGACTAGGAATTACCTGGAAAAATGACCAGTTGTGAGTATCTTGGGTCCATCTACCTTTTTTTGATAATGGAGGCATGACACTGCGGGTCGTAGTAGCAGGATGCTCCTATCGGGGAGACGAATCCATCCCTGATTGTCGCCTCTTGCTCCTATAGAGAAAGAAGCACGCTCTCAATTAGGATAGAACCTCTCAAGCATGTGAATCACAAAAGAAACAAAAGAAGAGCTACCAAACAAGATGAACTATGGAATGACAATACAAATTTTTTTATTCATCTATACCATCCAATCATCCAAATTAGTCACTAAATTACTCGCAAATGCAACATCATCACATGTCATTACAATCTATCTACTGTCATCACAAAAAAAAACCCTTTCCTAATCTTTAAATAGAGCCTAGTTGACACCCCTGACATCTTCTGAGAAGGACTACAGAGTGTCCTGAGAGTGTTATAACTTATAGCTGGTTTCGAGCTTTTTTGAGAGTCTCCGAAGTGTCCAAAATGAGAAGTTTCAAAAACAATAGCCCTTTTTATCCGAGTATCAGTCACGAGCCCAGAGAGTATCGATTAGTGCTATCAGGTTCGTGAGGTATCTGTGCTTCATAGGATGCCATCTTGAAGCATAGTCGTGCATCAAATTCTACTATTATGTAATGAGAAGTCCACTGTCCTCTGCCCCATGTCGGCATTGGTCGAGTACTTCCAATTATAGATCAACTCTTATTGCCCCTTTACAAGTTAGGTCTTTCAGCATAAACAAATTTCTTTCATCCAGCGTCAGCGCGAGGTCTTAATATTTCATTATTTTTCGTTCTCGATTCCACTTCCATTAATAGTTGTATCTCACAGGTATGGTGTATCTCCATTTGAGTATGCACTTGAGGAACCCGAAGGAAGCCAACAGTTAGCCATTGCAAATGCACAGATAAAGTGGCCAGCCGGGCCTAATCCTCCGTACCCAGACACTCTTCATAAATTTGTGACATGGTTGCTTCAGCCCAGGCGACAGTTCGGCCTCGCATAGACGATATCATCATTCATGTTGACAAGTTGATCTCCAAGTTCTCTCCCTGAAGATATGCTGACAAAGAAAATTGTTCGGCTACTTCACTCGTGTATGTATGATCGGCATTTCAGCCTATTCGGTAATCAATGTCCTTACCGTGCAATTTTACTGAAACGTGATATAAGATAAGAAACTAGCAATTTGCTGTTATCGTGGCATAGATTTTCGAATTACATTTGGCCACAGTGCAATGGTTTTGAAATTTACTGTATTACTCAATGGCAGCTGTTTAATTTATCACCCCTAATTTGTTTCTGTTCAGATCTTCCATGCTTCCCCAATTATTTGTTTTTCTCTTTTGGATGATGATACCTCAGAACCATATTTTTAGCATGCATATCATGTGTGACCAGCCAATTCACCCCCAGTAACTGCGGTCTACGTCTATATTAAAGTTCCATCATCTAGGGGTTCATGTGTGTGATATTCGATGAAAGGGTTTTCGGGCTAAAGCACAACCAGGTAAACTGTAATTGCCTTGTCTTCTTAGGACTAGCGAGGTTGTCGAAGAGCGGCCTGAGCTTTTTTGTCTTTGTTTTCAATCGTTATTGCAATAATGTCATGAAACCATCTTTTGCATATCGAAATGCTACGGAACCGTGACTTTGTATCCTGCAAGATTCCGCGTGTAATTTATTTGGATCCGGAAGTTGTATATTTTGTTTTTTGAAAATTGGTAAGAATTTCTGCTCCTAAATTTGTTGCCTCACAGGTCTTGCACCCTACATGAAGCTTAAGATGAAACAAATGATCGTTGCGCTCTGATTTTTACTTGACTAAAGGACATCGCAATTATAGTTTGAAACATGTGACAATATACTCATCATCCCACATAAGAGGTAATAACCTTTCCATCAAAAATACAAAAAAAAAAAACTATCGTGAACAAAAACTACTAAAGTACGGCTTTACAATAGACCACGACAAGTTTCGTGTTTTGAAGAAAGAGAAAAGGAGTGAACCCATGCTGTCCAGTCTTGTCCAAGCTCCGAAGTCAAGTGATCGGCGTACGACAAGCTCTGGCGTTGCAGCGGGGATCGGCGTCCGACGAGCTCCGGCAATGCAGCGGTGTCATTGTCATGAACAAAAATTACTAAAGTAAGACTTTACAATAGATCACGACGAGTTTTCATACATTGAAGAAAAAGAAAGGAGTGAACCCATGCTGTCCAATCTCCGAAGTCAAGCGACCGGCATCTGACGAGCTCCGGCGTTGCAGCTGGGTCGAGACTCAGAGAAGCTGCAGTTTAGGGGGTGTTCCACTAACCCTTCTTTTCAAAAAGTTCTTTTTCTTCAATTTTCAAACTCAAATATAATGAAAATGAAAAATAATTTTTTGATTTTTTTTGCATCGTATAAAATCTCAATGAAATCTATCAAACAAGATCCATATTGGTAGAAAAATTATTTACGTAAACACATAATTTTTGAGCTTGAAATTACCTTCCTTTTCTAAAAAGTTCTTTTTTAAAAAACCGGAACACCACCTTAGTCTGCTACTGCGAGGTTCCAGCTTGGGTTATGGAAAGGAACAAAAAAGAATTTATTCTAAAAGCAAGTCAAGTTTTATATAATAAAAAAAAAGGGGGGAAAATTGCAGTGGGGCCTATGCCCCCACTGTTATCTTCATAAATCCACCACAGCACAAGTGGGTGGTGGGATTGGGATTCCACGATTAGTTGAGATGCACATAAGCTGATTTAGAGATATAAAAAAATATCATTTAAGAAAATGTTCAAACCATAAGAAAGGCCATAACTCCACAAGAGGCTGCTACTTGCTGTCCTTTCTAGATCCTGTTGAGTAGCACTTTATATCCTGACCAATACAAAGAGATGACGGTGATTCAAACACCACGTCAACCACCGGGGTGGTAGTCTAGCGGTAAACGGCTCGCTCCCATAGATGAAGTTGCTGGTTTGCAGCGTGCGGACAATACCCCCCTCGTGTCTTGCAATCTGGCTCTGAGCCACAACTACTACTCGGTGAAGTATTAGAAACCCGTAGATGATTAATTCCTCGTGGGGCTTATTGTAGATTCGAATTTGCTATAGTCACATTCAGAAGAGGTTGCTATAGCTGGTCGCGCCCCGCCCTTTCTCCATCTCAAATAAAAACAAAATCTTAACCTGCGTAGGTTTTTTAAGCCCACAAGGTATGGAAATGAGAGAATCAAGGGTTTGAATAAATGCTTTCTAATCCATCTGAAATATGAAATGATACTTGAGCGACATTGCTAGAGTTTGCCTAGCATTCTCATTTTCCTAGCAGACCCTCAATTTTTCTACCACAGGAGAAATACTACTAAGATTTAGGGCCTCGCACTGTCATTCTCATTTTGGTGTTTATCGATATTCATTGAACTTGATTTTTATCATGCTTGAAGAACTCGACGAGCTCTACACAATGAACAGTTTTGATTATTGATGTGGGCCTGAAATAAGCCCACAAAAATTGAAACTGGATCAGAATGGAGGGTAAACACACACCTGAGTCCCCCCATAAGTATATGAATCAGCACAGATCTCTCCCCACTGTGAATACTTGTTTCGGTGTCTCCGGCTGTCGCGTTGTTTTTGGTCTCAATTCACTGGTGATCTGCCCTAGGCCACATAATCATTTCGCTCTCAATCTCCGTTTTGTACTTTCACTTTCAATCTTTGCGTTCACAAATTCTACTAATTTGAGATGTTTTCAAGAGGCACTTTCACGCTCTCTGTTGCCGCTTTTGGTCGCCCGCACCCGAAAAGTATGTCACACAGAATATGTCCAAAAGATAGCCCAAAAGTCCCACCCTTTTACCTTCATGAGGGGATAAGTGATAAGTCGCGGAGCATGTGGGACCTCTGGTCCACTTTTCCTTGGGGTCCAACCATGAATCCATGAGCGGCTGGAAATGAAAAATGGCGAAGTCGTCCCGTAACACTGAATAATACTCCACTGCAAAGGTTAAAGTACACAGAAACCCCCTCAATTATGCCTTTTTTTACGAAGACCCCCTAATGTTTTAAATCATCCATACGTATCCCCTCAACTATATGAAATTAATCAATCGGCACTCTTCTGTACAATTTTTAGGGGGGTCAGTGTGGACGATTTTTAAGGAGTAGAATCGTCATTTTCCGCATGTACAGAGTTAGCCAATTTTTTATTTCATATAATTGAGGGAGTTTATATGGTTGATTTTAAACACATTAGAGGGTCTTCACGTGTACTTTCACCATATATAAACGAAAAAAGATGATAAAAGAGAGAAGGTGATCCCCCTTACAACCCCACGGGAGATCACAGCTCATCACATGATCAAATACCACCCTCTCAACTACTAAGCTTTACACTTTTTAACCTTTTTGGATTCTCCCTTCCTTCCTTGTCTACTTGTTATATACCCACAGCCGCACTCTACTCCTTGACACACTCTACTGAAACGAATTGATCAGAAACAAAGTTTCAGCAATAGTAGACATTCACATGGAAAGAAAAGTACCTTCCAAAACAATGATGCTGGCAGCTGTGAGTTCAACCGGCAGGGAAGCCTGTCCCGCGATTGGTTTCAGTCCCATGAAGCCATGTCACGAACGTGGCGATCACAAGGCTGACAAGGAGTTAGCTGACGAATATAAAGATGAAATAGATTCCTGGTTGTGTCGCTTGACCCCGATAGCGACGGTGATCAGCAGAATATTAATGGGTACTCTTGTGGGGAGGTTGATTGTTGTTTAGACCTTAAAGGGTATAATTCATGTTTCGAAAATGATCAGTGCCAAGTTTGCTACAATCCCCAGCAGTGTCAGTACGGCATTTACCAGGGGAATATTACTACAAGTGAAAGGCTTGTGACCTTCCCATTAGTGGGAGCCTCGGAACAACCACCAGAACAACAATACCGGAAGGACTTTAACTTGGGAATGGAATACGAGATGGCGAAAGCTCGGTTCGTTCACAACCCTTTGAGGAGTCAGAGTGTAAGATCATGACTTTTTCATTTCCTTTCCCTTAACTTTATGGTTAGGCACTATCGATCCTATACTCTTTTGAGCTGGCACTTGATGGAATTCTTAGATTGTTCTCGACTCTCAAACATCTGTTTTCTAAACTGGAAGCCTAGACTAGCTTACCAGAATCAGTTTCTAAAACCATCCACTAAGAATGTTATCAGAAAGTTTTTAGCGAAACTGCTTCCGAAAACAGCAACTGAGGGGGCGTTTGGTAACCTTTTTGTTTTTTGTTTTTTATTTTTTTATTTTTACTTTTTTGAAAACTAATGAAGAAAACTTATT
Source organism: Rhododendron ovatum (assembly GCA_019656835.1). Lineage (NCBI taxonomy): Eukaryota > Viridiplantae > Streptophyta > Magnoliopsida > Ericales > Ericaceae > Rhododendron > Rhododendron ovatum. Next base: position 25,750,434 of record CM033797.1, on the reverse strand, counting down.
TGGTAACAAGTTTCTATTTTTTTTGTTTTTCATAAACTTTTTTAGAGTTTTTGTAAACTATAGAAATTACAAAAAGGTGTTTTCTCAAGTTTCTTTTTTTTAGAAACACAAATATACATTACCAAACATGGTTCTTGTTTTTATTTTTATGAAAATATAAACATGTTTTTACTTCTAGTTTCTTAAAAACAAAAAACTAAAAGGTTACCAAACGCACCCGTTGGCTCTTCTTCTATCCTTCTGCTAAAAGATAGCTTTAATCTTCCTACCGGTATATCTTTAGCTCTTTACAGGTCCTACAAAATGCACAGTTTAGATTACTCAAAAAAATGTGCAAAGAGGGCTCACAGGGGTGCTGGCGAAACCCCCCCCGCGAAAACCCCCCTCTATCTGGCTCATCCAGACAGAATTTAATGTCTTATATCTTGTGAATATTTGTGAACTGGGTCCCGAAAGGCGCTTTGTTTTATTTCTTTTAGCTTTTCATTCTTTCCTGGCATAAAGTAGGAGCACTTTCATCGTTTTATATGAGTTTTAAAATTTTTTTTTTTATGTTTTTATATTTTTCCAATTCCTCTTATCGAGATGAAAATATGATGTAAAATTTATTAATTGAAAAGAATAAAAAAGACCATGCAAAAAAGGTCCCTAAAAAGTTTGTCCAAACTCACCCCAAGAATTCTATATCAAAGGCCTGGCCTGGTGGGAAAATTTTTGTGCCGGGTGGGTATCACGTGGTGCCCACTCGGCGCATCCGAGCTGTCCATTGCGTTTGGACGGCTCGAATTCGGAGAGAGAAAGTGTTGGGGTGAGAAGAGAGAAGGTTTCAATCCGGTCCAAAAATATTGGACGGCCCCAGATGTGCCGAGCGGATGCCGGGTAGATATACTTTTGGACGATCCAAATGTGTTAAACGGATACCACGTGGAATATACCCACCTGACACCGAAAAAATTCTCCGCCTGGTGGGTTAAAAAAGCCTGGGGCTCTGCACGGATTCCTGTCCATAATTCAATAGATCTTCCTTTTGCAGCATCACTTGATTCCGGGGAGATTCAAAATATTTGCGGAAGATTCTTCTATGCACGACCAGACCTAGATTTTAAACAGCAGTATCAATAGATAGTTAGCGAAAACGGTAACGATGCGTAATGTGATCCGGGTGTAGCAGTCTTGAATTTTCAAAGATCATTTTCTATCAATGAAATAATTTCTGGAGTGCCTAAATCGGTCGAGTAGCTTCCACATTGACCTTAAACTAGTGCGTGAATAGGACAAGAACCCATATATAGCGGGAATTGGCCGATACACATAGATCGTCTTTTAATCTTACTAGTACACCGGGTTTAAGAATATCGGAAGACCAAAAAGATGCATATGTAGCAAATTAACGATACGCTACGTAATGGCTAGCAATGTAAAAGAACCGTGAGATCGAATGGACCATCAAAACTAAAACAAACCAATCAATATTGGTCGTTTTTTCGATTAGCTTCAATCTATTCAGTTTTGAAATTGTAAAAAAGATTATTTTCGGTTCGGTTTCGGTTTAACAATTTGTAAAGCAAAACTGAACCGACCGATTTACTTATTTACTTTATGGAATATTGTACATGTACTTTACTCTCTCTCATTATCTCATCTTCCCTTTGCATTCCTCCTACAATAGAATTTCTTTAAATTGCAATTGGACTCATTAAAGTTTCTTTTCAGACCATATAAAATTACAGATTTTGCTTTAAATTATTTATCAACTTTGAGGTCCAAACCGATCACACCGATCTGAACCAAACCGCTTCATGCAAAATGGTTTGGTTTGGTTTGGTTTGGTTCAATATAAGTATTAGAATTGTCGGTGAGTTCTCGGTTGATGAAAATACAAAACTGATACATGCGGTTCGGTGCAAAATTGTCTTCAAAAACTGACCTTACCAAACCGCTCACACCCCTAGTAATGGCCTCTATTTAAATCCTTGCATGACATGAAACTTCAAGGTTGACAGTTAGATTAACAGTGCTTCCACATAGAATTCTTCTGCTGCTGTTGTTCTAAATCCACTAACTATTCCAGATTTCATGAACCCCTCTCTCTCTCTCTCTCTCTCTCTCCATATCTTAGGTGTCTGTACCTTTTTTGGATGCTGGCATCACACCGGAGGCAACAATGCGCAACATATCAGACTCATATGGTAGAAATCCACAAGGGCAGTTTGGCACACAGTATTCAAGCACAGCGCTTCCAGTGCCACCCAAGTTCACTCATATCATGAATAGGGAAGCAAAAGTTCAAAGATACAGAGAGAAAAGGAAGAAAAGGAAGTTTGAGAAGACAATAAGGTATGCCTCAAGGCAGGCCTACGCAGAGACTCGTCCCAGAGTCAGGGGAAAGTTTGCAAGGGAAGCTGAGAAGGAGGAGAGTGAACGCGATCAGATGTTCTCAATGGATACGTATCCCCATGGAATTGGCCCCCCATTCTAAATACCCGTAAGAGCAAGTCCACCCGTAGGCTATTTGGGTTATCAAAGTCAAAACTTGACAAAGTATATGGCAGAGTGGTGCTCCACCCAGAAGCCGATGTTTTATTCTGATCAAACCCATAAGCCAAAGTTGATGCTGAAAAAATGACAAATTCATCTTTGGTACGTGCCAAATTTGTGAAATTATCTAGGTGAGTAGACCTTCATCAAAAAATAAAATGGCTTTAATTCAATAGTCCAAATTTGAGATTGTGGTAAAATGATACCAAATCAGTACAGTAACATTGCTATTTGTTGACTTTTTGACACAAGCAAGCCATAAAATGACTGGATCAAATCTATTGTTGGCACTAACGGATGGACTTGCTCTTAGAGAAGGAGATATATGGGAAGGGATAAAAATAAGTAGGTAAGGGTACTGTTGTAGTTTACCTTACCTTTTTTTCCCCTACAAAATGGATATGTGGATATTCTAGTGCTCATATTCGTCAGGGAACATTATGCAGCTTATGCTCAGCATCACATAGTTATCTGCAAAGGACCCGCCGCTCCTATGTCTGGATCAAATCTAGAGTCCCACTTACTAAAGAGTATGTTTATTCCCACACCAAACGGCTATGGATACATGAATCAAAGCGAACGAAAAATGTGTAGTAATCACCTATCGAAACAACGACTTGTTGATACTGTTGTAGTTTCGTAAAAGCAATTGCAGTGATGAGAATAACTTCTGCTCCTCACATTCTTTCAACCTCATTAGTCTAAGTTACTGCTGGTGGGTGGTGGTGGAGCCATGATTTGAACGTGGAGCCTGGAGGTGGCACCTAAAAAGATTAATATACTTCCTCCGTCTTAAAAAGAATGTCCGATTGGCAAACCAAAAATGTATATTCTGAAAGGTTTTTTCCACGTAAACCAAAAAGTTGTGGGTTTTCTAAAAGCTTAGGAACAAATCGTCTCACCATTTCTTAAGGTCCTCCTAAAAATAGTGGATAACTTCAAGATATGCCCAAATGGGACACACTAGGTTAGAACAACTGACGCAAATAACAAAAGCCAGTACTTGCTAATCAAGCCAAATTAAAGCAATTTTAAAAATACCAGAAATGAAAAGACTCAAATTCGGAAACTAGAATCGGAAACATAGTTATTGGTAAAAACCTAGCAAAAAACAGTAGAGCAGCCTAATTATTTTTTCAAACTGGAAAGATCACAGATTTGAAGGCCCGAAAGATGGTGAACGTCAGAAAAAGGCCTTGGTTATGCAAAGCAGTTAGTCTAGGCCTCATGAGTCAATCTGCCAACGTCGAGCCACAACTCGATTAATACTTCGCAACTTGATCAAGACTTTTTTGATAACTCAAGTCTCAGGTGTCTGGGCCGATCCAAGTACCAGCAAACAATTAAGTCTGCACCAACCCCCCTATCTCACCATTTCTTGAGGTCCTTGTAATAATGCTACTGTAAACGAAGGGAAGCCAAAAGTAGAGAGGGGAAAGAGGGCTTGTATGAATTGTAGATTGGAGTATAGGGAATGCCAAATAAGATGAGTGGTGGGTAGAGGAGTTAAGCAATAGAAAAGAAGTGATTGGCTAGGGTTTGAAGGAGGTAATTTGGATTCCCCAATCCTAATAGGAGTATTTGGTTTGTTGTGCTTTTCATCTTTTTTGTTGCGCCACCGGGTCATTTCTTTTACTCCCTTTACTCTTTAAGTATCCAATTCTGCAACGCCATTGGTTGCTTTCCACGGCTTCCCCACTTCCTATAACATCAAAGACAAAGATGTGCATATCAACTAAAGTGCCACCTGGTCTCTTTTACTCCTTTTAGGTATCCAATTCTGCAACGCCATTGGTTGCTTTCCGCGGCTTCCCCACTTCCTATAAACATCAAAGACAAAGATGTGCATATCAACTAAGTGCGCGCGTGTGCGTGTGCACGCGCGCGCACACAGGAATTTTAGGCTCAGTCATCAAAATAGTATATACTTGTCTGCACTTTTCTCTTTTTCGGGTGTCCTACCGCTACCTGGTCATTGCATCCACTATATCCAATTCTGCAATGACATCAGTTATTCTCCACCTATGTTACATGGATATTGCGAAATGTATAAAATAAACAGTGTCAGACACTAGACACTTGAATAAGGGTATGGATCTGTGTCCGACACATTTAGTCGGACATACACTTACGAAGCAAATTTCGCAATTCCAGTTTATCAGGAACTACACTTAGGAAGCAAATTTCTCCAAAGCTATTCATGCGCCCTCCCTGAAGTACAACCCATTCTGCATGGGGAGATACAAACATATATACTCTGGAATTAGAATGCAAAGTAAGATAGATGAATGCAAATGGAACTAATCCCAATAAAGAGACTTGAACCCAAGATCTATCAAAAACTAAAGCTCAGAGCCTCACATAACGAGTTAAATCAATACTTATTCCAAAAAGCTAGTTAAGCTGTAAGGAAATGCGTTTAGCGATATACATCAAGCTATCCAAAAGCTTTCATCCGTAGTACTTTAGTTCAACATATGGCTGAAATTTATGGAAACCTCCCATGTACCTTTATGTCAGTGGTGTGCTTTCAGAAAGACAATTGCACTTTTCACTTTTCCACCGGGAAAAATGAGCACAAAGTTGAAACCAAGCTCAACCACATGAAGGAGTGAAGTACAACATGATGAATCTAAAGTTTTGTGGTACCTTCTTATCTAACATGAAAAGTATTCGAGCTCCATTGGACCTTGTGGCTTTGGCTATTTGTGGCAGATTCTTTTGCCCTATCTTGCACTTTCCACCTAGGGAGGGTATCCATTTGAGAACTGTGATTGGTTACTCTCAGTTGCTTTCCTCCATTTGCTGATGTGTTCAACCTCACATTCTTGTTTCAATCGGCCACTATAACCACTCATGCCACCAAGATAGCAACATAATATACCTGTTGTGGGATGTGAAATTATGATTTTGATAATTAAGACCATTGAGCCAGCTAATTAAGACAAAAATGACAAAGCAACTAAATGCACAAGACACATGGTGGCTTATAGTAAACGACTGATCTAAACAGTTCGGCAGCTAGAGTGTCCGAATACATGGGTTCTGGGCACATAGCGCGCCCATGTAGGACTACGCTTGGCATAAGGGATGTTTGAAGAAAATGAGCGATCGGCACAAAGTGTGACCGACGATGGGTAAAACGATAGAGCCCTTGGCGGAGAAGGAACTTGACTTTTGGGCAAGAAAGCAGAGTATAAGTGATACTATATCTGCTTTATCGCAGACCAAAACTTGAGACCGAAACAGCGAAACTTGAGTATAAAAAAATTACACACAAAGATCTCCAAAAGATAGTAATGATGACCCATAACCATGGTCGCCCTTTTCTTAGTTTTTTTTAGCTCGGCTGGGTCTTGCTCAATTGAAGCTCATTGCTCGGATCGCTAACTTAGACATCAGAGGGCATTTCGGCCAACCCCCAGCTACGGGCTTGCATTTGAATGGTTTTTACTTTCACAGCAAAAAAGCTTGACTTGGAAAGGAAGGTTGACCAGTTACTAAAGTGTAGTCTCATCAATAATCTCGCATTTAGGAGAGGCATAAAATCCATTCCCCTACCCTCACTCATATTAAAAAATAATGATAACTCTTAATGGCATGATCATCATCAAGAGTTCCTGACCACACGATCTACCGTTATTGATGCCATAGATTCACAATATCCAAGTGGCACAAGAAGCCAAGGGGTTTCTTGCTCTTGTAGGACATAGTAGGAAGGCTAGAGAAGCCTTAAGGCCGTGTTTTGAGTTATGTTAGCTAGAACGGGGATTGTATCGGTAAGAGAAAATGGAATAAAAGTGTGGTGAGTTATGAACCACTGAAACACCTAGGTATTTCCAAAACACATCGGGGACATGCAACACACTAGGAACACACCAAGACACACATGGGTCACCACGTGGCATGTTCGTTAAATTTTAACATTTTGTTTTATAGAAGCTTTACATAAACAAAAAGTTTGTCCAATTCTCTTTTTTAAAAGTTTGTTCGTACCACAACTTGTGCAATGTAATGACTCTAAACCGAACAAATTAAGAATACAAATGGAGTAAGGACATAGAAACTTCCATAAACCCGAAACTTAGAAGCAGAAAAGTAAGAACAACAAAACTAGTTAAGAATGCAAATTATAGGGGCTTGAACGGAGTCTTTGGCCTTGTTTCATGTGTGTTATAGTTTGAAAGGGGGTGGCGTCACATTATCCCAACTAACATATATCTTTGTTGCCAAAAAATAACTTTTGTAAACAGATTTAGTCGGTGATGGGAAGTGATATTTGGCAACCAACATTTCAATAAATATGCTTGATTATAATAAAACGGTAGCAGGTCTTTATCGTGAATAAGTTCTACGTATCGAAATTTACCTGCCGTGACATCCTCATCTGTTAAAGAACCTTTCTTACAGTCATAACTCAAACAACCTTTGACTACCAAAAGAAAGACCCCTTGTTTCCAGAATGCACTTGAAGGCTCTTGATAGTCATGCGACTTAGCCAAACTATGTGCTGCTTTTACAACTTGCTTAGGAACTTTCAAAAGTGCAATAATCGGAAATCAAGAGCTAAACCTGTAACATCTAACAAAGTAGGCTTAACAGAAGCATCCAGACACTGACACCCTGCCAGGCCATGCACCATATTAAACAATCTGTGAGAATTTCCCCCCATCTTTTTAGCCCATTGCAAAGCCCTTAAGATCGTCATTGCTTCGACCATAGTAGCTAAAGAAGCAAAGCCAACAGAGACACCTTTATCCCGAATGAAGCCATTTTGAGAGAGTGCCCGCCAAGCAGCTGCCCCTATCCAAGTATTTGCACACCAAGCCCCATCCACCGCAATCCTAGGAGTTACAGCACTCACTCCTCCCCCTATATTTGAGAACACAGCTCGGTTACACTTCGCAAAAACATGGAAAGCCCTTAGGAATCCTGCTGAGCCTCCTTTAGCAGCCCCAAAGCTGACGAATCTCCTGCAAACTCTCTTGGAGGGAACGATGAATCCCTAGAAATGAAAGTCTATTTCGCTTTTGCACCAAATAACCCACAAAATGCCCGTAGCCTCCCAAATAGTTCAAATATCCAAATCTTCTTTAATACAGTAAGAAAACCAATCAGAAAAAGACATAGGACTTCCAATCGAGAAATCCAACCCAGATTTGAGTCTCTCCACAGTCTCAGAGCCACCTTGCAATAAAAAAACATATACTCTATAGTTTCTGAAGCAGTCCTGCGCTCCGGGCAGCTAGAATCAACTTGTAAACTCCTTCGAACAATAATATCTTTGACAGGCAAAATATGGTGAAGCACCTTCCATAAAAAACAGAGCAAACTTTGACAGGAGATTAAGCCCCCAAACTTTCTTTGATAGTCCAAAACCATCCCCACCTGAAACGACAACCCACGAGCCATGACAGCTAAAAAGTGTGTCGATTTAACCTAGAAATCCCCATCATTAGAAACAGTCCAATACATAACATTATCAAACTTCACCGTTGCCACATGAATAGCTAAAATTTGAGAAACCACCTCCGGCGGAAACAAAACCTCAATCAAAGGTTTGTGCCACCTCAACTACTCCCAACAATAAGCTCTCTCACCTGGAAGTCGTTAATCCCACTTGGAGCCACAATCAAATAAGGATTAGATGAACAAGGAATCCACTTATGCCCAAAAACAATAATCTTGCAGCCATCTCTTACCCTCCATCCAACACCCCTAAGAAGCAGATCATGACCCCAAAGGATACTCTTCCAGTCCCAAGAGCAACCAGAGGAAGCTCCGAACTACATAAATTCCTGCCTCCAACAATATCCACCAAATAAAGCTTTCGCGATTAAAGCCTCTGGGTTACCAGTTACCACTTATTAAGCAACCTCCAATCTAGTTTGGCCAGCAAAGCCCGGTTAAAACAACTCATCTCTTAGCGCAAGACCACCTAATCCCTTGGCTTACACAAATCCTTCCATTTCTTCCAGCAAACACCGTTGCCTTCACTCTTACCCCAGAAGAACCTTACGAAAATACTTTGAACCTCTCGCACAAAATACTTCGGAACCCCAAAGACTGAGAACAATAAGTGGGAATGCCTGAAAGAGATTGACTGAAATCAAATCTCCCTAGAAACGATAAAAAAGATAACTTCCAACTAGCCAAACAGCTTCTAAGTCGATCAAGAATACGATGGAATAAAACACCTTTCCAACATGAGAAATTCAAAGTGGAACCAAGATCTACCCTAGGCTTGGACACAATTCTAATCCCGAAAACCCAATAGAGCTTTATGATCCTCCCTCATGCTCTTACAAACATCTCCGATTCACCGCACATTGACTCTTTTCCAGACAGTGGACTGATAGCTCATTTTCATAATGCTTTGCGTAAAGAAAGACCAATGAAATAATACCCTTTTCCTGGACTCATTCATTTCACAGCTCCATGCTCTCATCAGGCAACATCCAACTGAGAAATCACAAAAATCCATTATAACTAGCAAAAAAACTGACATAGCACACAAGAAAATGAAACAAAACAAAATATATGCATAGCACTTTCAGGATTAGCAAGCATGAAAAATGTGACATCAAAGGATTCAGTTACTTCTTTGGGAGATAATTTATACCTGGATACAATCAATCAATGATTTCTGCAACAATTACCTCATAAATGCATTAAAAACAATCACAGAATAAGGGTTTAACAGGAGGGAAAACCTAAGTATAAGGATTATTGGGAAGGGGTTGAGGAAGATTCCAGCGCTATTGATCCGGTTAACATTGCTCACACAATGGGCACATGAAACAACTGATCAGCAATCTTTAGAAAATACTCTAGTTTTCTCCGATTAACCACCTTTAAACTAAATTTATTGACAGTTGGGGGAATAGTAAAAGGATAAGCAGGAGTTGACATTGGATTATGCAACAAAGACTCTAACCAAATACATCATCCTACAAAGACCAGATAAGGGGACCACAGTTGCACTCGTACGAACATGTGAATCAGTAATAAACCTCTAGCATACTAATTGATTATAGCACAAGGAAATGTAGTTGCCCATCGTTTATCTAGAACACCAGGGGACTTGTCTTTCAATTTCTCCTGAAAAATAAAAAAGAATAGGGTTTTCTTTGGTGGCAGCGGATAATTCTATTTTAACTAATATTCTTAATTAGTGCTTTGCAATAAGTAAATGATAAGTAAATATCATTCCAAAGCATATTCATAGTATAATTACTGCTGAAGAAAGTGCACATCATATCAACCGTACAAAGCTTAAACCGGGTCAGATAATTCTAAAGTATAATTATCAAAGTACAGCAACTTTGGACTTTGCCATTAAAATTGAAGTCAGTAACATTATATTGGCTCAAATGAAGTAAAGAAACATGATCATAGTCAATCTCAAGGGGTTGGCCGGGTGGTTAAGGCCTGAGACTTAGGTTTGCTCCCTCCTAAGGTCATGGGTTCGAAACCTCTCAGGTGACATAAACTCCTACAAAGCCAGTCCATACGGAGCATTTGCTCTGGGCTTAAGTGGGCCCCTGCTAGTGGGTAGCACATTCATGGTCCCCAAGATTAGTCGAAGTGTGCGTAGGGGGTCCGGACACCTGGTTATCATAAAATCTAATCCTACCCAGCTTGTATAAGATTTTGAGCCATTGGTGAACCCGTAATTCCAAGACCCAAAAAGCCAATACGAGCCGGCATGTCATCTGCTGCAATGACAAACTACATGCTGAATGTAAGGAACAACACATGCGCATGCAATCTGAATACCCAATGAAAAGTTATAATTGAATTGCTCAAAATGTGCTTTTGGAATGCCAACAAAACGATAACCCACTTGGGAAATTCACCTAATCTATAAATCCTGAAACGCGCAAAATCGGAAAACAAAGAAAAAAAAAGTGAGATTACCCATGGGTTTTGAAGAAGCACATTGCCATGGAGTTTCCCTTCGCCCTTGGAGTGTAGCGTGTGATGTCTTTTTATTCGGCAAGTTCGACAAAAGAGAGGCTTTTATATATGCCAAATTAAAGCCCCGTTCCCAAAGCGCGAGTTTCATTGAATTTCTACTTCGCAATTTCAACATGCGATGTCTGTTTAATACTCGTACCACCATCAATCCTAATTAGTGATCAAATATGCTTTTATACAATGTTTACTTTATAAATCTAAACTGTTCATATTTTATAAATCGTTAAGATAATTAACCATAGTAAAAATCATACTAATAGGATTTGAATCGATATCTCATCGGGAAGCAAAATAAATCTTTTGTGTTTGTAATTATGAGTGAGGTTACATTGAATCAAATCAAATCAAAAAAAGCCTCGTGCATAAAAAGCATTAAACAGTAATGATCAAATATGGACTTGTATTAGATTAATTTCATGGATCGAAATCGTTCATTTTGTATAAATCATCGAGAAAACTACTCATAGCGAAAATAATACCAATCGGATACGAAACCATATCTCATTGGGAAGTAAAATTAAGCTTTTACGTTTACAATTGTGGGTTAGGCTACATTGAATCAAAGAGCATCGCGTTTAATGCATCAAACTCGCGTTCTCCTGTTTAAAAGTCGCAGGTTCAAGTTGCGAGATCTATTGAAAGGGAATATTTCAGTAGCGCCCCCATATTTCACTCGAACCATATTGCATACCTCTTTATTCTCAAAAATCACACTGTAAGTCGTTTTTTTCCCCTTAAAATTCTGCAACACATTTTTCCGCCCTGTAAAACCAACCAAAAGAAAGAAGATAAACTTTCCTCTTTACGAACTCCGTGGTTGAAAACGAGTCGAGTTTTATAGTGTTTAATCTTGGTTTGTTCATTAAACGAGTCGAAGACTTGAGCTTGAGCTCTTATCGAGTTAAGCAGATTACGATGCTTTGTACTTTCTATTTTTTTAACCTTTGATTAATAATTTTTTTTTTACTATTTAAAAAATTAATAAGTAGAATTTTTGAGTGTTGAGCTTAAAGTGTTTATTAAACAAGCGTAAAACTCGAGTTGTCAAATTTGCATCCTCTCTATTTTTTCGTTGGCCTCCCTTCCCAAACTCCCAAACGCAGCCTTAATTATCAAATTATATATAGACGTTGGACGCTCCATAACCAGACCCCAACTTTGTGGACTTCGGTTCACCCCGTCATCGCAATCCTACGCTGCCTTCTTCTCCACGCTCCCATCTCCCTCTTCAGTCTAGAGAGAGAGAGAAGAGAGAGGAGAATGTCGAAGTTCTTCCCCACTTCTCACCTCACCTCCATCCCCTGTCGAACCTTATCCACTCATCACACTCTCTGCAAACCTCTCCCCTTCGTTCCCCTCCTCACTCCCTTTCTCCCCTCCCGATTCTCTCTCTCCTCTCCCCTCTCAAACCCACACCGACCTCTCTCCCTCCACCCCCTCCCCGATTCCTGCCGCCACCGGAACCTCTCGATTCGAGCCTTCGATTTGTCTTCTGAGACGCAAAAGGATGAATCGTCGGCCGAGAAGGAAAAAGACCCTGCCGATTCCGAGGAGTCCGGGGGAGATAACGGAAGCGTGGTTAAACCCAATGAGGAGTATCCGAGTGGCGAGCTTGTGTTCGAGGAGTTCGGCGCGTGGAAGAAGTTTGTGGTGAAGCTCCGGATGCTGATTGAGTTTCCGTGGCGGCGCGTTCGCAAGGGCAGTGTTTTGACCATGCAATTGCGCGGCCAGGTGAGTTTTAGGACCTCACTGTATTTACATTTTGGAAGGTGATAGAGACTTTTTATCATTTGAGTCTAATAGTGTTGGTTCAGCGTCGACAAAAATATCTAGAGGTGCAAGAACGCACAACTCTAAACAAAAAAATATACTCAACCTTGGTGATATACGATTAACCAACTGGGGCTAGTTCAGTTGGTGAGGACTCTTGCATCTCACTAGTAGTTCAGGAGATTAAAGTTGTACTTTGTAGTTCATACAAGATGTAAATGATCTCTCCTATCGGTTGTCAAAAAAGAAACTTGGTGATATACGTTATCTTTTTCTGATAAGCTTTAACTTTGCATATACATTAGGCTGTATAACTTATTGGATTGAATTCTTTTTGTTTTTGTTGAGCTATATGGTTTAGATCATAGTTCTGAATACCGTTTCGGACAGGGTACCGATTTTCCTACTGGTGCGTAGGTACCGGGTACCGTTTCGGATTTACCGCAACTACAATATATATAATAATTATATATAATTATAATTCAAAAAAATCTCCCATATCATACAATTCATCATAAAATATCTCTAGTCCCACATTGCTTAGTTACAAAACTCTTTTCCACTTTAAATGACTTTGCACACTAGTGAACTTGTGAATGAGAACCCAATAAGAGGTCTCGTGCGCTCGGAAAAATGTGCCGTGGCCAAAGGCAATTTGGAAAAACTGATTCGGAAATCAATTAACCTGGTACGCGTCACGGGTTATTCGTGTGGGGGGGGGGGGGGGTTGCAAATCCAGGATCTAAGCCTCGCGCACGTACTATGGTTAAGCCCATGTTTTGCTAAAATTTTTAAAAACGTTTTTTTATTTTTTTGGGAAAAAAATCCTGAAACGTTTTTTTTTTTTGTTTTTTTGTTTTTTTGGGACCAGAAAAAAAAAAAAAAAAACATAGCGTTAAAAAAAAAAAAAAAAAAAAGGCCGGTATTTCCCGAAAAGTCCGGTACCGACCGGTAAGGACCGGTATTGGGACCGGAACGAAATTGGGGGGTTAAGGTACCGGTTTTTCGTCAAAACGGTACGTACCGGCCGGTACGGAACGGTATCAATAACTATGGTTTAGATTACTCGCAATCACAAATTTAGCTTAACTTTTGCTGGCAGTGGCACCATACAAATGATCTTTGGCTGACTACTGAAAAAAAAAACTAGTTTACATGTGAAACTGTTTATAAAACTTACAAGAATTAGTGCGTGTTTTTGAATCCGGGGGGTTCAAGAGAACCCTCTCAACTACTAGACTAGTAGAGCTGCCCTTGGTGTTACAATCCTAATGTCTCACTTCAGCTAAGTATGGGGTTGGCCTTTTATATATAGGCTCTAGTGCTTGTGTGGGCTAAGTATGAGATTGGCCTTGTGTATGTAAGTTCTTGCACATTCTCTGCTCTGCAAGCCGGTTTTCAAGGAGAAGTTCCGACCAAGGGCTTGTATTTTTGGTATCACAGCTAATCACCATGTTGCCATTTGAGCCACGAAGGCGCGGCATACATGCTGGATTAAAATACTTAAGGTGTTGGATACTGATAGGTAAGGAGAGCCCTGAGAGAGAAACTGAGAAAGATCGACCATCGGGTCAATGTTGATAGAGTGGACTGCAGTGGCCAGCACCTGCGGACCATGGTGGTATGTTACGATCCTAATATCCCACATTAGCTAATTTCCCGATCCTTGGAAGCAATATTCACTGGCAAAGGATCTCCTTACAGCTCTTGGGCACGTTCTTCTTGCAAGCTGGTTTTCAAGGTTGAGTTGTACCCAAGGGTTGATATTAAGTAGGACCATTTGATTTAATGGATATGATTTAATTATGCTACCTGCACATACATTAGGAACAGATTAGGAACAGCAGCCAACATGGCAAAAAAAAAGGGCCCCACCCCCCTCTCTCATTTTCAAAATTTTCAGAATATTGTATAATTTTTGCTCCCAAATATTCCAAATCCATTTCTGTTCCATCTCCACACACCAGCACCAGAAATCACCGCCACCAACAACTGCAAACCATCCAAGATGCAACCGACCGCCATCCAACGCAAGTGTTCTCTCTCTACTGTCATTACTCCCACTTTTGCTTCCAACCACCCTTTATTTTTGTTTTCTTCTCTATTCTGTGCATGTGGGGAGCAGTGAACTTGGTACCCTTTAAAAAGAAAGTGAAGCACTTTAAAAATGCCATAAGTCTCTCTCACAGTAGCTAACAGTGGAAACAGAGAGAAGACGCCAAGAAACAGAGCGAAACACGAAACAACGAGCAGATTCGAAGGTTTGAACTAATTATACCCAAACGAGGAGAAGACGCTGGAGAAGTAGGTGGGGACGGCAGCAGAGAAGATGTCAGAGAAGTTGCCGGAAAAGATCTCCACAACCTGGAAGGTACGCCGGAGAAGAATTGCCGGAGAAGAGGGGTGAGTTTGGAGGTGAATATTGGGGATTTGGGGGAAGTTCTTTTTTTTCTCTCCCCTGTTTCCAACCTCTAAGTTTTTCGTTTCAATTTTGGGAGAAAATGGGCGGGAGTTGGAATTGGCAGGTAGAGAATGGGCCCCACTTTTTCCCACTTGAACTGCCACGTTGGCTTGCTGTGTAAAATCTGTTCCAAATGTATGTGTGGATAGCATTAAGCTTTTACGCTAGTGGTTCACTTGTTAGTTACATTGTTGAGTAATGTGTTTATCTGTTCTTATAAAAATGTGCATTGATATGCGTTTTGTGTGGTTTATTCGGTTTGCTGTAATTTCATTTTTGATAGTGACCTATTACTGGATTTGGGAGTGCCTGACTTTGGGCGTGATCTATATGTTTTCTGGTAATGAACAAAACCACAAGGCTTTGATCAGAACACAATGGGCATACCCTTAAGTAATGGGCTTTTATGTAGACCAAAACAACATAGAACAGAAGCTAGGTAGAAGAAAAGGAAAAAATATTAGGGCCTGGTTTTTACTATACTGCTGGGAATATAAATCTTAACTGAAACCCAGATGCCTTAGGAACAGAAAATGGCAGGGAAGTCAGCTCAAATAAGGCTAGAACATGTTTTGTTTCTTTCATTTGCGTTCCTATTATTTATACACTGCATTATTGTGGTAATCCATCATGTAATGAATGTTGTTGACACGTCACTGACGTCATCCTAAGAGAACTTAGAGAAGTAGGTGCTCAAGCTAAAATTACTTGTATTCAGTTTCAATCCTCTAACACTTGCTATTAATTTGGCTATTCAAAAAAAGAAATGAGAATTTACAACTGCGTCTTGAGTCATCGACGTAGGTAATGATTGAAATGGCCTGTTAGTCTCTTACTATGCTGCCCCAGGTATCACTTGAAAGTGTCATTGCTCAATTTTGTGTATTCATCACGTTGAATGATCAGCTGATCCTTTCAGTTCTTGATAAGTCCATGAGAGCTTTGATCCATTTGAGATTCGAACCCTTCTTAATGATCCAAATTGCTATGTTCTTCTTCTTAGTATTATCAGGCGCTGTGTGTTGTTTCTTCCCTCCCTGTTTTCGTTGCATATCATTTTCTTGATGTTGATGCTTTGTTGGCACTGTATAGGTTACTCATTCTATGTCTTCCTCTTCTATTTTTAAATATTTCAGGTATCTGATCAGCTAAAGAGTCGTTTCTCTTCTGGATTATCTCTACCTCAAATTTGTGAAAATTTCATCAAAGCAGCATATGATCCTCGTATTGCTGGTGTCTATCTCCACATTGAACCCTTGAATTGTGGGTGGGGTAAAGTCGAAGAAATACGGAGGCATATATTGGATTTTAAGAAATCAGGTATTGACATTATTTTCCCCTGAGCTTAACCTCTAGTCCTTATTTGGGCTTTTTGTCCTTATAGATTGACAGAAGTTGAGAAATCCCAGTAGCTCTGCATGCATGAGTGACGAGACTCTAGTAAGTAGTCACTTTGAACACAGTCATGTGTAACAGATGGGTTTTGCCATTTATAGCCACATCACATGCATTTCTGCCGCAATTATTGGCAAGCACGCCATAGCACCGCTTGTCTACCTCAGATTGCACGAATTTTGGATTTGGTGTTCTGAACGACTTCTTTTGCCCAGGAAGAGCAAACACTTCTGATGCATCAGGGTATAAATTGATGCATCTTAAAGGGAGTATCTGAACTGGAGCCTATGCCATGGTTGACCCTTTTTGTAATACAATAAATGCAACCTGAACCGTTCAGGTTATTTTGCTTAAGCACATGGCCACCAGCATTCAATAAAACATTTAGCATTCAGAAACCCAGCCGTTTATATGAGTTTGTCAAGCTGTTTCTTCCACATTGTGCAATGTATGTGACATAATTTGGAACTTATGAAGCGAAATCGCACCACTTGGGTACCAAGTTAATGTGAAGTATATAAGCGTGAGGGTTTGAGTTCTACCCAAGACGTGTAACCTGGTATCAGAGTTAGGTACAAGGATGGGTAGGGTGCGTGTCTCTACCCTGCAAGTGGCAGGTGTTGCCGAGTGAGCATGCTATGCATGACGGAGGGTGTGAAGCGAAATCCCACGTCACTTGGTTACCGAGTTAATGTAAAGTATATAAGCATGAGGGCACCCTCACTTCAAGAGCTAGCTTTTGGGTTGAGTTCTATGCAAGACCGTGTAACATGAACATTTTGCAAATTCAACACTTTTTTTTCCCCACTAAGTAGATGCAGGTGCATCCATATGAGTGTAAATGTCGTTGTCTGTGTCCGAGCTTTTCAGGCTTGCTGTGTTGATTTTCTCAGCGAAATATGGCATCAGTGTCTTGTGATCTAAGCGTTTTCTCCTCAAATGTGTTCTGGATCTGGATCCCTGACTTAATTGCTTTACATGATTTGCAGGAAAATTCATTGTGGGTTATGTTCCTGTCTGTGGAGAGAAGGAGTATTACCTTGCATGTGCTTGTGAAGAGCTATACTTCCCTCCAAGTGCTTATTTTGCTTTGAATGGGTTGGCCGTTCAAGCGTCATTCCTCGGAGGTAAATTTCTTTAACTGGTCGAAGTGTTCAACTCTCAAGCGCATTTGACAAAATATATTTGGCCCTCAATCTACCAATTGACTTCTATTTCTTGATTTTCTTAGGACATAGAATCTAGTGTCTGTTATTGTATATTTGTATCTATGTTATGTATTGTTGTGAGTCTTGTGACTCAATCATAGAGTGAAGATTATCTCTATTAGATTGATGACCACCGGCTCAACTAAAAGCTTAAGAGAGAGTGGTAACTTTATTATTTATACCTTTAACACGCCCCCTCACGTGTAGCTAGGCTCTCCTCCATAAGCGTGCTAAACACGTGTGAATATTTTAACATTAGGTAGGCAATGAGATTCGAACACAGGATCTATTGCTTGCTCTGATACCATATTAGATTGTTAACCACCAACTCATCTAGAAGTTTAAGCTGTTAGAGAGAGTGGTAACTTTATTATTTATACCTTCAACAATCTCGACTAATACACACAGGTTTTATTTTATGACATGCCTCTTGGGATAGATAACATGTACATCATATGGGTTGCTTTAAGCAACTTATGTTGCTAGTATGAGTGTGGATGAAATGTGGGACATATCTAATGGCTGATCTTAGTTGCATAAACCAACCATATCTGGCTATTTCATAAGAAAACCCTGATATGGCTTGTGAAGCTTACAGGAACCACATTATGAAGGGAACAATATCATGAGTGGCATCTCCTAGTTGCATCCACACACTACTTTTGAACTACTTCTTGAGTCTGTCTAGATTCTTCATCGGTTAAGGTATTCCATGATTTTGTAATTGGGACGCAATTATATGTGATTTACTTATATAACTGTATAATCGAATACGTATAGTTTGACGACTCCCCAGTGTGCCCGTATTGTGACGTATACTCCTCCTAATTACCGCATTGACCGATCTACAAGAAGACTTGTCGCTACATCTTTATAGCTAGCACTTAGGAGAAGTTATGCGGTGACAAATAAATTTTCCTCTACTTGCAAAATGGAGCTTTACTTTGCTTCTTCTATGGCTCATTGTTAATGTTTAATTACAGAGTGACATCAAAAATTATTTTCACAGGTGTCCTTGAGAATGTTGGAGTTGAACCACAGGTGGAAAGAATTGGGAAATATAAAAGTGCTGGTGATCAACTAATACGCAAGAACATGTCTGAAGAGAACTGTGAGATGCTGACTTCATTGCTTGATAATATTTATGGTAATTGGCTGGATAAAGTTTCTCATGCCACAGGTCAGTTCGTCTGCTTTCTTGTGCTTTGGCTTGATCCTCATGGGCTATACTTAATGATGGGGTTCAAAATTTTCATTCAGGAAAGGAAAGGGAGAATATTGAAAATTTCATAAATGAAGGAGTTTATCAAGTAGAAAAGCTGAAAGAAGATGGCTGGATTACAAATATAATGTATGACGATGAGGTACAGAATAAGTTTCAATATTGGGGCATAGAATTTTTGATTGGGAAATGGTTTACTTTCTGTCACTAATGAATTTAGGCATCTCATGAGTGAGACAGTTCTTTACTAGAAAATGGTAATACCTTAGCAATTTACATTTTGAAAAGCACGTTCCAAAACATGGTGTAATATGTTTTCAAGACTATGGTTTTACGGATCCCAAAGGCTTTTCCAATATACTTTTAAAAAAATCTAGAGAAAGTGAAGCTCTGGCTAGACAAAATTTCTTTTATATGTTTTGATGATTCAAAAAATATACTCCCCCTGTCCCTAATTGTTGGTCCACTATTCTAGTTTGGGATGTTAATGTTTGT